>VXAD01011334.1:1017208-1179615 GCA_013399195.1 Dicrurus megarhynchus | reverse complement strand
CCCCCCCGGGGCCCCCCCCCGCCCCCCCCCCCGCCACATCGCGTCCCCCGAGCCCCCGGGCTGCGAGCGGCCGCTGCCTCCTCTCCGCCGCCGAAGACCGCCGGTCCCCGCCGCCCTGTCTCCGACCAGCTTCTCCAAGGCGAGCTGCGAGGGGAGAAATGTGGTGAAAAAGGAGTTAGGGACCGAGGAAAAGCGGCCGCGGCCACCCCNGCCCCCTCCCTCCTCCTCCTCCTTTTTCCCCTCCTCTCTCCCCCCCTCTCCTCTTCAAGTATCGCCCGCCCAACTCTTTCTCGCGAGAGAGAGGGGAATAAAAATGTTCCCCCCACCCCCGAGCCGCCAGCTCGGGGGCTCCCGGCGCTGCCCGGGCGGCCTCTGGCCCGCCCCGCCGTGGGTCACCTGCGGCCGGCCCGGGGCTGGCGGGATGCTCGGCTCCGAGAGGCTCCTCGGGAGCCGCGGGAAGCGTGCGGTGCTGCCCGGGAGGACGCGGCGCTGCCGCTCCCTCCGCTCCGGAGGCTGCTGCGGCCAGGCAGCGCTGCCAGCTCGGGTTACCCCGCGGGTCCCCGGCTCACACGGCGGCAGAAGCATCAGCGCCTGGGGTAGCCTTAATGCTGAGCCAAGCGTGTCAGACAGGAGTGAGGGGGAACCAAGGGATGTGCCCGCCTATGCCTCCGTCTAAAGGCATAAAGATACGTATCTGTAGCGGTATCTGTCTCCTAGAGGTGCAGCATTTTGCATCTATGGCTTATGAAAAATAACATAAAGGTATCTGTTTCCCTTATAAGGAGAAACAACAACGATGGTGGCTTTACCGGAGAGGCTGCTGCAGAATGAATAATGCACTTTCTAGTAACTAACATGGCACAGACACCAAGGCACCGAGCTCTTCTGTACCTACTCCTAAATCTCCACAGCCAGCTCCAGAACAAATACCTGCCTCATCCTTCTCAAGGAAAGTAAGCCCTGCAGTTTTTATTTATGGTTTAAATCAAAAAGAGCAACCACTACCAACACCTGCAAGGTAGAAGGTTTTTATACTGAAGTAACTGAGGGGGGAACGCAACACAACACAACACAGTTAATAGAGTTCAAACCCAGATTCTATATGCTCCTATCAAGTAACTCTCTGTATCAGGATTATCCCATTTCAACAGACACAGGAAATACAAAACAAACAAAAAGCAAACCAATTAGACTGAACGTAAATGATACTTATGCATTCTGCTGCTGCTCACATATAAATATTTTGGCAGAAACGTTGGATTCCTAATTTGCAGGTATTTCCCTTTTTTGTTAGTTTCAGGCAGGTACTGATGGTAAGTGGTTCTGTGTTATTGAACTGATGTTGCAAATGCTCAGCTGCACAATTTCATAAGCAAGCAGCTGCCCACCCACAGCAGCTGTCAAACCACCACTCTGCCCAAAGATAAATCCTGATACTGTATTAGTGTTCTGCCACTAATACAGTATCAGGAAAAAAGGAAGCAGTGTGTAAGACTTCCTAGTACCAATGTCTGTTTACAGCTGAATTGTAATGGTGACACAAGATATGATAGATGCTATTTGAAATACACAGTTTGAATCAGTTTACAGTAGTTTATATATTACATATATATGCATTATCCTTCTAAACACACATAGAAGTATCTAAACTATGTACTCATCACAACAGCAGCTTTCTAATCCTTTTGGCTGATTTTTATAATCAAGAAAAGTGTTCGATTCTGCAAATTATAAAACAGTCGTTTGATTTTGACCATTTCAATGTCACTTTTTAACAGTTTACTGTTAACAACTTTCAGATGGAGAGTATAAGGTAAAATGTAGATATGAAATACTACAAGATACTGGCCCGAGAAAGAAGTCATGGAGTAGAGAGTATGCTGCTTCAGTGTGTCTGAACAAGGCTCAGGACAGTAGCAGCCCACACTTTATACCACTACTTTGTAACTTGTACAAAATTAACCAATTATCTTCAATTCTGCAAGCAAAGTATTACTGATTTTCAGCTTGCACCACAGAAGTAGATGTTACAGGTTGTGATTCCTGTTACAATCTAGTTGGATAAATAGGAATTTTATTTTTCAAAGTTTTTCTTGTTTGTCTGACACATAAGCATACAAAGATAAGATTTTTTTTATGGCTATGCTGGTTGAAGAGACAATATAGCATTGTCTAAAGGGTTTTGTAGTTCTTTTGCAGTGTCAAATTAAAATTTGCTGAAACCCAAAAAGAGATGAGGAAAAGGTGGTAGTAATTATCCCTTCAATTAAGAAATTCAGGACATGCAGTACATTGATATACAGTTCTCTTCCTTCACTATCATCTATGCATACAGCAAAATCTAAACATTTACTCAGTGAATATAGAAGTCAAACTGAACCACTGCAAAAGTGTCGTCAGATATTTACTGATTATGTTTATAATGTGAAGACAGAATTTACCAGTAAACAAAAGTGAGTTATGAAAGGAATTCTGGGTTGCTATTTACTCAAACATTCTTTTGGTTTCAACATTTTCTGTTTCAACTGCTTTAATTTTGTGGATGATCTACCAGAAAAATATCTAGTCTGTGTCACAGGCTATGGGGTGACTTTCTCATATCTCCTAGCACATTTTATGATGTATTTTTTTGGTATCTTGCATGGTTGCAGAAATGGGGATTACACTATATGAAGTAATGTTACACGATATGTGGGCTGGAAGTTCATTAATCTGGTGAAATATGTAGCACATCATCAACTCCTGGTGTGTCATTTTAAAGAATATGCTTATACATTAGAAGTACTTACATCGTTGACAACTTTAAAATGGTGCCCACCTTCGTTCTCAAACCACTAGAAAAATACATTGTCATAAGCCAAGGACTTAAAACAACTTCTGCTCTCTGCTGCTGAACAGAGCTACTAATAAAGGTCATCCACTCTTACCCACAGCCACTTGAGCCTTTGCAAACATTTGGACTCTGAAGAACATCTAGACAAACAGATTTCTATATGGCCTCCAAAACACTTGTCAGCCACTTGAAGTTTCACTTAAGGGAAAAAAAACCAAGGCAACTAAGGAGCAATTCTGATGATCCAGTTCTTCACCATTTCCTGTGACAAACAGAAAGATGAACTCTTAGATTAACCGAGATCCAGAAACTCAGTGATATTTGAGTTCCTTGATCAAACCATGGAATCAAACCCAAAAATAAAAGACACCAAGAACAAGACATACAAGATCATTGCAACATGCACAGTGGAATTTTCCATAACATTTAAGCAACTATTTTTCCACAATGCTCATTCTTCCAGGTGATTTTGAGAATCTTGGAGCTGTATTTTGGAGGATGTAGATGACATGGATTGTGGTGGCAGGGCCCAGAATCAGGGCAGGACAGGTAGATTGATTATAAAGGGAATGATAGAAGAGACATAAACTACACTTTACAGCTGGGTATCACCTGGGAAACAATGACCCTAAATATTTACATAACTATACACACACTTTAAATCAAGTGCAGTACATTCCTCTAGTAAAAGACATGCTACTTGCTCACCAGGCCTTGGTGCACCTCCCTGTGCTTATCAGCATCATGAACAGAAATCATTTTATATTGACTATTGACATGTAACTGATCCTCAGAGACATACCTGTTTGTCCTGCTACTTGGCTTCCATAAAAGCACTGAACTGAAATTTTCAGTTCTGGTGATCCTCGTGCTCAGCAGCAGAGATGCAGAGCACTGCTCTCCCTCCTTGCTGGCCTTTGGCTGGCCAGTCCTCTTCATCTTACTCCAACACTCCTTCCTCTCCTCCTGAAGGATGGTTAGCAGAATTGTCATATTTCAGGCAAATTGTTTAGAACAGCTGCAAATAAAAAAATCTTATCACTGGAAGTACTGTGATAAGTTGGGAGCTCATTTCATAAAGTGTTTCTTTATTTCAATTTGTATGAACTTTTGCAATAATTGCATTTTTTTAATCTGTAAATTTACTCCAACCCAAGTGAGCAAAATGAAGTATGTCCATCTTACATATTTCTTTATTAAGAGGGCCTTTATTATGCCAATGAAAACAAATAGTGTGGGAAAGTTTTAGTGTGTGTATTTTTTTAGGTACGTTACAAGCACAAACAGTAATTACATCCAGACAACCAATTAACTGGTTAAAATAAAATAAAATAAAATAAAAGTATCCATTTTTCTTAATGCTGTTGGGTCAGACAAGCTGTGATAAGTAGCTATGGAGTTCATTAATGATAGATATAGGGACATATTTCACCCAAGACTTTTACTTAATTTTTACAAATGATTTTATTCGAAGTTTTCATCTGTCAGCAGAGTTTACAGTGATGGAGAAGGAAATTCAACCTACGTAAGCATATAGTTCCATAATTTGTGATACTGTGCGAAGTGTTGTAATATTTCTGTAATATAAGAAATACAAGAAGAAATAAAAGAAGCTTTCTTGGCTTAGACATTAGGGGCCTATGTGCTTCTGCAGAAATTACAGTATTTTATCTCAGTTGTATCTGAAGTGAGCATAAACCTATCACATTTTACTGCATTCAGAGCACATCTCTCCTATTTATGCCTCTATGGAATAGTTTTAGCACAGATCTGATGTTGTTCTAAACAAAATAACACCTTTAATTTACAAGAACAAGGCAAATTTTTATATCACCCCAACAAGAACCAGACATTTGTCCTTACCAAGATCTGCATGAAACAGATGTGCTTTCTCCTCTAAAACACCTGGATTCCTCAGTATCAGTGACAAAGAAAGTCCAAGGAAACTCAAGAGAGGGCCTAATTCAGACATTCCCTTCTCAGTATTTTTTTTAGGAATGTTCTGTACCCCGTTCATAGTTGTTTTCATTTCTAAAACTAGATCTCATTTTAAATCAGTCCTTACCCAGTAAGGGTGAAACTTACCATACATCTCCATTTGCTGAAGACAGCTTCCATTAGCAGAGTTATTCATGGGGGTCCTAAAGAAAAGAGAACTAAACCAGAAGAAATCCTATGACTTTCATTCTGTCTTCCAGGTAGGGGAAGCACAACTTATATTTGCAAAACTAGGGTTGAATAAAAACACAACTAAAATACAGTGGAATTTTATTTTTAATCCCAATCTAATATATCTACAGTGATGTATTTAATTCTATGTGTACTGCTAGAAAACCTAGTTTAACAATAGCAATTGCTTCTTTGATTTAAAAATAAGAATTTTAATCCACCCTTAATGCAAGAAAAGGAAATATATATACTACTACTTTCTGTCAGCTAATAACCCTGTCAAATTTAATGGGAATTTTGCCAGAGTAACGGTTGCAAGCCAAGCTTCCTCAGTCTTACATTTGTCCCCAATGACCTCTTAAATCCCACCTGTAAACTCAGAAGCAAAGTGAAACAACTTTCATGGCTTAGCATAAAATGCCAACTGATGGGTGAATTTCCAGGCTGAAACACTGAGCAAAATGGATATAGCTTTTTATCCAAATTAATACATTCCAAGTGGGTGGAAATCAGTAACCAAGAGCCTCTTGTAACTGATTTATGCAGAACTCCCTACTGACTCCAACAGAGACAGCTGAATCAGGCCCTACATTCCTTCAAACACTGTCAGCAAGGGATTGGGTGTCTCTGCCTCTGTTTTCCATCCTCGTGTTCCTCTGGCTATGCGATGTCTCGGTTGACAGGGAGTTGCCCCGTGATGCAGTTGAAATAATGAAATAGGTAATAAGAGACCAGGGATTCGACTCTGAACCCACCACATTCCATTTGTAAGGCCCTTCCTTTGAGAAATAACACTATGAGAGCATTGCATACAGCTCTCATAGAATCAATGATGAGTTTAAATTGGAAGGGACTTGTGAAAGTCGTTCAGAGCAGGACCAATGTAAGAATGGGCTGCTCAGGCTCTATCCAGATGAATTCTGAATATCTCCAAGGATGGACACCCCACTTTTCTGGAGTAAACTACTCCATTGTTTCACAACCCTTGCTGTGCTAATTTTTTCATAATACTTAGTAGGAACTTCCCTTCCTAGAATCTGTGCCCGCACTTCAGCCTACCACTGCTCACCACCCACAAGAGTCAGGCTCTATCTCCTCTATACCCTGAAGACAGCAGGAAGATGCTGCCTAACCTGTGCTTCTTAAGTTTGGATGGACCCTCTGCTCAGAGAGCATTGCTTTAGCCCCTCACCATGTTGGTGTCCTCTGCCAGGCTTGCTCCAGGTGTCAGTGGCTTTTGGGTTTAGGGGTGAGTGTGGTATTTTTGTGCCAGGGTGCCCAGAGTTGGAACTTTGGTACTTTAGAAACTGCAGGTGCAGTTTCTAAAGTACCAAAAGAGTAAAGAATTGCTTCCCTGCCCTGCCTGGTTGCACTCCCAGAACACAGCCCATGTGCAGTTGGCCGCCTCCTGCTGACTCACATAGGACAGGGATGAGTCTCTGGCCAGTAAAGAGTTCAGAACAGCTCTGATCTGCACTTTCCTTTATTCAGTAACTTTCAAAAGGCTGACTTCATTTCCTCAGGTTTTCTAGATACCAGTAAACTGAGACAACCTCATCTAGAGTCTGTGATTTCTTAGCAGGTATAAAATCATTTGGGAATTTCCCTCCCACTTTGTCTGTTGAAAGTATTAAAATTTACTTACTGAGGATCGCTGGGGCGTTATTGTATCAGGTTCACAAGTTTCAGCAGCCAGCCTTCATTGCCTGAAAATGTCCATCAGATGCAAGGTCTTTATACACCACACTGGATAGAACATGATCCATTTATTAATACATACATCTTTAATACATTGCATTGGGCACTTCCAGTACAGTTACTTGGGTAAATTCAGCCTACAGATGTCATTAGGAAACTTCCTATTAACTTACAGAGTATTCTGTTTCATTTTTAGCCCCTTCTTATTTATGTATTGGCTCAACTCACAGCAAACTCATTGATTTGTAGTATATAGATGCTTTATAACTGTATTTGTAGGACACAATCAGCTTGCCTTTCTTTATAAGGAAACAAAAATTGCAGGTAATTTTAAAATATATTAATTTTACAAGTAACCAAATTAATTAAAAGAAGCTATTTGAGGAGGAAGTTGCAATAGATTCCACATACTATGGCTCAAAGTGGGAATGAGAAGGGACAGGAAGAAAACTCTGTATGTTTTTTGGGAGGTTTAAAACCCCCTTTTTTCTCTCCTACAGAGAGAATTTAAATACAGGGATAGAGTTAAAATCTAGTACTTAGAATGAAAGTACTTGAAATGAGAGTAACTTTAACTAGTTTCTAGTACAAATTATTCAGATTATATTTAAATGGGGGAAGAAATTCCAACAATAAAAAAGTCTTTTAAGCTTTTTTTACAAAACAGAATTACTGCCTCTAGAATGTCCCTAGTGGTTTACAAATTATTAACACCAGGTCCACCCAAAATTGCTATTACTGTGATGAATGGGGTGGAGCTCAGAAAAGATTGAGCTGCTACATTTCTTCTTTAAAGAGTCAGGTTTTGACACTTTACAAATTTAAAATAAAGATGTGGAACACTTTTTCTAGCTTTGTGAACTCCCTTCAATACAATACCAGGAAAAATACCACACAACTTCAGACAAATAAGAATGGAGATCGAACAGGCACAGAGTCAGCAGAGGAAATGTCATTTGAAACCCATGAGGGAGAGCCAAGGGAAAATACTCATGGGCAGGAGATGCTTGGGAAAAAGGACATCTCTATCTATTTATCTATAGATATATGGATATATATTAAGGCTGACTTTTCCCACTCCTGTTCATCAGTAAAAGGAAGGAAGTGTAATTTTATGGCTGAAAAGTGGATGATGTAAATAAGGAGATTCATGGGGCCTTTTCAAGATAAGGAAATCTTTCACAGGCTCCAGTCTGGACGCATTTTGTGATAAACTATTGGGAAAACAGTTCCCCTGCACTGCAATGATCTGGAGAAGCTTCCTTTGACACTACAAGCTTAGTCCAAGGCCAAGATAATTTTTTCCTCTCCACTTATTTCAGTGGAGCTCAGAGCATGCCCTGACTTCAGTGTGGTGAATGCTATTCCATCAGTTAAGCTAAGCTAGAGCAGTGAAATTTCTGAAAAGAGCCTATGACATGGATTTGAAAGCTTTATGGAGAACTGGGAACAATTCCTCCTATACAGTTGGCTACAAAGTCTTCAAAGTCTTTCCTCCTGTTCAAAGTATGCAATCCTCTGTATTCATTGGTCTGTACATGAGGCTCTTTACCTACTTGGGGTTTTGTTACAAACAGTGAAACAAAAAGCCTGTGAAGTCTTACTGACTAAATATTCAGTCCTGCACAGTGAAAATACAAAGCGAAATTCCAGAAGTGTTCTCTAAACCAAGAAATAACTGCTTTTTTAATTTACTCACACTTGTAAAAAATAAGCCTTCAGAATTCACATTTGTATCATGCTCCAATACACACGTTCAAGAGTGTCAAATTCAGAGCTAAATGTCTTATAAAAAAACCTGTACCATTATATCAGTTCAGCAGATCACTGATATGCATGTGCCAACAACAGTCATTCCCCATGGAATCCTGAATAAAGTTTTTTCTTCTAGGGCAGCTCAGCATTTGAAATCTAACTAGTATTTTCTGTGTTATTTCTTTTTGTTTGGTTTTCCCCCTTTTGCCCTATCACAAACTCCATTTTAAGGGTCGTCGACTTAGGCAACCCTGGTAGCTACTTACCCTGCTTTGACAGGTTTGTTTCACAAGTTGTCCTTCCCCTTCCTGCAGTCAAAAACTACATATTACCATTTGCAAGTAAAAAAATAAAGAAAAGGAAATAATAAAGCTTAAACATTTTAAATAGAATATTACCAATTATGCCACTGGCTACACCCATAATATGGGAAATGTTAGGCCTGTGCTTAAACTGAATCCCATGCTGGAGAAGAGAGCTCTTCTGACACATTTGGAACTCAACCCAGTTAACTGTGACTGAAGGACCAGAGTAGAAAGAAAACCCGAGGAACTTCTTCCATTCATGAAGAATGCAGGTGGGATTTAGCCCAGGAAGATGCTGCAGAGTACAACAGAGTGTTAATCTGCAAATCCCAGCTATAAACCCACCAGGATCTGCACTGCTCAGCCCCACTCCCGAGCTATCAGCAGACAGCTGTGTGTCAAGAACACCCTGTCTGACAGCTGCCAGGTGTGGAAGTTGCTTTTCTTCAGATGATCCCCAAAATGTGTTCCACAGTTGCCAGCACTTCTGCAAGAAAGCATTCAGCAGGCGGGGTGGTGATTTAATTTACAAGGTTGTTCACACTCCAGAAGCTCTCCGAAAGCCCAAGACTGGCCTGTTGCAGTGCATGAACAGGACAGAAAGCAAGCTCCAGACAACTGGCCACTGCCTTTGACACCAGGTCTAGGCAAACTGCAGCAGCACAGGAAATACACACACTTGGACAGCAAGTAGCCCATCTCTCAGATGACTCCAGAACTTCATTTGCCATAACAGGATCTTACAGCTTCGGATATGGCCACTTGCACATTCATTTTAAGACCTTTTTTTCCTTGTCAAGGTCTCATTCTTCTTAAACTACAAAAAGGGAAGAGAATAATTATAAGGGTGGCATTATCTCATTAGGGATTTTAGCAAGTAGCTCTTATCAGTTGTATCAGAGATTTGTGAAGGCGACGGAGCACTGGAACAGGTTGTGCCATAGAGGTTGTGCAGTCTCCATCCTTGGAGATATCCCAAATCCTGGGCAGCTGGCTCTGTGTGACCCCGTTTATTCAGTGCATGTGGGACCAGATGACCTCCAGAGCTCTTTGCCAACCTCAACCAGCCCATGATTCTGTGCTCTGAATACCAGGATCACACTGGAATCTGTTCAATCACTTCCTCTGTGATACTTCTACTGGGGCACAGTGTTTCAATAGATTTTCTGTTTCATAAACCTTCAGTCATTGAGTCTGAATTCATACTGGCCAATTTCCCTGTTCTCCTAAGCACAAGAACCCAGCAGTCCTACTCTGACTCACGTGTTAAGCTGTGTTAAGCTCTTAAATAACTACATCTGCTCCTTGGAGGGAGGTACTGGAGCATATGCATGCCTGGAATTGCAAGGTTATGGGACTACTACACAGCCTGGATGCAGAGAGCTAACAAATGGAACCCACAAAAAAGAATAACAGCAATACCACCAAAGGAGGCAGGGAAACTTGTGTCAGCTCTCAACCCCAGTGCCTGCACTGCAGTGCTGGAGTAGCAGTGCTGGGTTGGGCCCACCTGCAGAACTGCCAGGTGTCAGACAAGGTGCCAAAGCAGCAGCAGATCCTGCCCTGCTCAGGCCCACACACTCCCCAAGGCAGGGCCTGCCAGCTCATTGAGTAAAGAAACTTCTGCACCAGCTGCCTGCCTGTGTGCTTCTTACAGCTATACAGATGATTTGATTTCAACATTACATGTCTTACCTGCTTCCCACACGTGCACATGTGAGTGATTTTGATTCAGTTTGACTGTTGACACTGCTGTTCAAGAGAAGAGTTAAGAACAAGTTAAACTCCCTGGCTGATGAATTGGTCACAGCTTCCCACAGGGACTGCTCAGACATCCGCAGTGATAAATAGAGTCAAAGCCTCTACTGGCTCAGCTCATGTTTATTAGAACTATCTGCTAATGACCTAAAGGGAACAATCTTGAGAAGTGTAGGAAATAGTTTCCCCAGCTATTGGTTATTGTAGCATGCATCGCTGACACAGGCAAATCATCTCTTGTAAGAGCACTGTAGGAAGACAGGAGTTACGTTTTATGAAGGATTTTACTTTTCACATTTGGTTTCCTTCCAGTTTGGAAGGAAACTGAGATACTTAAGTTTTCCACAAAAGAAAAATCATGTGGAAAAAAGGCCAGATTTGGATCTCCTAAACTGTTTCGTTTCAATTTCGACTTTTTAGAGCTGCAAAAGTTTACAAACCAGGACTCATTTTAAAACAAAAAGTTCCAGTCAAAGAGTGTTAAAATGTTTTGATTCTTGGAATGTTTCCATTTACTTCCATAACTAAATATGAAGACAAACAATTCTGTGAAGTATTATAGAAGAACTGTATTTTTTCAAATGGAAAATCGTCAACATTCTCTTTATTGACCCTATACTCCTTTTATTCCCCTTTATTTTCTTCAAAATATTAGTCCAAAGCATTCTAGAAGAAAATGGAAATGTTTCTAGTGGGAAGTTTAAAAAGAGCAACTAACTTCTGAGAAGTGAATCCTCTATCTACATTTTTCTTAATACACTCTGTCTAAGCAGAAACAGATGATAAGCCTCTTACTAGTTACCCTATCTTCTCCAAGGACATTAGCAAGTCATTTCTGTTTAAAATACAGACTCCAGGAAGCAAAGAAAAAGCTAGCCAAGAACTTACCCATTAACTCTTGCTAAATGTAGCCTGTGCTGCACACCTGGATTACAACATCAGTAACTTGAGCAACAAACCAGGGATATACTGGAAAAGTAGAAGTTTCCATTCTGATCCTGTAGGCTCTTGCCTGTTTTCCACCTCGTGAAAGCTGCACAGTACACAAAACGGCCAACTGGCAAGTTGGAAGGAGGAACCCAGTCATCTGCCAGTCTCCTTATGTCCCCCAACTTCCACAGGCCCCAACAGTGTTAGACACGCACCGAAACCTGGCACGTGCCACAGAACAAACACAGAGCAGCACTGCAGTCAGGACTGGGTTCTGGTGTTTCTGCAGCCCAAGTCACTGTGACACTGACACCAACACCCCCTGTGAACACCTCTGAGGACACAGAAAATAAACATTTACTACATAGCTTGGAGATTTTTCTGCACGTACGGATTTTAAAGCTGGGGGTACAGTTTGGTCTTTAATTAAATTCAACATATAAAGAACAATTTCACTTAGAGAGTTATATTGGCAAGAATCCCAATCCCTGAAGTGGTTTCTCTACAGAAAGAGAAGAGGAGCAGAAGGAAGGAGAAGTTACCAGAAGAGTTTTGGTTTTTACAGAATACTAACACTGTCCTTTAACGTATGGTGATGAAGTGTTACATAAACGCACGTGTGGTATGAGACCACTAGAGGGGAGTAAAGTAACTTAAAAGTGAATGTTTCCTCTACTCGGTTTTGCTGTACAAATTGCATTTGCACATGGTAATTAACAGCTATAGTAAAGCCAGAGTATTAAAGAATTGCATTTGCTTAACATTCTAAGCAAAGCTGATTAGATAATTACAGTATTTCTGTACCATTGTCCCCTCTCACTAGGCTGCAGGCTGACAGGGAACATTCGTCATCTGGATGAAGCCAGAACACCAGGGATGGCATTCAGCCAGAACATTTGGCAATAGACATGGATTTCTTTACTTGTATTCAGATTTACAAAGAAGCAATGCTACATGATGGAAACAGACTCATTTCATCAAGTGTGAAAAAGGCATTGGGCTCAAAAGCTTGCTTGGTAGGTAAGCATGTACGAGGAGGAAACGAAGAACCTTGGTTCTCACACAGATCATTGCCCAAATCTGCACAAGAGTGAAGTATTTACCCAAGCAACAAGAACAGAGAGGAGCATGATTAATTTGGAAGTGTAAAGTACTCTGCATCAGAATGCTGGGTGAATTCTCACTACAGCTGCAAGTAATGTGCTCCTGTATCACTGCCAGGTTGCCATCGTCTCCATTGTAAGCCATCCACACTGTGGGAGACAGGACTGCACAGTGAATCTGCACAAAAGAGAAAAATAAATTTCAATGGGAAATCTTAGCAACTCCCACAGAACAAAGGGGAACACGAGAACAGAGTTCCAACAGCAGAAGAATAGCTTTGACAGCAAATTTTAAGGATGAATGACTGAAATATATATGTTGTGTGACTGTGTATCTCAATACTTCTGGGAAGTATACCCAGCTTGAGATTTTATGGGAAAAGGGACACAATTCAGCAGTAAGTAGACCTTCAAAGCTAAGAGGAAAGTACCAACTCCAAAGTAAAGTAAGAGGTAAGGGGCAGATGAGATGTGAAATTGCAAGGGTGTTAAGTAAAGCCTGGGTATGCAAGCAAGCCAGAGCTCTCCTTAGTTGCATATCCACAGGTTATGCTTAAGGAACTTGAATTTTTTCATTGCAGTCTTGAAAGGCTTTCACAATCTGATATATTTTGCAAAGATTGCAGTCATTCTGCAGAACAGACAACTGGCTGAACCAGACTGAAAACTATCAAGCATGGTAGGACCAAGACTGGTCTAATTTTCTTCTATTTTTCATTTGCTGTCCTACATTATACCTGCAAGATAAATCAGCTGAAGAAAACATAGAGAACAAAAAGACAGCAAAGAAAAGAATACCACTGCATTCTGCTACTTTGGGGGTGTTGTTAAACAAAGTTTAAGCTAAATAGTGCCGAACTGCAACATTACTAGAATAAAATTTGATCTGGCTCCTACAGCACAAACACAGTATTAAAAAAGGAACCATCTGAATCAAAAAGATGTAACAGCAGGTAATCAGTTCTTGAATAAAGCAGGTAAATTCTTTCAGCTGTATAACCTAGTGGGTGAAAATACATGACAGGCTTGTTTTAAGAGACTCATTTAGTGACTCTATTACAATCTTGGCTCAACTATCCAAGTCCAAGCACACGTATTGCAACATTCCATCCCCCTTTCTGACTGAGGTCAGCTGTCCAGTTTCAGGAGCTGCCACCCCCCATGCTACTCTGTTATTGCTTCATTCTTTCCTACTGACGTTGGAAGGAGGAGGGCTGAGGAACACTTTTGACTAGGAGCTAGGATTCTTGGGCTAAGGATCATCTTGCACCTTAAACTTTACTCACCAGGGAATGATTGCTGCTGTTTGGATGTAGATCTTCCCTCCAGGCATCTACAGCTGATTTTCATTAAGGAAAACATAAAATCTCCTTGGCAGCTCTGGAGCTCTCTGGAGCTGTCACTGCAACAAGACACACAGTAAACATTAGGTGAGCAAGGATTTAACTGAATCTTTACCTACCTTCACATTTTCACATACATTTCAGTTTTGGTCACTGAGGTTGCCCAATAGGACACAACTGAAACAGCAAGACAAGAGCAGTCACCCATGTGGAAGGTCCCTCCTATCAGTGTGGCCCCAGCTTCTAAATTAAATATGTAGGATCAGTAAATACTTCATTTTGCATTGAAAACACTGAGCTTTTAAACACAGGGAATTTGTTAAAAGCTATGGAAATTGACAGTAAGAGTTATGCACACAACACTGAACAAGGCAACAGAAATGTGTTGCAAGAAGTTACATTTTAGAATTTTAAAAGCAGTTTGTACATTGTTGCTAAGTGTGACATTTGGGGGAGCAACTACAGAGAAGCTCTTGAACCCACCTCAGATGGAGTATTTGGAAAAGTTCCATTTGGTCCAAACTGTCTGAATGGTCAGGGATGTCCTACAGGACAGCTGGACATTTACAGATCCAATCTTCATCTGGGAAGGTTTCTGAACTTGCCCAAGGATTGAATTAATCTGACAGAGTGGCTTAAACACTTGTAAAAGTACCTCTTATATAGGACTAAATGTGCTTTTTTTTTTACCGTGTGGAATTTGGGAAAATGTTTAAGCTAACCAGAAACAGTCACTCATCACTGAAAAAAAAAAAAAAAAAAGGAAAAAAGCCTCCACTTGGGGCTTAGAGGACAACTAGTAAAAACTTTCCTTTGCAGACAAGGCCACAGCTATTTCCTCAGCTAAGAGCTTGGAATTTGGCCCTTGAACTTAACCACGGCCTGTGTTTGTTTAGGCACCAGCGGTCTCTCATGGCCTCAGTTTGCTCCCACTGATGATGACAAAACCCCACCTCACTAGAGAGGAAGTGGGGTTGGATTTATGGGCAACATGAAAGGCCACCAAGAAATTCAGAAGTCTCTCGTTAGAGCGCCTGTGAGAGTCTCAAGTCACAACCCAGGCCTGCGTACCAAGAGCTGTAATGCATTCTGCCTGGCCAGTTGGCCTGGAATATAAACATGCAGGACATTTTTGTAAAGGAAGTTAAGCACATTTGTCTTCAGATTCTGTACCATTTTCCTCTTAAAACTCAAAAGATTCTCAAACTGAACTGTGATGTTCAACTCCAAAAGACCAAATAACCTTACAGCAACCTTGCAACAGTTAAATGTTACATATGAAAGGCATACAGAACATCTTTGAGAGAACATACTTTTTTCTTCTGATATCACAGAACAATAGCAAGCAAAGCCTTTTTGCTTACAACTCCCATATTACTGCAGCTGTGAATTGCTGGCCCATTACTATGAATTGCAACAAGGGTGGTTTAATCACCCCCTGCCTAAGCCAGCAGCAAAATGCTCTGCTCCTCACAGGATCACTGGAAATGAAATGCCATCCCAAGGAAAGGAAAAGGTCTAGGAAAAAAAATACATTCTGCAATTCTCTTTAAAATGAGAGCAGGCCTTTAAAATAGGAGATTTCTAAGCATCAGGAGGGCAAATTACTGCATTGGAGGGCAAATTACTGCATCTTCAGCTTACCCTGATAACCTATACTATTTAAGAAACACCTACAGAACACGGTCATTCCAACTCATACCTTTCTTATGCCCAGTATGAGCTATTTTTCACTGTATCAAAGGGAAAAATAATTGAAACGTGATTTGTTATGATAATTTAATAAAAAATGCAAGCATATTTGCTTTTGTTGTGGGAACACAGAGGCTTACAGGAGGTCCTTCAAAATGGAAAAGTCAATTAAAATACTCATTTCAAACAAATCCCAAAACATCTCTCATTACACTCAGAAGGAATTTTGATAACCATTTAAAAAATGACCACAAGTTACAGTAGCTTGGTTTTAGATAAACACTGCAGTGCAAGTTAAATTGAATATAAAAATAGGTTCTATTTAATAGATTTGTATCTAGTGCACTATAAACATTTATGAAATTGTTATTACAAAGGCAAACAAAAGTCTGCATTAATATTTCAAGTAACTTGATAAAATCTGTTCATGTAACATGCATCACAAAACGGACACAGTAGAAGACATTTTCCTCAATCATCACACTTTTATTTAAACATCAAGTTAATCTTTTCCTTCAAATGAGGACTGCTGGTATTGGTTCAAGTTAGAAAGTAGGCTAATTAAAAACCACTATCTTGCTGATGAGACTGGGGATCCCACACCATTTTTCTCCAAGCATTTCTTGCAGCATTTTCCTGCATTTGAATCTGATGATGCATTGAGTTGTGGGACAGCTGAATTTGATTTGTCAAAGTTGAGGAATGAAGTATGCTCTGGGTTTCTTATCTGTTGGTCTCTACTGTAAATGTTTGTGCTGCTTTTTGTACTGAGAATCTTGCCACTGCCACTAGAAATGTCTCTCCAAGTAACATTTTCATCTGCAGGGGAAGATGACCTGATGTGAGGAAACTCTTCACAGTACATAGTCTGTGCTTGAACATTACTATTGGCTTTTTGTTGAGGATACGAGAGAGGCATTTCACCACAACCCAGATGCAAGCTTCCATTCCCAGAACTCCATTCACTGCTGCTTCCTTCATCTCTTTCTGGAGCATCTTTAAAATCAAATTCCTGAGTTCGCTTAGACTTAGTTCTCCATTTTCCACATGATTGGATACATTTATCCTCTTTCAAGCCTGTTCTTCCATTCTTGCTCTTAAACATGTGATGAGTTGGCCCAGAGCTGGTGTGGCCATTTGTAACACTAGGTACTTGCATATTTTGTAGTGTTACCTGACCAGCAGATGGAGGAGCATCGTCATTACTCACAGCACAGAAAGGTCCTTTGTCTACATTTGTAACAGGGCCATATTTTTCTCTTCTTCCATCTTCATTTGGATAACATTCTGGGAGAACACCTCTAGGAGCACCATCCAGATTTTTAGAATTATTCCTGTTCTGAATATCTGAAGTCACTGTTTCGTGAAGCACATGTTGAGTTTTGGTCTGTGTTGCATCAAACTGCTGTTTCAAGTCACGTGGAACATGCTTCTGGACAACTTTATCAGTGGCTTTGTCAGTACTGCTTTCACTACATGATTTGCTTTCCATATGGTGTGACCTAGTCCGAAGCACACAATCTCTTTTGGAGCACTCGGCTCCAGGATCAGAATTTAAACGTAGAGCTAGGAGAGGAAGGAAAGAGATAGACAATTGAAGATAATAGTGGAAGAAAAGCATTTTCATTACTGCATGCATTAAACCAGTATGATCAAGAAGAGAAGGACCACAGAACCCAGCACACCTGAGCGGGTAGCTTTGCGCTGGGGAAAGTGCCGAAGAGGCGTTTCGAGTCCTTTAGCCATTGTAGCAAGTTTACTGGCAGCATCCATTATTTTCTTTTCAGCTCTGTCAAGAATTGCAGAACATAGGAAGAAACAAAAACAAATTTAAGGGCAACTCAACTCTACATTTTACTTCAAGGCAATGTTACTGCTAGTCAGAGAATACTGAAAGGACAGTGTGCCAGGCAGCCCAGCACTGACCTGCTGCCAACATGTGCTCCCTGGCAAGACTTCAGGCCAGGCACTGTCTGCTCCAAGGTGGACAAACACCAGACTAATATCTACACACCTCCTGCAAAGCCAACAGTCATTTCCAAACATACTTGAACCTACCCTTCGTGTCTGCCATTATCAGTGAGCAGCTGTTGAAGGCATGTCAAGTAGTATTTGCGCATTTTCCGTGCTGTCTCTTGGCGCTCTCTTAAAACCTCCGCTTTAATCATTTCAGCAGCTCGTTCCTTACTTTCACGGATGTAACAAAGCATATCACCTACAAACACACTTCATTAGCAACAGTTCTCCCCCAGAATGGGGAAAAAGCCAACACCACAAACTGGGATTGTCTAGCAGACCTGGAACAAGTCACCAAGAGCATGGATTTACCTGCCAACACACCACCAAATCCTTGTGCCAAGTATTGCCTGCTGGATGAACGCCAGGGCAAACCAGAGCAGGTCCATATGAAGCATCAGAAAGGAACTCAGTTGTCTGGTTCTGTATCTTAAGCAGCAACAGAAAACACCAGGCACAGGGATTTGGGAGGAATGTTGGCTGGTAAAATATGGGTCTAGAAACTTTTCTGTGACCACACAGCTGGAATTTGGGGACCTGCTGCACTCAGGTAAAAGCTGGTGCTACACTTAATCCTTTCTCCTCAGCCAGAAGGTTGCTGACTAAGCCAGAAGGCAGGATACAGCACAAGAGAAAAGCAGACTTTCTCTCAGGATAAGCTACAGGCTAGGTAGGTTTTTTCCTGGAGGAACAAGATCAGTTCTCAAAATACACTTTACCACTTTAAAAGACGTAATTCAGTGCAACAAAGCAAGGATAGTAAAACAAGGTGTCACCCACCACAATTACATGTTGAATTTAGGGTGACAATTCCATTTCTCACAGTCACTCTAGTAAGATGGAAAAATTTACTTCTCATGTGATTTGGTTGTCAGATTCCTGTCCAAGCTGGCTGAAGGAAGAAGCAACAAAGTAATTTATTTTCCCCCAATAAATTTTTAGCTAAGACTTTAGTACTTACACTTAATCTTGCTCACAGCTTTAATGTAGTGAGCACGCATTTCTTCCAGACCTTTCACAGAGTCAGAGGATGCACAGGGTTTTGAGATGCCTCCCCTTGACAGTGACCTGAAATGCATACACATCACACTGCACAAAAAAGCAACTTATATCTTACCAAAATAAGAAATCATCTTATTTAGTTTTTTTTAATACCTTGGTGGTGATCCCTGGTCTTTCAGTTTTGTCTTCATCTCGGAGTCTTCTGCAATTAGAGCTCCTAGAACCTCCTCATTTTCTATTAAAAAAAGATGAACCATAATTCAACTGCATTTCTCTAAATTCAGGTTCAAGAGATGTTTATGTAATAACTGCTGCCTCTGGTACAAGAGCTCAATGTCCCAAAGCATCATCAGCTGCAGTATAGCTGTTGCAGTAACAAGCAGATAGGAATCGATCCCAACACACTTCAATGAAGCCTGAATGTAAAAGTCATCTCATAACAGTAATTAAATAAGCTTAAAGCCTTCATATGCCACTACTAACACTAAACTGAGATATCAAGTGTACTTGTAGAGAAAGGACAGGATAAAAAAATAACAAGGGTTGCTCTGACAAACATTGAAAAAGAATTACTAATTTGTGGCAATTGTGCCTTTGAGATAGAAACATACAAGATAAAACTTGGGTGGTTTTGTTGGTTTGTTGCAGTGAGGGGTTTTCTTATTTGTTTTGAGGTTAAAAACCAAAACCCCAGTATCCACTGAAAACTAAAAGATGCAACAGATGAGGGAATCAAAGTTGTCTTTAGGTGACTAACAATCCTAACCTTGGATTTGCTCTGACTTAGCTTCATGTTCCTTCACAGCAAGCTGAAGATATTTGTGGGCCATCTCTAGCTCTCTTTTCAAGTCCTGGCACACAGCCTCTCTTTTTCCAAGCTCCTGGCATCAGTGTTTGCAGCACAAATCTTCCTGAGACCCAAGGTTCCTTTTTGTACATTTCTGACTTGCAACAGTAATTGCTAAAAGCTATACATCAACATGGGACCAAAAAAAAAAGAATCAAGCCCAACCTATTTTCAGTGTTCTACTTAGCCTTCCTCTCACTGGAAAGCATATAACATTTTAGGCCAATTAAACTAATCACAAGAGGCTGGTACCCTGCTCCAGAAAGTGCAGCAGCATCTATCAACTCATACAGCCCTCACAGCCTCAATGTACTTCCATAAGTGACGATCTGAGTTCTTCACTCAGCAAAAAGACTTGCAGGTTAAATGTTTTAAAATTTTTTTAGTATCTTTTTTAAAAAAAACCAAAAAAAACCAACAGCCAAGCAGGGTCTTTTGAAGTCAGCTGAAGGAAACTGTCCCAGCTGGAAAGCCTCACACACGTCTGAGTCTGGTTAAGGGATACACAAAGACTGGGCTCCTTCCAGGGGAGTGATGGCTGCTCCCCATAGCCAGGCCAGGGCGCTCTAGAGACAGGAGCACTGCAGTGCTGGTATTGTTCTGTGTTAATAGACCGTTTGTTAAGTTGCTGTTGAAGGAATTCAAGCCACACTACGGGCACAGAGCCAAAAACTCTCTTGGGTTTTGTTGCTTTATGTTTCTCAGTTGCGTAAAAACTCAAACTAAACAGAAAGCCTCGGGGACATCTGTCCCTCCCATGAAGTTTTTCCCATCTCCACTGTCTCCAGTTTTGCCATAGTACACGTGACAGCCTTGGGAAGAGCTGCAATGCTAAAGTACATTCTGGGCACGGGGACTGGGGGGGAAAGGGAAGAAGGGGAAAGACAAAGAAAGAGAGAAACACCACCCAGGGATTCACACTTTTTCAACTACATTCTTGACCAAAAGAACCAGAGAAGACTACCATGCCAGGTCAAGCAAGTTCTTGACACAATAGTATCTTTTACATGAATGCAGAATTCCTTGTCTTGTGTAATGCCAAGGGCAAGTAGTATAATTCAATCTTTGAAGCTCCAATTCAGTATTACCCATAGTTTAGACCATGCCCTGCATATCATGGTCAACACTGCCTAGCATTTGAGCTGTTATATACTCCCAAGGTTTTAGTGCTAACAAAAGAATACACACACCTCTAGCAAATGAGACAGCTCTTTCTTTCCTCCTGAAGAATGGCTTTAAAAAGCAGAAAGCTACTAGCATTTAATAAAATGAAGCCTCAAAGCCTAGCATTAAGTCAGTAAACTGAAGACCAGTACCATTTGTTGCAGTTTGTGACTTTAACTTGGTTTATGCAATATTAAGCAACCTTACAGTCAGAGGAATTGTATCTTCCTCTATCACCCAAATTCACTAATTAACTAGCCTTGCATGGGGTTCATCAATAGGACATTGACTATTAAAGACTGCTACTAACAAGCTTAATTTGATGATATGCAATCTGCCAGATTAAGATCAAACCCAGTACCTTTGTCTGTTCCAGTTTCCTGCAAGGGTGTTCGTGTTCTCAGTCTCCTTTGTGCTTCTGCTTGGTGTTCAACACTGCACACAGGAGGTCTTGCCCCATCCCCAGTGTCTCCTGCACCATGTTGTGGGTAAGAGTATGATTCTTTATTTGCATTACTCACTAGCTCTTCATATTTCTGCAATTGAAAAACATCTCCTGAAAACCCAACACAGAGCAAAAAAAGTGTTCCACATCACAACCAACCCTGGCCACCAAGTAGCTTTAGTGACTTTAACAGAGGTACTTAAAACCTATAGTAGAACCACAGATTACAAGTCAAAATGTGAAGAAAACACCTATTCTATGATATAGAAATTTTACTTAGCATAAATCATGGCAACAGCATTACCTGAATATTTTGAGTATTATTTGGAAATGTCAGTAGCCCTTAGAATTCCAGAACTATACCCTGCCTCTGAACAACTGAAGATAACTTGCTTTTTAAAGAGGGAAGACATTACTAGGAAATTAAAAAGACTTCACTAGATAAAGTGGTTCAAGCCAACTCAACGTTTTGAGGTTCAAAGGCATATTAAACAGTTACCAAGAGGCATTTCATTTCCACTGCAGGAGGTGCCTAAGGCACGGGGAAAAAGCTCCCGATTCTCTTTACCACTGTGGACATGACTTGTGACACGAAAACATTTAAGGCCCACTTGCTGAACAGAAATATATTGACACTACAGAAATGGGTAAAATCCCATCTTCTCTTGAAAACCAAGACATTTTTTCTGTCCTATTCTTGGATAATTCCCCAGCTACTAAACGCTGGGTGGCAATGGCATTTCCGGTGGGATGCTCCCCGTAGCAAAAAACTTATTACAAGCATAAGCACTGCAAGAAGAGGAATCTGCTAAAACAACAGAAACAAAGGCTTTGGGACACGATTTGACTTAGCCCCAAACTCCTCTAGAAGAGGATAGAACATCTTTCCTCTTTTGGGCAGGCATACTGAAAAAGATTTCCTAGAGGCACAATAAAATAAGAATCTTATTCCCAAGACAGAACTGAGTAACTGACAAACCCATCTACTGCAGGCAATTTGCAGAAAGGATTTACTGTTTTCATCTTTATTTGTATAAAGAGGAGGGGAAAAAAGCGTAATATGATCCACAATCACTATCCAACCACCACTACAAACTGGATTTTGCAGCTATGCAAAAATCTGAGGTGGGTTCTGTCATTACAGCCCATCTAAGAGATCACAAGGAGCCTTCAACAGGCTTCCGAACTTCAGCAGTGCATTAATCTCCTTCATTTACAAGTCTTTGCATAAATAACAGTCCTAACCTGACTTTCCCTTCTTTAAAGGCTGAAGAAGTCAAAACTACATCCTTTCCCTTTTCACTTGCTAATGGTAGATTTAGCCTTCTTTTAGTTTTAGAGTACTCTTATCAATGAACACAAATGTTGAATTTTATATTTCTCCCAATTACATGGATATTTTGGAGAAAACAGGCCTGACTGACTTCCCAAATCCCTTTTCTGACTGGCAGCTACAATTTACAGAAATATTACCTCTTTCCATTCTTGCTCTTTCTTTTCCAGAATTGTGCAAACTGTGGTTCTATAGGCCTTTTGTAAACAAGCCTTCAGTTTGTCTTTGCCTTCTCTGGTTAATTGAACATGAGAGTCAAAACACTTGTCCTTCCAAGAATGTTTACTATGTGTGCACTTGACTAGTTCTTCATGAATTTCACCCAACAGATGCTCCAGCTCAACCAGGGTCTTCTCCTCATTCCGATTAATTTCATCCTGCAGTCTCCTGGCTTCCTGAGCCTCCCATTCTCGCTGCTTTCGGTCCAGTAACATCTTTATTTCTGCTTCTTTCTGAATGGAGAGTTCATTCCTCTGCTTTGCAAGATCCTCCTTTGCTGTTGCGAGGACCTCTTTAATTCTGTTCCTATGATCATCTAAGAACGATCGGTAGTCTCTCTCATTTTGCTCTCGTATCTGCAGAATTTCTTCTTGCTTTTCTCTGTTCCACTGCACACGGGCTTTCGCTAGCTCTGCTTTGACAGCTGCAGGGATTTCCTCTTTCTTTAGCTCCAATTCCCTCCTCAGAGAAATTATCTTTTCTTCGAGTTCTTTCATTCTTGGTCCAGCTCTCTCTGTACTTTCATATTCTTTCTTCCATTTCTCCTCAGCAGCTGAGAGGACCAGGGCTAACTGGCAAATGGACAACACAGTCATTATAAACATATATATACATTTACAGCTGCACAAATTATAACTCTGAGTCATCACAAATCTATTGGAGATATTGTCAATTTATTTAATAAAAATTAAACTTACATAGGCAACAAACTGGGTGTGGACCAGAGTACATAAGAAACATCTTACCTTAGTGATTCCCTGTGTCTATGTCTACATTCATTCCTCAGTAATATATGGGATCTGGAAGACTTAACTGTTTATCAATACACAGAGTAGTATTTTGGACTACCTGCTTTGCTGTAGTCTTTTGGTGTTCTTTTTCCCATTTTTCTTGTTCTATCTTTAGATTTAGTTTGTACTCTTGGAGCCACTTGGCATGAGCTTGGGTTAAAGCTGCATCTACCTTAAAACAGATAAAAATCCTACTTCAGTAGGTAGGTAGGTACACTGTATATATTTTTATTATTACTTTCACGTAACAGTGCAAGAACAGACTTCACTACGGATTGCCTGTGTTTACAGAAATTAAAAGAATCAGACCAGTAGCACTTGATGCATTTCTTGATGCAAAAATGATGCCAAAATGACAAATATTAAATTTATTTTTAACAAAATGGTATGAAATCTAAGTCAGTGTTTCTCAGCTCTGTTCAAAAGTCCTGCAAAACTTGTTTAACAATGTGAAAAACAAGCTACATGCTACAGTTTTTTCAGAACTTTTAAAAAAACCTCTATTTCTAATATAGCAAATAACCACTAAGCTTAAGAGGAAGTTAGTGGAAGAGTCCACTTTTGTTTATTTTAGGTGACTTAGTTGTACATAGCAGTTTCACAGACTCCAGGCAGACAGAACAATTATTTGTTACCTGGCTGGCAAGATTTTTACAGTATTTATTTTCCAGTTCTAATTCAAATTCTTTTAAGGCCTCTTCAGAGGCTGTATTTTCTTTCTGGAGCTGCAGCCTCTGGTCTTCCACAGTCCCTTCTAACTCTTTAGTTGAAACTTCATCCACAGCTCTTACTTGGTCAGTTTGGCAGCTGCAGTCATTACATTCAACTACAGTTCTTCTCATTCCTTCCAGCCTACTTTGCCATTCTCTTTCTAATTGGGCAAAGACTTGTTCTTTATTCTACGGAAAAAAATATTTTTTAAGAAAATCTCCCCAGTGTGCAAATAAACAGATTTCACTGGTGTTTAGCAAATGAAACACTGTTCACACCAATGACATTCCTTAATAGGACAAGAACAAAACCATGCACAGAGAGGAGAGAGTATGGTGAGGCATCACAGCTTTCTTCTATGGGAGAGGATACACAAAAGACTTCTACATGATACCTGAGTGAAACAACACAAAGCATAACTGCTAACTCAAGGATCAGGGTGGAAAACTCCAGCTGTGACATCCAGGCTATTCTGGTTGTCACTTTGCAAGATCTAGGTTTTGGGATTTTTTAAAAATCTGAAACATATATAATACCCAATGATTTCTTCAGAGGCTTTTAAAATGACAGATCCTTAACAGCCACTTCCAATGGCAGAATAACAGCACATAAAGTTCTGTTTCTGAAAATAAACAGCAAAAGAACAAAAAAAAAAAAGAAATTCCTTGATCTAAGTTTCACACCTCTTTTTCTTCCTTTTCCCAGTGAGCTTTGGCTAATGCAACTTCCTCTTGAACCTGCTGTTCTTTTTCTTCCAGCCACTGCTTCTTTGCTGCTATCATAGACCTGACGTGTTCCTCTTCAAGCTCAGTCTTCAAAAGTTTAAGGGAGACTTCTTTTTCTTCTAGAAGCTGTTTCTTGAGCTAGACCAAAAAGAAATAAATGAAGTGTTCTCCAGGGCATAGCAACTGCTCTGGTACAGAGTGATGAGAATGCATGAGACACATGATTAACTCTCTAGAGCCTGTGCACTGATCTTACTCATGACACCTAGACAAGAGATTCAACTCTCAAAAAAAGGTGTTTTAAGATATTATATCAGAGGTTATTATAGGCTATTGCTGTAAAGTAAGTTTTCATATCAAGCATCTTTACTCTCCTCATACTTTGAGCTGCACCTCTTTACTGTACTTTCTTACCCAGACAGTTGATCTACTTTAGTCACTGCACACTGGTATCTTCAGAAAAGCAAAGTTTTTAATCAAATCAGTCTGAATTCATTACTACTTAAAAAACCCCAGTATTTTTTAGATCAGCTTTATAAAGGGAGAAGTAAACTTGTATCATCATTCGGGGTTTTTTGAAAATGTCTGATGAATTTGAAAGTCAAAATGACTCAGCATCTTCAGAAGTCAGAACTATGGAAGATCACTCCATGAAAACAAACAGCTCTTGGAAACAGTTACTTCTACACTATTTTCAAGCCCAGGACACAACAACAGCTTAACTTAAAAACCAGTAAGTCATATGTAGGAACTTTCTGATACAGCTGCATGTCTTTCAAGTATGTTCCACAAACATTTACAAAATTAAATACACTTATTAATATTACATCTTGAAAACACCGTGAAATTATATAGTTTGTAGGCATTTCCATTTGTACCTTTTCTTCCTTCAGCTGCTGCTCTTGTTGAAATTTCTGTCTTAAAGTAGTTTCCAAGGTGTCCTTCTCCCGACAAATTCCAATGTAACATTCCTTCACTGCAGTAATCTCTTTGTTCAGCTCCTCTATATTAGCCCTTCACAGGACAGATGAATTATTATCAATTGGCCTTTATACTCACAGGACAGCAAGCCAGCTTTAAATAAGTGTAACTAGCAGTGAAGGTCACACAGGAAGCATGAAAGTTTCAGTAAAAATGGAAGTAATGGTAAGTCTTACTTTAACTGCGAGATTGTCTCTTCAGAAGCTTGAACAAGCTGCTGCTTTTCTGCAGCAAACCTCTCCATCAGCTCTTTCTCAAAATGTGCTTTGGTGTCCTCATGATGTTGCTGGTAAGTTCTTTCACACCTACAATTTCAAGAAAGGAAAAATAAGTACCTGGTTTCAACTACCTAGGTTCAACTTTTCTGTAAGAAAATACCTTTCTAACACTGACCTCCTCTTGTACCTGATAGCTGCAACAAGATTAGGCATGCAGAGTGAAAATCCACAAATTAAACTAAACCAAGTTAACAGACTTACCTGTCAATGGCTTCTTGCTTATCATGATCAAAATCCTCAACCATCTTTCTCATCTGACAACAGAGGTCTTGATTTAAGCTTTTCAGTTTTTCCTCATTTTCCTTCAGTTCTTCAATAGTTGAAGTATGGGCCTGGACAAACAAGGGTCAAGTAATATGTGGGTTGTAGTCACAGGTTTTAGCACAGGGTGGGGTTTTTTTTGTGGATTTATTTTTCTGTAGTGGTAAGCAGCATCTCTGTCTTACCTCAACTTCCTGTAGCAAAGCTTCATTAGCCTTTTTGAGTCTCAGAACTTCTTCCTTTAGATTATCAGAAGCATCCTTCAAATTTTTGGCAGGCTAAAAATAAATAAAATTAAGATGATATCTTTCAAGATGTAAATGATTTAGCAGCTAATGCTTTAAAAAGTTAAGAGTTGTCAAATAAAAATTGCACTTAAAAAAATAAAAAAACAGGAAATTATTTCAGTGCAAGATAACAGTATCACTGCTACTCTAGATGAATTCTTAAAACTCAGCATCATGAAGGTGTGGAGGAGCCCACACTCAATGCTGTGTTTGCAAGCTGAATGACAACAGTTATCCAACAGAGAGCACACTTCTCACATGTTGTATTCCTACCCCACACCCACGTCACCACGTACAGATACTGCAAGTCTGATCCATTTATAGAGGGAAGGCAATAATGGGGTGAAGAGAGATGCAGCATCAAGGAGATTGCTTGTTGATCAAATGACACAGTGAAGGCCCTCTGAAGGCAATCTGTTAAATGTTCTGTTTGTATAATCTAGTGGTACTATCAGCTTTCTCAGAGAAATTACAAGGTCCTTTTGGCTAAAGAAAACCAACTTTTCCCAATGAAATTTACTTCCAACAAAAGCAGGGCGGCCACTAAGCACTCTCAAGCATGTAAGTCATCATTTTAGAACTCACCTAATAATGCAGATGCTGCCCAGGTTCTGCTATTCAGTTTTCTTTTCAACCAAAGGTACAAAACAGAAATACTCAGCTATGCATAAGTTTTTGATCTATTCTCATGAGAAGTTTAAATGTTGGTTTTGTTCACCAAAACCCAGGGAACACTTGACTTTTAAAGAAGTGTAAAACAACAAACCTCTGAATCTTTTGATGCTTTTTCTGCTTTCAACTGCTTGTATTCCTCTAGTGTCGTCTGGCAATCTTTAAGACTATTTTGTAATTGAGTAATCTGATTTCTCTTCATTTTATTACTGCTCAATAAACGTTCCAGCTCAGCTTTTAATTCTACAATAATTTCATCTTTAGAGAGTTCTCTATCCATGTCTCTGTTCTGTATTGCACTATCAGGAAAGACATAACCAGTTCAGTATTAAAAGACAAAACACATTTATCTGAAAGGCAGTGGTAACAAAGAGAAGGGCAACTAATGCTACAAGAAATACCAGGATGTCTAAGAGGCAATAGTAAAAAGCACAAGAGGACATGAATATCAAAGCTTTTCATCAAGTTGCAATTTACAGAGAACTTGTTAATTCAGCTGTTTCCTCAAAAGATTAATTCTCATATGATATGAAGTGTTTTGAAACAACTCAACTGGTTGATGTAAAAGACAGCTTTAGCTTTAAGTAACTATATGGAGCCTTTGAGCAAGAAAAGTACCCATGAATATAATTCATACAATTAAAGGAACAGCAATATAGTCCCTATAAAATCTGAAGATTTATTAAGCAGCAATTAGGCAACCAATTTATGGTATTAGTACAGTTTTTCTGTTTCTCAGATTACCTGGCAATACAAGCAGTATTTCAAGTATCTATCAAAAACCTGTATGTTGGTCCAGTAGGACCCTCTTTTTACACATCCCTTGCATAATTTCTTAAGGATTTAAAATTTTTCTTTCAACAAGAATTACTCAATACCTGCAGAATCTTGGCTTCTTCCCTGTGATTTTTTTAATTCCCAGATCTACATAGGAATCACCCAGGCTCATATGCCTCTCTCCACCTGCATCATTCAAAAATACCCCAAGCTTGGCAGCAGATTCATACAAAGCTATTTCTTCTTTCAGTTCCATTAATTCTTCCTGAAAGGAAGAGACAGAAAAAAAATTACACTGACCAGAGTGACTCCAAGCCAACATATCAGGCCCATGATAACTCTTC
Source organism: Dicrurus megarhynchus (assembly GCA_013399195.1). Classification (NCBI taxonomy): domain Eukaryota; kingdom Metazoa; phylum Chordata; class Aves; order Passeriformes; family Dicruridae; genus Dicrurus; species Dicrurus megarhynchus. Next base: position 1,151,176 of record VXAD01011334.1, on the reverse strand, counting down.
CAAAGAAAACAAATACATGGAGCTCTTCCTTCTAAATATAGTTACATTTAGCTGCACTTAGTTGAATTGTCTGGCATTAACTTATTTATACTTTCATTTTTGATACCTCTAGCAAAGCACACGGTAAAACTACAAATTAGTTAAAATATACAAGAAATATTCCCTATTGTTTTTAATAAAGTTCATCTTTGAAGTATTATTTCTTTTGCTCTTCTGCTTTCCTGCTGCCCATAGTAAAAAGGATGACAACAGGAAAGTCCATACCTGGAAAAACAGCTATTACTTTAGTACTTAGTAGGATTCAGTTTCCAGGGTAACGGATTTAAATCAATAGATGAACTGAATTGGAAACACAGATTTCCACTCATACTTTACAGAGGGCTTTCTAGCATTCCCTTTTGCTGACAAAAGATAAATTTCAGAACATGGTATCTCCTAATTAAGTTACAAAACTCCCAGCACACTGAACTTACATTCCTTTTTTTTCCAAAAGCATGTTGGACAGAAGTATGAGATCAGATTTGTGCCAATACAATTGCCCCACTGTGTTTTAATTGGTGGGGAGGGAGGAAGTCCAACATGCAACACTGGGAGATGAAGTAGTCAAAGATAATGTGCTTGTTTCCCCCCAAAATCTAAAGTGTTTCAACCACAAACCTCTTAGTTATAATGCCCACCCCCATCAAATGAAAACATTTTATTCAAGCATAAATATTCAATAAAATTAGTTAACCTGCAAAGCCTTGTTCATGTTGTTGCTTATCATCTGTGCAGACTGAGCTTGTTGCAACTGAAACCGTAACTGGTTTGTCTCCTGCATTGAGCCTGTTGTAGGAAAGAAAAGGGAGAAAAGGAGCAAGTCACAAATAGGCAAGAAAGACTAATCTGAAGAAAGATCTCTGTTAAAAATAGCAGTGTTGATTCTGGCAATAGACATTACTGGTTTTATTTCCTTGAGCTCACCAACAGCTATTAAATACATTACTATCAAAATACTTCAATGTGTAAAGGTAAGCAAAAGTCAAACACACAAATTGCAAAATATTTCACAATCTATTCCTATGATACAGGTTTCCAAGATCAGCCTCCAGCTCCCAAAACAATTCCTCTCATTGAGATTTGAATTTAGAATGGCAATTCAAGTCAATCACCTTAATACAAAACTAAGCAGTTTGCTCCCAAACCCTGCTGTTTAGTATGAAACAAGGTTTACACAAATGCAGCACAAAATACGTATGGAAACAGTTTAATCACTGTTGTTTGGGGCTTGGGGATGGTGTTTGCTTTTATTTTAATTTGGTTTTACATCTTAGTCTAGACTTAACTTTAAGTCTGGCTAATCCACTGCATAGGAAACAGTCTAGAACACAATTAGCTTGATGTTGATTCCACTTCCATAGAAACATTGATGAACAATTTCATACTTAGAAAAACTGAAGACATTTCTGCAAGGAAAGGTAAAAGTATAAGGCTGACCTGTTTGCAGTAAATTTGCACATTGCTTTTGGCTTTCTTCTAGGCTTCTTGTCAGTCTATTTATTATTTCAGTTTTTTCACATTTGGTTTCTTCCAGCAATTTTTCAAGTTGCTTAACATGCTCTCCTAGATTTTTGCAAAGCTCTTTCTAGGAAGAGAACATTTTTACACATGTTACAAACATTTAACCATCTAGAACAGTTTCAGATACAGAAAAAGTCAATACATACAGGACAAAGCAGAAAAATAATCAGATACCTAAAGGGGTGGAGGACAGTTAAATCAATCACGGATCAAACACTATCATTGGCTGACAAGTGACCTCTTACAGCATCAAAGTTCAGTTTTCACTGGGAGACAGTAATTGTACTCATATATAAACATACATGGATGAGAATCATTTCATATTTCCTAGAGCAGTTTCTTTTCAGCACATCAGATTATCTCCTGTAATTAATCACACACATTTAGTCTACTGCAGAAAAATCAAGCCTTCACATTATACCAAGCCAGAGCTTAACTCAATTTTAACTGAGCTTAAGCCAAGCTAGCAAGTGCCAATACTCCGTAAAAGAGAAACTGTAGTTTCTTTTTCACAGGATATACAAAGTAGACATTTATATGGCATTACTTAGTTACCTACACAGATCTGGGAGGCACAGTGCCTTCTGTTTTGACTTTTCTATATTCTCTCAAAAAACAGGAGATCTCCCTCTTTAAAAACTCCTCCACATGCTACCACATATTTTGCAGTAGAGACAAAGTTGTGTAAGTTTTGTTGTGGTACTAACAGACAAAAATTTAGCAGTGCATTTTGTTTAGAATCAAGTACTAGTTACCTTTCCAAATATACAACCCACCTATTTTCATATGTTGAGACAAGAACTACAGAAATTTAATTTTATTTTCTCTATGTGAAACAAGAGGACAATTTGTTAAGACCTGCCTGGAATACATTGCTTGAGTATTTCTAATAGTATAATGAATTCTTATGACATATCAAGTAGAAAAATTTCAGTAAGCTCTACAACCATGTGACACCATCTGTATCAACCTCCATCTTAAAGACAGCCTTTTCCTCCCTCTCTACTTTTAAATCCTCACTTCTAAAATAAAGTCACTGTTCACTGGTTAGTCATCCTTCAGCATTTTGAGACCAAATCTTGGCAACAGATTGTTCAAGAAAGAGTTTTTCTCGGTTTTTTTCTTGCAAGAATATCACATTATTTCTTAATTAGTCCTTTTCTTTCCCAGAGTTATTTGCAGAACTCTTTCAAAAAAAGACTGTGCACAGAAGGAAAGCTCAGGAGAGCAACTAAGACAATGAATTCCTGCCTCCTCTGCATCCGCTGTGTACAAACTCACAATTTGAACTTCCAACTGCCTGGAGATGTTTATGAAAACATACCTCATAGGCCTCATAATGCTGAGACTTTCCTTTCCATTTTTTTGGCAGCTTCCAGAAGGAGTTATTCAAACTGTAGGTCAAGAAATGCAGTTTGGGAAACATGGGGAGCTCTACAGTCTCTCCAGCACAGTACTCAGCATCCTAAAATAATTTCTCACCTGCTCTCGGAGTGCAGATTTTGTAGTATCAAGTTTCTGCTCTAATGACAGTACTTGCTGTTCATACTTCTGCTTGAGTGCAGAAATAATGGCCTCATGCTGTTCTCTGGCTCGCTGGAGGGCATCTGATCGCTGAAGCTCTAACAGCTGCTGTTGCATGCTTTCCATGGCCACCTCTGCCACTTTGGATTGCTTCAGTATCTGTAGGAACAGTATTAGAGAAGTTCCTAGTTACATATATTTTACTGTTGCTCCAATGTTCCCTACATCAGTTCATTTTTTTTTGTGCAAGAGTTGCCAAAAGTCCTCAGATAATGCCTGTGTTTCAGCACAAACTATTTTCAACCAATGAATCCTATCCATCCGTCATGTATTTAGCTTTTGCAACGTTCATGAGCAGCATTTCAAGAGACTAGCACTTCTGTTTAATGCAAACACACCACACATTTAACTGTAGAGGTCTTCCACAATAAACAGTCTAAAAACACATACAGTACCTGCTCCTCATTGGCAGTAAGAGTCTGAATTTGAGCTTCAAGAGCCTTGATTTGACCCTCAAGATGCATTTCCCGTTCCTTTCCGTTCTGATAGAGTTTCTGAGATTCATGAAGACTAAGAGCCAAACCATCCTTTTCATCTGAAGAGGGAGACATAATTGTGTGAGAACCATGGCCAGCCACCCAAGAACTTCATGCAACGTGACCGTTCAGTACCTGCTCTACAGAACCATTCCCTCTGTCTCATACTGTGGACAACAGAGGACTGAACAAAAACATTCAGTCTCCATCCAGCAACCACTGTCTCCTCCTGGCAGCAGGGAGCACTCCAATATAGTGTTTCCAGCAGGGTCCTGAAGGTACGAGCCCCATCCTGGCAGCAGGAGGACCTCACATCCTCCCTTACACCATTTAAAGGGAGAGTCCTCTGGTGGAACAGCTGAGACACAGCCAAATGGTTCACAGTTGAACTTTTCTCTCTTGCTTCTTTTGCATTCTAACAACTATATTCTTAATTCTCTAAGTTTACTACTCTTTTTTCTCTGTTCCTATAAGAAATGGGAAACTAAGACAGTCATCAGTCTCCACCACAGATTTTGTAATTTTTAAAAGAGATTTTCTGTACATACAGTCTATGAAATGGCTTGTTAAATGAGATAGCACCAAAAAAAAATTTTTTTTTTCATAGGTGTCCACTTCTCCTACTGGGGTTTGGGTGTTTTGGTGTTTACTTTTTAATTTTTTTAATTTTCTGACTTTTAAAAGACTACTTTGGCAAACTTCTCACTTTTCCATACGTTTGTGATGCCTCACATGTGGGGACTCTGGAAAACAACACTGGTCTTGAAAATACAGTAAAAGTTAAGACAGGTGTGCAGTCAGGCACCAATCCAGAGATTTTGATTTAGAACAATGTTTGGGGGGAGAGGGTTAGGTGCACATAGTCCCAAATCAAGTTCATAAGTATGATAAATACCTTCAAAGACACTTTCAAAATCAAAGTCTCAGATTTAAAAAGTTACTGGATATGAATAAAATCGAAGAATTAGCACAAAACATTTTACCTTTGACCATTGAAAGCTGATGATTCAAATACCTAATCTGCTGTGCACTCTTTTCTAGCTTTTCATTAAGTTCTTCCAGTTGTCTTTCCCTTGCTTTATTTAGAACTTGAAGTTGAAGAATCTGCATATTTTCTGAAGAATCTGCCAAATTTCAAATAGCATACAGACAAGTCAGCACAGACACCAAGAAAGTCATCACTGTAATTCCTGCTCCAAGATAGTGCTAAGCTCATTGCAGGTGCACAAAATCCTGGTTTTTAATCCACATTTGATTCACATCACACAAATTGCTCTGGCAGCAATGGCTGAAGGCTTGTGGGAACTACCAACACAATTCAAACCTAACAGCAAGCCCAGATAAAAGTTGACATGCTGTGAACTCACAGACTTGTGGTCTCTACAGATTTACAAGATGTCTAATGAAGTAGTTCTGTCATTTGAAGTGTACCTGACAGAAAAGCCCAATGTGGCATCACTCAGAGTACACTTTCTAAGGTACAGTGAGTTGTTATTTTCCAATATTATGGAAAGAGACAGAGTCAACAAGATTTGACATCAAGCCATCAGAAATAATTTTTCAGTCTCATCAGTCAAAACTACGTTTTTAATAGCCTGAAACTCATATACCCAGATTAAAAAGAGATCATTTCTAGATATAAAAGATTATATACATTAACATACTTTTAGTTGTCCTTTTACTGAAAAACTACTGAAGTCAACATGTTTTCTATCACTGATTTCCAGTGAATTCTTTACACAAGTTTATTTCAAGTCTAAGCAGCAAACACTTACTTTCATCATTGCCCAAGAATTCACGTTGCAAATCTTCAAACACTTCATTTCTTCTGTTTCCTTCTTGGATTCCTGGAATATTTTGATGAATGCCATTTTGGAATGGTTTATAAGTCACTTTGTAAGATTCTGGTGATTGGCCATTGACAACATCAGATGCAACAAATTGCTGTTGTGACAATATATACATAAGAGGAAATAAATTAAAGCCACAACTGTAGTCTTGCTCAGTGAAAATATTTTTCATTTTACAGGTTGACATTAAGAAGAGTTCTAGTAGCTCTTCATTTTCAGGCTCCAATCCAGCACACCATTGAAGCATGACAGAATTTTTCATGAAAGCTTCCACCTTAGAAGAGTAGTGAAGTGTTAACTTCAATAGAGTAAGCACACACTTAAGTGAATCACATTCATTCTACCTCATGGAATTCTACCAAGGCAACAAAAGAAAGAAAAAAAAAATCATAATATAAACATATGAAAATCCAATTACTCACATTTCATTTTTTTAAATAGGCTACAGAAGCCTCTCATCACTGTTTGAACTGATTGTCAGAGACTGAAGGCATTCAGAAATATTACTACCAATACTTAAAGACCTGTGAAAATTTTCCAAGAGACAGAAAAACACATCAGCTTCTGATATACCTTAAGGTGTTCCTTCGGATCATCTGGAAAATTTATTATTTTGTTTTGCTGATTGTTAAATTCTGGCTTATGGCCATTTGTATAAGGCCTGAAGTTTTCGGGAAGATGATACACATTGTTCTCTTGGTAGCAGCTTGGAGAGTTAAACCCATCTCTGCCAAGATACACATCATCGGGATCATCTTGACCATTCTGACCACAGTAATCTTCTTTAACATCATATAAATGTTCCTTTTCTTCATCATTGTGTAGGCCATTCCAATTCTTCCCGTGTTTTTCAACGAGATCAGTTTGCTGGTCACACAAGAATTGTTCAGGGTACAGATTTTGTCCTTGTTCATAGCCCTATGAATGGATACAAGGTTTAGAACTGCTCTCTCAAAACTCAGATTTCACCCCGCCCCCCCTTTTCTGAGGTTACCAGCCCTCAAGTTAGAAATACTCCAAACAAATACCAAAACCTGTCACCTACTTGTATTCCTCTAATGAATGTAAACAATATTTACCATGTTATTATGAACAAGCAGTAATTACATCCCTGCTCATACAAGCTTACATTTGGAGGATCACTTATCAATGGATGATCATTCCACCTTCCATCATGCTTCCCAGGCTCATGTGACCTAGAGAGAGACACAAGCACCTTAACTATGTACTTTTTCCAGGGAAAAAACAAACCATCACTTCTTAAATTAAGGGACATCTAGTTTACTGCAAATTGGACTACAGCTCCCCTGTTACCTGGATTGCTTTTACACACCTCATCAACTGAGACTTTGCTCTGTTCTTGAAAGCACAACATAAATAATAAAAAAAAAATGGTGCCAAATGCCTTACTGCTCCTCAGTCTCCTGAATGCTACAGTCTGAATAACTGGAAAGCTGGTCTCCACTGTCCTCCAGCATATCATGGGGAAGGTCTGTCAACAGTTGTTGCAACTGAAACAGAACAAACAACATACATTATTTGCTCTTCAGAAGAATTAATACAAGTTCAGCCCAAAAGCAGAGGCAAAGTAGGCCGCTTGCACAAAATCCTGATTTTCTTCCTTCAAGGAAGAATTCACAACACTGAAATTCACACAGAGATTTATACCACAGAATGCTTACTAGACTAGAGCACCAACCAAAGGGTTTTTCTGCCAAACTCTTGTTAAGAAAAGAGCTGCACCAGAACAAGGTAAGGGAAATGCCACCTGGTAGATATGTCCCAGGACAGACTAATTTCAAAGAATGATCTGCAAACTAACCATGCTAAGGTTTCTCCTCTCTAAATCCCAGGCAAGAGAGGTAGTGGACATTCAAAACATGCTCTTTCTGAGAAGACTGGATGGAAATCCAGATAAGAACTTGCTATTCAGTATCACTACATTCAAGAAGTCATCACTGCAATGATTAGTGCTCTGCTCTAGACCAAGCAACTGGACACAAACAGAAAAATACTACTACAACTAAAGCACACCTGAACTTTACTTCTTATGCTTTTCAAGAGTGACACAGTCTGCATCCTCTTTTGCTCTTACCAGACTACATAAACCTCCTTCTTTCTTTTTAAGCACTTAAAAGACAGAAAGAAGCTAAATTCACAAGACTTCAGATTAAATTACTTAATTCTTTTTCACCTCTTGTTCTCTTGCATAATCTTCTTGGTCATAGTCTTCATCTTCATGTTGAGTCTGTAGAACTCCACTATCAAAGTCAAGGGACATTGTTTTCTAATATTGATTTTGTGTATCCAGCAAAACCTACCACAGGACAGGAAAACATCACATGTGAGTAAAATACAAGAGGAATCAAAAAGCACCACTCTCATCATACTTAGCCAACCATACATGAAAATATAATTTTTTAAACAGTCATTGCACATTACTTATTTCTCATATATCCAAGCCTACTCACTTCCAAGAATTTAGCATTTAAAACAATTATTTGGGTTTTTCATAGGCTGACATTATATAATTTCTGAAGTTCACTTACAACCAGACATTATCTACTGCAAGTTCTAACACTGTACAGTATACATATGATGTGATACATAATGAGAGTTACGTCCACTTTTACATCTTGCTTCATAGTCTTCTAGAGAATAACTGTATTTTGTATTAAAGATTGAAAGTATGCTGTTCCTTGTGCATTTGGATTACGGCTCCAAAAGGAAAAATAGGACAAGTATCACGGAAATATGAAAAGTATCATGTCAGTTCCAGATTCCACTGCTTAATGGAAAGAGTCTCAAGGGCTTGTCTACAGCGAGTTCACAGTAAGCTACTGTGTATAAGTGCTGGTCTAGGTTGGGTTACAAGATCAGCTACTCCCTGATGAAGAGATATTCGTTTGAGCACAAAGGTGTAGCACATGCTGAAGTCCTCACTTGGTTGCATGTAACATTACATGAGCATTATTTCCAACTTAAAACTCACTTCAGAACGTTCAAAGGACCTTCTTGCCCACTGCTGTTCAAGGAAACCCTCCAACAGAGCTGGCAGGAGGCCTCACAAGGCAGCTACTGTCTCTACGCACCCCCTGTAATCCCCGTGATCCCTCTCACAGCAGGCTCTGAGGCAGCACCTTCCCCCAGACTACATCAGCGGTACACGACCACCGGCCCTGTCCCCTTTGCTTAGAGCCCTTCCCAGCCCCAGGAGCAGTGGCAGCCGGACGAGAGAGCACAGCCGCCAGAGCCACGATCAGCCCCGGAGAGCCGGACCCGGACGGGCCAGGGGCGCGGGGCGACCTCGGCGGTCGCCAACTCAGGCCCCTCAAGGCGGCGGCGCGGGCGATGCTGCCGTTATTCGCTGCACCTCCCGCGGGGCCTCCAGCGCCGGAGACGGCGGCAAAGCGCGACCCGAGCAGCGAAACCCACCTGAAGCACCGGAGCCACCCGCCCTCCACAGCCACCGGCGGGACGACTCCGCCGCTCTTCCGCATCACACCCCGCCCGCGCCCGCCGCGCTGATTGACAGCCACGAGCGCCAATCGACGACCAGAAGCGCCCTCAGCCGCGCTGACTGACAGCCCCGAACACCAACCGGCGACAGAGCCCGCCCAGCCGCGCGGCAGGGTGGGAGAGCAGGCCCGCCCCCGCTGATTGTTTGAAAGCAGGCGCGCATGGTCGCGGGAAAGCGCCTGGCTAGCTGATTGGCCAAGCAGGCGACCAATGGCAGTATGAGTTTTGAGGGGGCGGGGCCACCGCGGGCGGGCAGCGGCGCCATCTCGCAGCGGGACGTGGAGGTTGCCCGGCAACGCGCGGCCGCGGAGTGACGTCACGTGCCCGCGAGCTGCGCCTCACGACCGTGTCACGGTAGCGCTGAGGGGATGCGCGGGCATCTCCCCTGTCGGAGCGCCTTCCCCAGGCAGCCTTCCCTTCGGCGTCGGGCACCCGCTCTCTTTCGAGAGCTCATTCTCTTTAAAAAGTTAAAACCTCCTCAGAAGGAACAGATTTATCGCGCAGAGACGCGGGCAGGAAGCAGTGCTGACGAAGAGCTGGTTCCGTTTGTAACAGCCCCATCTGGCGCCTCGCCCTCAGGCCGGACAGCGCCGCCCGCCCGCCCGGCAGAGGGAAAGGACCCCGGGGCAGAGACGTTTGGGTCATTTGTTACAGCATTTTTATTGATGGGAGCAAACAGTTCATGTGTTTCAGTGAAATTTATAGAAGTTTGAAAAGGAACGAACATCCTATGTGTAGTAGAGGTGACACTATAGGCGAAATCAGCCATTTTCCCAGAGGATTCTAGTAACCGTTCGAACATAGATTAACCAATTCTCAGCATTTGCACAGGCATTAAATGACTCAAACAAGAACCAAAAAAGGGTTTAAATGTGTCTGACAATTCATATTGATTTTCTCAAGAACAATATTTTGGAAACTTTCCAAAATTCAGACAACTATTTTTGTTCTTAGCATGATTATTTCTAAAGACTTCCACAGAGGAGCTGACAGTGTACTTTACATGAGACAGCTGGGCCACAGAGCAGCATTAATAGCTTAAATGAAGGCTTGTAAATGCTAGAAACCAAAAACTGAGAATGAATGTAGTTTATTCTAGGAAAATGCATGGATGTGTTGTGTTTGATTTTTATCTGTAATTAGTTGGATTATCTGCTTTCTCTCACATCAAAAGATTTTGATACACTTCTGTATTGCCCTAGCACCCAATTATCTCTCTTTCCTTCCTTTTTCCTTCACAGTTCTGCTTCAGCCACTTAAAAATACGCAGGAGCATCAGAACAAAGATTCAGGTCTTTTAAACTTTTTACATTAGTGATATTCAAAGAGAGAGACACAGACTGCACTATACTGTGATCCAAACATCACACACTGGCTCTGGCTGTTCTTATTCACTGGTAAAGTGAAAACTGATGAAGTGAAAAAAGTCCTTGAGTCAGCATCTTGACTGGCAAAGTCAAAAAACTTTGATCTCATACTATCACAGCTCCAAATGCTGTTATTTAAGTCCTGAGTAACTTTGATTTGTACTATAAATAGAGGTGGAGTTCTGCACATTTTCCTTCTATGACCTGTCATAAAACTCAGCTTTGATGCAAAAATGAAACCAGCAGGTCTTTCTCTCCCCTTGGCGTGCCACAGAAGTAGCTGGGTTCGCTTCATTGCTTGCTCCATAAAGTCATATCAAACACATTCGGAAGATTGACAAGATGTGAGAATAGAAAGGATTTTATGCAGGGGGTTAATATCCCAGTTACAGTTTCTTGCCAGCTGTCCCTGCTGTGGCACAAAGCTTGAGCATGAAGGAGGCCTCTTGCTGGAGGCCTTCACAGGTAGAGCACCTTGCAGAGGATGGAGTGGGCGTAAGTTTGGCTTGCTAGTCCGAAGGCTTAGGGTATCAAAAATGCTAGACTATTAGCAAGGAAATCAACTACTAATGTTTTAAAGCTTCTCACTGCTTCAGTATATGTAATTGAGTATTTTAATCATGTTATTATCAAAGAATGAAATGTATTTTTATGGCTATTAGCTGAGGATGAAAATAAAGATGTTTTCTAGTAGGCTCTAAGTGTGGCTCTTTACATTATATTTTCCCCTTCAGGGAAGCTTCTCTTCCATAGTTTTTTCTGTATATGACATCTCCTCCTGTTTTCTAGAAGAAAGAGCTCATACTACAGTGTCCCATTTACCATGAACACTGGCAAAAGAACAGAATGTATTTTTTTATAGTCAAGATTTCCAGCGAGAATGAGAATTCAATTGTCTGCCTTAGGAACTGAGCCGGTGGGCTGGGAGACAGAGAGAATTATGTCTGCTCATGCCAGACGACATTGCTTACCTTAAAGGCACAATTGCTGTCAATCACCTGGACTACCAGTTCATTCCCCAAATCTCCCCTGCCTTTCTTCAGTTACTCATTAAATCACTGTTTCTTCAAAAGATAGCCAAATAAATCACTGTTCACTCTGAATATAGGATTGTTCATATGTAGAGTATTTATTGTGGCAAAACAATTAATAGATTTCTTTTAAAAGACTTTTTTCCATGTTTAGGAACAGACGGACTCTACGTGAAGAGGGGAGAACTATCTTGTTTTGGAAAGAACACTGAATAAGGACCCATGCAAAGTTCAAACATCTTTTAAATAGTTTTCTCCCCAAATGTATCATTAGTTTTGTTCAGCTTTTCTAGTTTGTAAACAACTATGTAATCAATGAAAATATATTTAGCCTACCTTTAAAAAGATGTTTCCAGTATTAATTGATAATAATAGTAAAATCATATGCAGGACAAAAATATTAAGATCTAGCATGCTTGTCCCTTAACAAGTTCTATTCCAAAATTATATTACATATATTAATTTCAACTTTGTAAATGTTCATAATCTCAAATCTTTGAGTGGTCAGACAGTGACAAAAAATTATTAAGAAACTGGACAACCTTTCTGTATTGTGAATGCTACTCATTTCAAATGTTACTTGCTAGTAAAGTGCTGTTACAAGCAAAATGAAATTGTTAGTGTCTATCGAAAGAAGACGACATTTTAGTAATATTCAAATTGTACTTGTTTTTTGGCAAATAGTTAAAAGCTTAGACATGTTTGTTTAACCACCCAAAACTAATTCAGTATAAATAATATTGTTTTCAATAATTCTATGCTAAAAGGCACATACTAATGTTCCAGCAGTTCTTTCAAGTGAGCTTTTGTATGTAGAGTTTTAATTGTGCTTTTAAATAGTTACTGATTCAGTATGACCTTGAAAGTGACATTTGTGCATGTCTAAAATACCTTCTCACAAATGAATCTCACACTCTGAAGGTGGAGTTTTGTTAAGATTAAGATTATATGTATCTATATAACTATGCTTGTTGATCTCTATAGATCTACATAGATATACACATATACATATATTCATACATACACACACAAAAGGGCTTCTTCTGGAACAGCAGCAGAAAGTGCAGTCTATACTTTTTTGACTTGTCTTCATAATAGAAAGTTCAGGTATGAATTGTCTTGGGATGTGTGAGATCCAAGGGATTATTTGTGATATTGCATGTGTCCCATATTACTCTCTTTCCTTACAGGCTGCTTCAAGCTCACTTCACTTCCAGAAGAGATGATTGGCAAATTATTTTCCATGTGATACTGAATAAGATGACTCACACTATCAAATATATGGTCTTTGGTTCTCACCTAGTGGAAGAAGCAAAAGAATATATTTATGGTTAGATTGTGCTTATAACTGGTTGAACGTGAGCTTAACGCAATAAAGTCAAAAGGCACTTAAGCCACTGAACTCATGTGAGCAGGACATTAGGCTGTAGACAGCAATTCAGACCTATCCTTTGACCCACCATTAGCTCACATGAAAAGCAGAGGAAAAGTTAAAGAGACTGCATGTCCAGCTGGGCTGATTCTGCACAGGGGAGTGAAATAACCTTTTTTTTCCTCCACAGAAGAGAGATAGTTTTCCCTAAAACCCACTGAGGATTACTTTTCTGATTTACTCTCTCCTCAGAGATGTCACTCAAGACTGCTCTTCTAATGCTGAGCAGAAGAAAGTAGGATTGAAGTGACAACAAACCTTTTCTGTATTCAGAAATTCGTAATTTAAGGATAGGGTTATTTTTTTCTAGCACTAACGATTCGAAAGATGTGTTAAGTGTATACACTAATTATCAGCACCTGGACTAACAATATTTAAGTCCCTAACTGCTACTTCCATGGTACTTCAGTACTTACAAGTTTTTGAACTTTCAAACCTACTGCAACCACTGGCTATATTTAAATTAACCTAGATGGAATCAAATCAATTCCACTTCATGGAATGCACCCATGCATTTTGATTGAAACATCTGAGCAGCACTGAAATTTCATCATATGAAATATTCATACCTTGCCCTCAGGATCCACCAAGAGTAGATGCTTTGCCTGCCCTCCCTGAAGTCCACTGAGGACATACTGACCAGGTGACGTTGTGCTCTCTCGTACCAGAAAATCCCCGTCGTTGACTAAGAGGCTCTCTGCTGCTTTCCTGTTCAATTTGCCATGGTAACAATCTTCATTCTTTAGCTGTTGCTTTATTTGTGGCAGAACACAGAGACCAGCTGTGTTGCTTGTGGCACTCTGCTGAACAGCTTCCGGTAACTCTAAAATTAAATGAAAGGGAATGTATTGGACACTTCACCTAGAACTTCATCCTGAAAGGATGCAAGACAATATTTTTAATAGCTTTCCAAAAATTCAAACGATTCAGTCTTGAAGCTGTGATCGAACCAACCTTAGAGACTGTAAGAATATGCATGCAAGAAGGCTCTCGACACTCAGTGCGTTAGGCAAAATTATCATACCACCTCTTCCCCTACCTTAGATGGGAAGGCCTTTGGTCGCTAGGCAACAGGGATTAGAAACAGGAATTTTTCTGATGCTGTACTGGTCTGGGGTTATATTTCTTTGATTGTATGAAAAAGTCAAATCTTCCTTGTAAAAACAAGATATTTGTTGGCTTTTTAGCTTTTTTTTTTTTCTTAAGATCTTGTTTTTCCTTCTTCCTGAACAAGCTCTGAAGAGATTGTCACAGATCATTGGGAGAGTCATGTTGAGTGGCTCCAGCTATGTGCAGGAATGTAAGACAACATAGCCATTGGAGCCAGAAGGGAAGGATTACAGCATGATGCATTTGCTGTGAAAAAACGAACAATTACCAAATGTACTAAAAAAACTGGGTGGTTTGGGATATAGCCAGTCAGACTGCAAATGATTCACAGGCAGGGTTCTTCAAAGGAAAATAGGAGGATATCACTTCTTCAATGGAATTGTGCAACCTAAGGCTCCTCAGGATATAGGCAGTTCTTTTTAGAGCATGATACAGCTCCAAGTTGGAAATGTCTCAATGGTCACAGATTTCTTTATTGTATTTCCTTTATTGTCCAGTCCTTTTTCCACTTTCTTGTGTGGAGCCAACTCTGGCAGAGAAAACACTCAATAGAAAACCATAAAAGGCAAAGCTAATAAAGTGTATTCAATAATAAGGACAATCAGTAGCAACTATATAATCATTTAATGGCTATCCACCACTTTGAGTCCATAAATCAAGTTTTAATTTGACATATATTTAATTGATACCACAGATCAAACAGTTTGATTTAGAAATTATTGGATGAGATTCAATGGTCACTTATGGAAGAACTGAGAAAAGACAGTCATAATAATCTCACTTTATTCATGCATGCTACTGCCTGTGAAGCAAAGACATCTGAGGTCATTTCCACCGTAGAGTGCTTAAGACCTTGAACATACAGGAGAACCCCTCCTCCTTGAGGCAAGGTGCAGTCCCAAGATTGTATCATTTAAAGACTTGCTTTTTTATCCCTGTGGTACTCTGTTCATTGTCATAAATCAGCTACAGAAGATGAAAGGTTACTCTGCTTGTTTACCATCACTACTTTTACTCCTTAATGCCCTTTCCCTTGAATTTAACAAGCAAAAAGAACAACCAAGATAGATTTCTTCCTCCCAGCTTTTCTATATTTCTTATGGGAAACCCAGCTCTTTCTCCATGCAGAGAGATGAGCAGCCCCCCTCCCTGCAGCGCTTAGACAGGAATGGCATTGCAATGGGAACCTACTGGCCTGGCACAGCGGGCTCCCAGGGATCTGTGCTGTTGCTGGACCTCGGGCTGCGCAGGCTGCAGACTGCAGGGACTGGGTGTTGATGTAACACGGGTCATCAAAGAGATCTGCTTTGTGGGCAGGTTTCAATGAGGTTGTCTCTTTTATTGTCTTCTGTGATCTCTCATCACAATTACCTGCAATTAGTATATAGTATGCACAGATTTCCTTCTTTTAGCTCAGCTTGAAGTAACTCTAAAAGCTGAAATAGGAATGATGTTCTTTATATCCCACTAAAGTAATTCAGAAGGAAAAGAAAAATGCAAATGAACTTGTTTTTCCTTATAGCCAGAAGGCACAAGGTCCAAAATAAACTAGAATGAAGTTTTCAGAAATGTTCTGCACTGGTTCAGTTCTGCTTCAATCAATGTCAGCAGTGAACCCCCCACAGATTGGAAAGAAATTAATACATACGACTCTACAGAAACACAAACCATATACATTATTTGTTGCAAAACCCTTTCCTTCCCCTCTGCACCACAAAAAGAGCTTGTGGGAAGCTGAGCAACTCTCTCTCTTGCTATTCTGGTGGAGAAGGGAAAGATGGAGGATATTGGCGCTTTGAGGCTCTGCCTGGAGAGCCAAAGCCACATCTGTCAGGTTAGGATCCAAGCCTAGAAACAGGCTAACAGAATATCCCCTGCAGGGTAAGAAAATAATAGCACTTCAGCTAGCCAAATAGCAGGCATATTTTTGCTCTTCAACAAACGTTTTATTCATAGATCTATTCATTCATTCTTTTATTTGTTCACCCTCTTTTTGTAGAAACCATTTGATTCTCCTTTCCTTGAATTGGAAATAACACAAGAAACTGAAGTATCCCCTGCAGACAGTGTAATGGACCTCTTCAGAGCCGTGCAGGTGGGAATTCAGAAAGGACCTCATTGTGCAGTGAAAGAGAGGAGCTGAGGAAATGTGCTCAGGGCATCAGCTGTGGCAAAGGAAGTCCAGAAGGGGATGGAGGCTGATGATCTCCTGGGGTCCCTGAGAGAAGGTTTTGCTAAAGGCAAATTGATCCTGGGCACAAAGCTGCCTAAGGCAGGAGAAGGGCACAGTCACACTGAGAAGCCAGGGATGCTGGAACCAAGGGACCAGGCTCTGTTGGAACAACCCAGTGCTGATACTTTGGGTCTCATTGAGCATTTGTAGAAGGGATATATTCAGAGACTGATAAGTAATGAAGTATCTTCCTTTTTCAAATGGTTTGAAGAAAGGGAATAAAACAACAAAGAGTATGAAAGAGAATAAAAAAAAACAAAGAGCTACTGTACAGTATCATGAGAAGTAAAATGAGTAAGTCTGCCAGCAGACATGAAGATAGATTAGTGGCCTTTAGAAAAGCTGTAAGGCTTTTTTGTCTGCACTTCATCTAGGGAACTAAAAATGACCCACTAAGTAGAACACTTTTCACCATTGTATCAAAAGCCAAGGGGCAGCTCTTCCAGGCAGCCTACCCTGGCTAATTCTGCATATGCATGAGAAGGAAAAGAGAGTACATACCCACAGTTTTGTTTTCTTCTGGACAATTTTCATATATATTGATGAACGTTGGGCTGCCTGTCTGTAGAAAAATTTTTTAATTGGTTACATAAGGTAGTCCCTTAGAAAACTCAGGTAACTTCAAAACATCCATGCATTACTTAAGAGATATACAAGTAATTAAGCATGTTCTTCACCAAAAAATTCCCATCTCCTCAAATAATATTTCACACTGATACTCTTCTTTCTGCAGGATGTCACATCTGGACTCCAACCTCATATAACTGCCCAGTTATGTATCTAAGGTTAGTATATATACAGTATTAACTCCTAGGTAAGAAAACTCAGATTTTCTTATAAATGTCCCTCATGATAAAAGCAACTACAGGTATCATGGTTTGAAAGTGAAATGGTCACTAAATTGTCTGAGCAGCACTGAAAGAGAAAGGAAAACCAAAAAGTAACGCCCCATGGGAAAAAGGCATTTGCATTTACATGCAGAGTAACTCCTTGCAACAGCTCTGGCAAGTGTCAGGTACAAACTCAGGATATAGTACAACATTTTTAGAATTAGAGAACTGTTGGGGAGGTGGAGACCTGGTATATGGAGTATGGTTCACATTAGCAAAAAATGGATGGAACAGTAGCACAGGAACACGCAGCAGCCCAGGAGCAGTTGCCACCAAACACAAATAACACTTGGGAGCAGCAAGTTTTTAGACAGAACCAACTGGATTCCAGCAGGCACATCTGAGTGTGCTCCCTCCGAGCAAAGTGGTAGAGCCTTCTTTCCTGTGTGGGGAAAGGATGGTGTTCCCAAGGACTTGCATAGCAGCCTTTGAAATCTGTGCAGCCAGTCTGAACTTGGCTTGTTTTACTCCCTGATTGGTTTTTATTTCCCACTATCCCAGACAAAAGCCACAGATATCTTTTGCTGATTTAACAGAGCTTCTTGAAACAATCCAAGAGTAATGAATATTGTATATATATTGCAATCAGTCAATGTTGTATGTATAAGTTGTAGAGCATAATGGACAGGATGAAATATTTATTAGATCACAGAATCAGGAGCCAGGAGGTCCCAGATTTTGCAGATGTTCTCTCCAACAAGCCATTTAAATTGGTATCTATTTTCTCCTCAGAGCTAATGAGTGAGCAAGGGAATATTACTTGGTCTCCTAAAAGTACTCTAAGGACAAACCAGTTAATATTCAGAAAGTGCTTTGGGATTCAATTATGTACTAAGCATCATTAAATCTAGCCTAAAAAAACCTTTTCCCAGGATAATCAGGACCTGGTTCTGATGTTAATGCCATGCTTTAACACCACAGAAACATTTTATTATTCATTCCCATAATAGGCAGCAAATATTTATCCCAGAAGATGATGTACTTACTGAGCAATACTGCTTTTTGCACTGGATAGGACACTTAGCCCTTTGGTCTGTCTGCACTTTCACTCGCATGTCTAACACTCCCCCGGTGGGAGGCTCCTTCCCTGGAATTTCGTTGTAATATTCATGATCCTCCCTCTCCTGTGCATTCCCAGCTGATCCATTAGCATTTGCTGCCTCGCTGAAAAAAACATGGGGGGGAAAAAAACCAAAGAAGATTCTGGTGTAATCAATTGCTTTCTAGTGTAGGCAAACATCCCCAGTGCCTGCACATGGCACAATACACAGATCCGCCATACGGAGGCTGTAAAGGGCTTTGGGCCGGAACCTTCAGAGCTGTTTATTTTTCCAGCTACTTCTTCCTGAATTAAAAATAGAGTCATGACAGTTTGGGGTAAAAGGAAGTACAGTCATTTCATTAGCACCAGGCAGCCCAGATATATTTTCAAGTAAAAGAAAAGGTAAGAGGCAACTACTGAAACTTTAAGAATTCCAAAGCGTTGTTCATTAAGGTATCCAAAATGTTGACCATAAAACTAATTTTTTTGTGGCTTCTTGACTCAACTCTATAAATCTAGAGATTGCTGGGGGGCAGCCAGATTTCAAGAGAAAAATTAAAAACTCATGGCATTTAGTCAGACAAGCCTGCAACTGTTTTAGAAAATCAAATATTGCTACCAAAAAAAGAAAAAAAAAAAAAAAAAGTAGCTGTCCTCAGAGGCATGTACCCTGATTTTAATAACCACAATCACTATTCTGGTTCAGCTTGAAGGGAACACTGAATGACATGAAGAAGAGCACACAATGGGTTTTTTTGAGCTAAACCAGAATGATGATAGTTTAAATGTACAGCTGATAGACGACAAAACAACTAGGTGCTTCCTGTACTGTCTCCGGTCCCAAAATAAAAAAAACCTCATCTCAAATCTTACTTCTCTGATTAACAAGAGTATAATTGGATAAAAGGCCATGAGCAGGAAAGAGATAAAGTTCAAGTAGTTGATTATGTGATATGCAGTGCAAGTATTTGATTATGTGATTCATAGTAGTTTGGAAGGGAGTGACTCATTCACACAGCAATATCCGACTTCTCTGCCCGAGGACCGTCCTCCGAGGCTGGCCGTGAGATACGCTCAAGGAGGAAATCCAATTACCCTCTTCCATTTCTCCCTGCTCCTATGCTACTTGTGATGTAACCTAGCAGCATTTCTTAGGAAAGAAAGGCTTTTCCTCTGGTTGTTTTCCCCAGGGAAAATAGACAAGTTTTAGCAGTGGAATGGCAAGAACCACCATATACATTGGAATAAATATAAACTGGAGTTGGAGTTGCATTTACGTAATAAAACCAGCTCTGCTGTGATGCATTAGGCCCTGTTCCAGTGACACTGCCTGCACAGGACTCCTGTGCTCAGGGTGCAGGTAAGCAGTGCCACGGCTTTACCTACTCATAGGAGGTATCAGGCAATCAAATTTGGTGTTACGGTAAAAGAGAAGCCTGAGGAAAATAGGCATGGCTAATCTGTGAGGAGAGCCATAAATTAGAGCAAGAACTGTGTCCCCAGTGCAATGGAAAAAGGGTAATTGAAATGGGGAATTGTGGTCCAGAAACTAATCTAGGCCCTGTATTTTGGGCAGCGTGCAGAGGACAGGGCTTCACACTTTAAAATGCCAAGTGGTGGCTGTGTTTATTTCAGTGCATGAGGCTGATGTAAGTCACACCAGGTGAAAACTGAGGCTGCTGCCAGGACATGAGCAGAATAGCAGAAAGGTGAATTAAAATGGCTTTTTTCCCCACCACACACTTTCCACAGCTGCAGCAAGCTTACACTTGGCACAGGTCAGGACTGAGCTCAGTCTGTGTGTGTGTGTGCGCGCTTTTTATAGAGCTGAACTTACTTGGGCAGAGTAATTTGAACATTTGTTCAACTTGCATGACTTAACATAAGGATGCTTTATCTAAGGAACAATACGGCTTAATTCTGTGTTCTGCACCTGTACAAATGTCACAGAGATCAATGGAGTTTACTGGAATAAGCTAATTTTGGTATCTTATACACTGCATATACAGGCATATATTACAATTCTCCTATGTCCAGAAAATATATTCAAAGCATCTTACTTATGGATCACTCTTCGTAGTGTATTGTTTTCCTGAAAAGTATTAAAGAGAAGGAAACTGCCAGTTAAGTGACCGAGAATATGCTGACCTTTCATTAGGTGTAACCAGGCTGGATGGGTTCTTCAGGTACTGTCTGAACCGGAGCTCAAAAGCCTGCCCTATGGTGTTGATCACTTCCTGTGCCATCCCATTGGGACATTCCAGGATGTGGCATGCTGCAAAGAGACACCTTACTTTAATTAAGTAAATGCGGTTTATACCAGAAAGTAGAGATTCAAGCTGTATTGCTGATAGCAGAAAAGCTAGGCATGAAAATATGCATGTAGATAGCTTTAGGACATTATACAGACTGGGATGGTTCATGTGTTAAGGAAATTGCTCTAGGTATTTTTTAATCATAGTATCTTCTTATACCTCAAGAAAAGAAACTCTCCATTTATGCTTCCTGCATCTCCTCTTCTCCCTATGCCTGGCAGTAAGCAGAAGTAGGGGAGAAAGTACCAATGTGCAGTTTTCACGTGAAGCAGCATGAAAAAACAAGTATAGGCAGCTCTGGCATCCTGGGGCTGAGGGGTGGCAGATCAGACTGTGAGGCTGCAGCCCAGCTTCTCCAGAAAACATCCTGCTCATATAAGCCACCACAGCACCTTAAAGTGAGCTTTCCTGAGAGCTGCCACCACCAACTCCATAGCCATTGGCAGTGTTGCTCTGAGAACAGGCTGGCATGATAGAAGCAGCCAAATGCCAGTCTTTGTTGTACTGCCCATAAATAATGGGTGATGGAAAGGGATTTTATCTCCTGGGTTAGGCTCCAGAGGGGAAAAGGTCTTGTACACCTGAGTACATGCCCCACTCTGCCTTCCAGCAACACACCCACAAGTCTGGGTTAGATGAGGAGGCTCATTCACTACCCTTCCCTCACCTGAAAGTTGTCTTGGAGCAGGGCAGCTGCCCACCTTTCCTTTTCCTACCCCTTCATGGAGCCAGCAGCTAGTACAGCTTTAGTCTGACCTGCAGTCTCACTTTGTTGCACAAAGAACGTGGCATTTAAAACCACAGCCTGCACACTATTACCCCTATCCATATAGCAAAGCCAGAAATTGTGCAGGGTATTGAGCTGTTCAGTAGCTTTCTTATTTTAAAACACAAACAATTCCTTGTTACATACAAATAAAGCAATCATATAAACACATATAACAATTGGAAAATTGTTTCAATACCTCTCTGATTAACAGGGTCTTTTGCTACATATGCCACGTAGTCTGTTGTATCCTACAGGAAAGAAAACAACAAATGTCTTGAACATTATAATTATGAACCACCCTATCACCACAGCAAAGCAATTGAGTATAGACAGGTACATGCTTAGCTTTAAAATGCACACTTCTTCCAGGGAAAAACAACCAGAGGTGCTAACAAAGTGAGCTAAGGAAAATATCAGTGACACACTGGTGGCTATCCACACAGCAATTGTCCCATATTCTTTTTCTTCTAAAAAATGCACTAGACCATTTGGCATTCTTTGGGTCTTCAATCCCAGCTCTGCAACAGGAGTAGAAACACAACTGGTGCCTCATCAGCAGGCAATGCTGCTCCTTCCACTGCTCCCACAGAGCTCACAGCCTCTCCCATGTAACACATCAGGGCTGTGTGACTGCTGGTCACAGCTGCTGGCTGGGACAATCCTTATCAGAATCAGTGGAAAATAAAAGAGTGCTAACATACTGCAGAGGACAAGTCATAATGTTTCCAATTTGTAGCAAAAAGATTGAGTTTTGAAGGCATCTTAGAGAAAGGATAAACTTTAAAATTACGCGGAATAAAATGAGTATCTGATCTCAATTGCTGCTGCCCGATTTTAGTCTGGCTACAATCAGGTTAAATTACCCTGGATCTCAAAGCTGCTGCTGAGATCAGACAACCTCAGTATAATCAGTTTTCTGTTTCTGATTCTCTTTCCAGCCAGCACTGAAATAATCCTCTTTTTCTAGTCAAACTGAAAAGGGAATTGGAATAGAAAAATTAACATTTCTAATGATACCACAAAAGCAAAGAGTGGCTTGATAATTCACTTTTATAGTCAAATTGGTGAGGTAATGAATAACATTCTTTTAATTATTAAAGATGCATTTTGTTATTTTGGATCTTTAAGGTGGGACGGGGAAAATGCAATTCACAGCTTAAAGGCATGGCTCTCTTGAGGGAAGATGCAATCAGCTGGCAGGAAAAAAGGCCCCATTTGCAATATGCACAAGAACAATCATTTAATAATTCACAATGAACGACACAAGAGGCAGGTCTTAGGGCCAGCAGAACTTGTCCTAGATATATTTTTTTTTAAATCTCTAAAGTTAATATCATTAAAACAAAGCAAGCTGAATATTTTTTATGCATCTAGTGAACTCAATTTCCTTCCTTTTCCTTTCAAGTTTTTCTCAAAGTTCATAAATATTTTAGGATAGGTATTTTAAAATAAATTAGATCTAGGGAACAACTAGAAACTAAAGTAACTGGAGCAATACCTGCTATTTTTTATGTCTTTTTAATGTTTATGTACATGCCTGAATGATTTTGCTTTAAAAGAAAGCCAGAATAGGCTTAATTCTCAGGCAGAATAGTGCTACTCCTTCATAGCCCAGCGGTATGAGCTTCACTTGATGCTGAAGGTGGGGCAGGTGGAAAGACATGCCCTGTGGAAACTGTCTCCCATTTTAAATGTAAACAGAATTTTGAAAAAATTACCTGAATAAGACAACAAAATTGCCCCTTATGTGAAGGGCCCCTAGATTTATAGTGACCACGGATGAGCAAGACCTCTATTTTACATATCCTCCCAGTAAGAAGGATATGTAAAATAGAGACCAAACCCAGCACTGTGTAGCCTCTGAAATCTGATGAGGTCACTGTGCAAGACCAGTGCAGGATAATAACACAAAAAACACTAAAAGAGGTAAACGAGCCCTAAAGAATTACTTATCCAACCCGGAGAGATGCCATCTCCTGCTTACAATAATTGCAGTAAAGAGTTTGGAATAGAATAAAAAACCTCTGGCTTGAAAACATCCATGGCTGCATGGCTGTGACACTGGAAGAACAGCCCTATCTGCAGGAAGAGGGTGGTGATGCCACATCTGTCTCATAGGAGCTCTTTGCCTGACTCAAAATTAATCTAAAAATTTAGAGATGCCAGTGCTGACAGCTTTTGTGACAGGCATTGGATCACAGGGCCACTGAACAGATCAATTTCTATGTTCACATTCTTATTTTTAGATCCCCGAGTCAGAGGGCTTTTGAATGGACTGAGGCTCACTGATGGGCAACAGGAAAGTTAACTGTATCTGTCTATTAAGGATGCACTGAGTCTATTCCACATTTCCTTTTCAATTTCAGTCCCTCAGCTTTCTTGTGTTACTGGTCATGATCCAGAAATGCAGTGTACTCTGTTAGTGCTTGTGGAAGGAAGGGATGAAGCAAAGTATTTGCAGGTAACAATTATTATGTAAGTTCATTATACCTGCAGAAGTATATCTTATAAATCAATACTTACTGGGTCACCTCCAGAAGCAAATGAGATGGACTGCATGTGATGGTTGGCAATAATCTGAAAAGCATAACAGACCAGTTAAACATGCTCATGGGCCACACATTAGAAGACAGCAGAACATACGTCTTCATAGAACAAGCAAATAAATTCATACCAACCCAGTTTATTAATTTATGCATATCTAATTTAGGAAGAAAGCAGATAAAAATAGGAATATTTTTGAGACTACCCATTCATGTTTAGCAATGTCTAGATCCCTGAGTAATCTTCCTTAAAGGGTTTCCAGAATGAATTCAACCACCAACTTCTAATTGTACCCAAAAGGAAGGGAAGCCTGGTGTCCTAATCTCCTCCTGGAACAGATGTGCAATGGACAGGAGACTTCTGCACTACAAACCCCTAAGAGCTCCTTGATGCTCAGCATGGCACCAGCTCAGTGCAGGATTCCCCGAGCCAGTGAGCCAAAACTGCCTCCCTGATGTTCCCCTGCTCCAGCTTGGAGCAAAACCTGCTGCTGGTCTGGGGCAAGATCATTCTGGGAGCTGATACCAGCAGCTGAGGGAGGAATTAGGTGGGCAGGACAAAGATCCTTATCATATCTGCCAAGAAGGAAGGGAGCACAGCCCAGTTCCAAGCAAATCCAGGCTCTCAGGAACACACCTTCATGGAGCCTAGAGGCTTTACACAGTATAATTGCCTGTACACATGTATTATCCAGCTGTAAAATAGCTTTGAATGACACCAAAACCAAGTTCTGACTTAATTGCTATATCAATTTTTTTTCCTCCTAGGACTTGTCAGAAAGTACAGTTGGGACTAGTGCCTTGTTTATTAGGCACTTTACAGGCAAACACATCCAGAGAAACAGTTTGCCAAGTGCTCAAGGATCCCTCCCCATGGAACACACCATCATGAACTAAAAGGACCTGCTGCTGTATCTTCAATTCATCCAAAGTGCTTTCATTTTTAAATTCAGAGGCATCATGTCATTCAGCTTCAGCAGGCGTGCCCGGGTCTGCTAAAGGGTGCTGCTTTCCCTTTGAAGGGCACAGCCTTTTGTCAGAAGCCAGGAAGGAGGAGAAAACAGTAGCATGGAGAAAAGGACACTTGATTACATGTATCCTACCTGCTGCGTGTCAGCGTTAATCAAAGTGAGGCTGCTTGTTGAAATGGTCAGCTTTATATTCATGCCAGAAAACTGAAGGTTACTTTTGCCAAGTACAGAAGACAGAAACTTCACTGGAGGCTTTGAACAAAGAAACAAAAGAAAGAGGCTGACAGCCCAGTCTGTGAGGGGCAGAAACATATCAAAGTCAAGTAGCTTTTATGGTATCTTATTGAGACTTTCAATAGAGAAAGGACAATGGCTTGATCAAACGCAAATAGATCTTCTAACAAACATCAGCTCCGAATACAATACTGGTAGGAATGGGTTTTATGTCAATAATGGGAGAAAAAAGTTTTAAAGTAAAATCCCAGCGAGCTAAATGTTATAGCTGGCTCAGTAATCCAGAATGTGCAATTTTCCTTCTGAACTCTTCTTTGTTTCCTGAGGATGAAGTGTTCCTGGATAAAGCAAGAAATTCTCTCATGTATTCCTTTTTCAGGAGCAAGTTCATTCCTCCTGAGCTCCACAGTTACAGAAGGAAATCAGTAAGTTCCACTGGACACAACCCAACTGTAACCACTGATGTTGCCCCTCATTGCATCCCAGTTACTTAATAAAACCCATTAAACACTGCCATTTTAGCTGTGTTTAATTTTATATATATATATAAATAAG
Organism: Dicrurus megarhynchus; assembly: GCA_013399195.1. Taxonomy (NCBI): domain Eukaryota; kingdom Metazoa; phylum Chordata; class Aves; order Passeriformes; family Dicruridae; genus Dicrurus; species Dicrurus megarhynchus. Next base: position 1,125,695 of record VXAD01011334.1, on the reverse strand, counting down.
CAGCAGATAATCTTCCAGTGAATCAGCTCCCTCTTGCAAACCAAAAAAAAAACCAATTCCAATAATTTAGCAGCCAGAGCCTAAAACTTGTAAAGCACCACGCACTGCAAGGGCTGGTAGAAGCAGGCACTCTGGGCAAAGCATTAATCCTGAGAAAAATAAAGCAGGGCATAGCCTCAGCCCCAAACCAAAGGGGCTAAACACCCTGCTACCAGCGCTTCCATATTATCCAGGCTGAGCTCAGATGGATTAATATGTGCTAATTCCAGCATGGATTGAAGCTTGTTAGAGAATCATGTATCCAGCTTATCAAAAGCAGATATAGAAAAATAACTGCTGAGCTAAAACAGGATTTACCTTCCGCTTTTTTATAGCTCCATTTGTACCCGATACAGCTTCACACAGTCGGCTTATTGCTTCCCTGCAAATAAAAAAGTACAGCACAAGCTGTTGGATCATTTCACATGCACCATCTGTAACAGAGCCAGCAACTCTGCAATTTATTGTTATCAGCCCACTTATAAACACTTAAATCTTCTGGAAGGTCTTTCACAGTTGTTTTTCTTTCTTCTTTCCTCCCACTGTTAAAAAAAAAAAACAACCAAAAGAACTGTTTAACAAAACACAATGATTCAGCAGCCTGGTTTGGATTGATTCTTTTTCTTCATCAAAATCAGTTTCACCTAATGAAAATTTGTTTAGTAAAAAAAACTCCAAACATAACTAACCACAAGACAAACAACCTAATGCCTTCAAACGCTTTTTCTCAGAATGGCTAATAGGTCTCTTGCTTGGCAGGAGGGGCTCCTCCCTGCTTAATCCTTCATATTAGCACAGCAGGTGCCTGCTGTCTGGGCCCAGCTGGGGGCTCTGATTGACTTTCTGGGGTTTGGGATTTCTTTTCAAAAAAAAACCCCAAAAAACAAAACAACACCCCCCCTCAAAAAAAAAAACAAAAACCAAAAAAAAACCCCAAAAAACCAGAACCAAAACCAAAAAACACAGTAACCCAAACAACAGTGTGGAGGAGTGGGGAGGTATAATCAGCTTCTCCAGTTCACTTTCAGAGCTATCAGTCCATATCTTGTAGGAATTTCCCAAACTAAACCTTCTCTCTAGCCACCCATTCTCCTCTGCAGGTTCCTCTCAGTTCAGGCAGCAGAAGGGTAAGGCATAAAGCACGCACTGTGTTCATTTCTAGATCAAAGAAAAATCACACACAGGATAACAGAGTGGTGTGCTGTGCCTATTTTCCACACTTGAACAAGGCAAACTGTGGCCTTTGCCCGGGCAGGTGACTGCTTTGGACATAGAGTGGAGCCAGCCCTGACAGCCCTGAGGGCTGAGGTTAGCCCAGCAGCTGGGAAAAAACCTTTCTGCTGGCAGTCACAGGCTTTTCCTCACTGACACTTACTGCTTTGAAGTCAACAGGAAAATAGCGCCTTACTGGGCTGGGATGTGCTCAGCAAGTTTCCATGACCTTGCCTGGACAGCCTGGTTGGAGCTGCAGCCCCAGCCGCTCCAGCTGCCCTGGCCCTGTGCCACAGGGCCTGTCACCTTCTCAGGCTTAGGGTCCCATTTTGGGCCCTTCAAGCCTCAGCTTTTCTCTCATGGCTGAATTCAGACTTATCTTCCAAATCCATGGGATTTTGTTTTGTTCTAAAGCAGAAGGGAATTTGTTTAATTATTTGCTTATATTATTGAATTATTATCCAAAGAGCTAATTAGGAAACGAGCTTCTTCGGAAAGTTTGTCGGTTTCCAGATCCCGGTGCGTGTGTGGGAGGAAAACACCACTGGCTTTCATCTCCTGAGAAAGTTTTGGTTCAGAAGGGCTAAAAAATACCAGGAGACCACACAATGGCAAGAGGTGCCAGCCAGATATGTCCCATGGAGCAGAGGTGCCCCAGCGAGGAGCAGATCAGAGAGGAAGTAAAGCCAGCCCAGCGCTGGTGAACCCCAGCATCGCTGCTGCCCTGCTCAGTGCCCACAGGCTGCCACACCAGCGGGCTACGTGAAGCACTGAAGATCAGTGATACACATCGAGGCTTCCTGCCAGGGAACATCCTGAGAAATTCAACCTGGATGCTGTCAAATGAATGGAGACCTCACCCACAGCAAAATATAATTAATACTTTCTGAGTGAAAACAGCAGGGAAGAAGAGGGGCCTCTTTGTGGGCTACACAAGATGGAAACCCAGCCTTTTAAACACTGACCCTTCTTAGCATTTAAAAGCAAAGTACTTCCCCCTACACAACTGAAAACACATTTTTAAAGCAAATTCCTGATACCCTTCTTGGTTAGCTCCTGTTTTATTTAGCTGGTACCAGGAAGAAGGCCAAAAATGGAAAAAAAAAAGAGCAAGGCATCCTGCAGGATGAACTTGCAGATTCCAATAATCAGCTTGGAAAATGAGAACTCATCTTCTCATTCAATATTAAAGGAAATTAAAATCAGAGCCAAGACATTAAGGCTACTTGGAGCCTTCAAGTCTAGCCCTACCTAGAAAGAAAACCAGATACAGAACAAATTGGAAAAACAGAGAAGTTGTCTCTTTTGGTGACGAATGAGTTCTTGTACATGTCAGGCAGCCCATGTGAAATCAAGAGTTGTAGGCAGAGTTGCCAGCCGCAGAGTTGCCAGCCACAGAGCCTGTTCTTGTACAAGCCAGTGTGGCAACTGCCCACTTCACCATGCTCTGAAGCAACTGTCCAGCAAAAAGGAACCAAAACATAGGCAAACCATTTCTACTTAAAAGTTTCTCTTACCTCTCTTTGGCGGGGGCAATAATCTTACAGACATTTCTTGCTGCACACCTCTGGGTGATTTTCCAAGTGATCTAACAAAACTTCACAAATACTATTTTAAAGGTGTGAAAAGCAGGAGTTTGGTAACACCTGCTGCTACAACTGAACACTTCCTACATGCAGCCATTTCCACAAACTAGAAACTGCACCATACACTAGGAAGAAAAGAAACTCTGGATGAGTCCACGATAAACTGAAATGAGTGGCCCATTTTTGGCGGCCATAAGCCTTTAGACCAGTTGGTTTTTTTTGGTTTTTTTTCTTTTTCAGGCCTGCTCAGAAATACAGTCCAGAGGTTTTCTCTAGGTCTGCAGCCCTGGAGTGAAACCTGTGGCAGGCACAGCTCCCGCTCCTCCCAGAGCGTGCCCGTGCGGGAGAGCGCCTGCGGGCAGTAACACTGAGCCGCTTTGTTTATTGTTCCCCCAAAACGAGAATAAAAGACGAAAGATGGGCTGATGTAAGCAAGCAAGCATGCTGTTGAGGATTTGCTTTTAAGCATCTAGGGCCCTGCCTACACCATGTAACAGAAAGGGATTATGTGGCTCAACAAAGTTGAAATTAATCTTCCAAACAAAGTCAGCCTTCTTCCAGCTGCACATTTCAGATGCCCTTCACCCCTCACTGCCTGACCATTTTCGAGTTTGCAAGTTAATGTCCCAATCCAAGATACAGAAACTCTTTTCCCAGAAATGCCCAAATTTGATGACTGATAATCAGCTTGATTTAACAGAAGTGGGAAATGTTTAAGAGGAAAAGAGCTGAAGGGCTGGACAAGAGAAGCACACGTCAGGGTCCATCAAAGGCAGGAGCCGCCACAGCACAAGGGTGACAACCCAAACACATCTTGTATCCAGAACAGCAAGCACAGGCTAACCATTACGACAAAAATACAAAGCCCCTCAAGTAGAAGAATCTGTTACCCTTATTGTTATTTCTTGGTGTTACTTTTGCCATCTACATGGAGTTTGAGATCACAGATTTCTGCAAAATGGGAGGGATGTCCTAAGAACAAGTAAGTTGGGTCATGGGTGGGCAACAGCAGAGAGCTGGAAAACTAGCAGTGGAATCTCCTCTGCCAACCTCCTCACCCCACAGCCACCGAGGGGAAAGAGCACCTCAGTGCCTGGCCCTTCCCTTGCTGCACTGTGGTCATTTGGCCACACAGCACCTCTGCACCCCTTGGTCATTCATAGCACTGGGGAGGCCCCTTTCTGCCTTCCCTAACCATGTGCCTTCAACTGAAAATGCAAGTCCAGCAAGAAAACAGAAAGTAAATCCTCCATGTTCATGTCTTTGGACTCCTCGCTGCACTTTGGCAAACATGAGTTTGTTGATCTTTCCAACATTCATAAGGTAGGTAAATAACATCTTCAGTTTTAGATACCATGAGGTAACTCAGCATGCACATATACATAAAGCATGGCAGGGTGCAGACATAACTAGAGACCCTTTCTACATCACCTTAAAACAGAAGATGCCTCTTTGTTTAGTGAAATGCCATCAAAGTAAAAATATTTTTTACCCCAGTTCAAATAACAGGCCTGATTAAAATGGGATCATTTCCAGCAGCTCCTTGGTTGGTGCATTGTGCAGGTGTCTATAAACTTACTCCCCCGAGAGAACAATAGGGGAATAATCAATGTTATCTTTGCTCCAGTCAGCTTGTCATTGATCGAACTTTAAAGTTTGCATGCGTGAGCTCAGCACTTCAGCATCTGGTTTGCAAACAGTTTAAGTTTTGAATTTCTCATGCACAAAAGAGCCTGTTAAGGTCAGCAGTGGCATTTTTTTTTAGGTGACGGAAATACTTCCATTGTTAAATTTTGACATAGTTCTGCTTAACAAAACCTTACTATCTGGCCCAAATTTAAGTTGCCAAGCTCTTTTCTCACAGTAATTCATATTCATTATTTTCCAGACAAACCACGCAAAGCTCTGTTCTGTCAGCACAGCAACACACACACACCTCTTGCAAACAGGAGATAACCTCGCCCTCTGGCTGAGCTGTGAAGAACACAGTGGCTTTGGGCTCAGTGTATTACATGGCTCTTGTTGGTCAGTAAAGGACTCGCCTGAGGGAAGAATATTGGTATCTCAGGCACTTCTTGATACACACACGCAGGAACTGGGTGAGTGTGTGCTTATACCAGTTGTAAATGTCAACAACTGCTGATTTTGAATATAAAACAAATGGGACAGCTTTGAAGTGAAGTCTATGGGCATTGAAGGACTCGGGATATTCAGTTCCTTTCAGCTGACGTGTCTGGGAGCCAACAGGTATAAATGTAACACTAATCTCTTCATGTTGCTTTCCTTTCTCCATGACTCCTTTGATACAAACTTGAGGAAGCAAAACAGCATCTGAAAATCTCCCACCAGTAGGAAGGAAAAGCTGGGCAGGCACGGGAAGCCTCAACCACACTCCTGGCATCCTCAGCATGAACCGTGCCAGAAAAGCAGCTGAGAGGACAAGGGAACATGTCTAAGGCCAGGTCAATATAACCTGCACCCACCCACATCTCCAAAAAGCCTTTGGAGGTGCTGAGCTGCTGGGTGGCTGCTGGGGCTGGCTGGCAGTGCACTAGTCCCGAGTGCTGGACCGTGAGCACATCGCAGCAGCACACGGCACTCAGAGCTGGAAAGAGGGTGATTGTTTTGAAAACTCAAACACTCCTGCAGTGCCAGACTTGCAAGAGTAAATGTGAAAATAAAATTGTGATTTTCTGTTTCTGACAGGACATTTCAGCCACCCCACAGGCATGGGGGTACTAACAATCTACACCCAGAAACTGGCAGCAATCTGCAACAGAAGTTGCAAAGTTCTCAAAAGACCACAAAATATTTCACATTTAAACCACATCCCCAGTTGTATCTGAGAATGAAATATTAATCTTTATCTGATTTGCAGCCTAAAACCTTGGGCTTGCAGTACAGATGGAAACAGCTGTATTTCAACATGCTTTCCTTGTGACTCCACTTCCAGCTGAGCCTGGTCTTGGTGCAGATGGGGTCAAGCGATGTCATACATCTGATAAAAATTCACGAGATGACCTTGCTAGATTGAGGGACTGATGGCACTTTCTGCATCAGGAGTGAAGCAGCGTGGCAGAGAGACCCATGAGGATGCTGGCTCTCCACCCTGGCCACGGCAGCACCAGTGGGTTTCCCCTGTGCCTTGGGAGAGCCGTGCAGGCAGCGCCGAGCCCACATGCACAGCCCGGCTGCTGCCGGTCCCCAGCTGGCTGGGGCTGTCTGCTCTGTGCTGCCACTGCAGGGGGAGGCTCTCTGAGAGAGAGGAACTGGGAGAGAAATTACGTCTGTGCCCGAAACAATTCATTTTCCAATGCAAATAGCCTATTGTAATGATCAAATAATTCAAATCATCACTTAGGAAAAAAACAAAACAAAACATGCGAACTCCTATTCAAAATTGTCTCAGAGCTTGGCACGCACCCTCAGCTTTATACAGAAATTAGCACTCAGGCTTTTCATTCTTGGTCTGAATCTGAGTTTTATACCACCTACCTGGTGACTTGTGTTCGCGTGCCGAAGTCCAGGGATCTCATTGACTGCAGCACTTCAATACAGCCCATGTACTATGGAAAACAGACAGAGAAAAGGGAGGACTGTTAATATCTGGTACACAAGTAAGAGGAGGATCACAGGAGGAAGCAAATGTGATTACTGTCCTCTAAGTTTATGCAGAACCACAGCCTAAATGGAAAATCAAATCAGCCATCCTAAAGCTGCTTCCTAAATAGATCTTGTTTTACTAAAAGTGTAGAGAAGAGCAATAAAGATACCACTGGCTTAAACACCATAGCACCAAAAAAAAAAGGTAAAGCACTCTGGGGACACAAAACCCAATTACTCCTTTTTTTCCATTTCTGCTTACTCTCACTTATTAGCCTGAGGAGGGACTGAGCTGGGAGGAATACATGAGGAAATACTGGAGAGAACAGAGTCCTCGGGAGCAGAGAGGCTCTGGAAGCCCCATGAGAGCAATGCACTCAGAGCCCCCATGCAGAAGAGCTGAGTGTCCCTTCAGAGAGCAGAGGCATTACAGGCCACGAGGAAAACCACTGGCTCCACACTGCTACATGTCTGATGACAAATAACCTCTGCAGAAGATGAAGGATGTGAAGCTGCAATTCCAGCTCATAGCAACAGCTCTTAAGAGCCTACACTATAAACTGGCCTGCTTTAAATTAAAGGCTGACTGCCTGCCACGCTTCTGTTGTATGGAACAGAGCTGGGGCTTTTTCTATACTCATTTGGGATTTGCATAAGATTAGTTCTCAGAAATATCAAGGATCTGATGGCATATCCCCAAACATATCTCACTAATCCTTCAGCATTTCTGTGGATGTCCCCATCTCTCTGTTGTTGAAGCAGTCTGATCTCTTCATTTCAACAGGCTGGCACAGGTCTGGGTCTCTCATTTTTCCTCTTGGGACCATCCTGCTGTGCTCACACAGTGCCCAGGGGCTGCAGTCACAGCCTGCCTGTGCAGACCTGTCTTGCCTGAAGTCAAAGCCTCTGGGACACAGAGACAACTTGGAAAACCCAGGCAGGGACGTGCATGCTCTGTCCCCTTGTCTGAATGGAGGGAGGAAGCATTCTGTGTCAGAGAAAGGTACCATATTTAGTTCCTCTGCCTCATTTTGCCTGTAAATCAATTTTTCTGCTGGGCCATTCAGAGAGGGTTGGATTTAGGTATCTGTTTCAGCTTTGGAGACTTTCAGAAATGAATGTATGTGTGAAAAAGAGAACGTTATATGTGCAGTCAGGGATTCCACAACAATTGTATTATCCCTATTTTGCTTTCTTTCCAGATAGCAATGTAACCCTTGGGAGAACTCCAGAATTAGGTCAGAGACCTGGAAGGACATCAATAAGAATCTGAAAGGTTGGCAGAACTGCTTCCCTAATGAACATTTAATGACTTTGAGAGCTATCTGCCTTGTTAAAGATATTCCTGCTTAACAGGAACAAAGCAAATGTGGAAAATATGTCTAGAGCCTCAGCTTGTAGCACAGCAACGACCTCTGATCCTACAGTATAAGGTCAAGCATCCTGTGAGCTGGTTGGCTGCTCCTCTATCCTTGAAAAAAAGAAAAATTTAGAGGAGTAGGTGAGTCATATGCTGATAAGTGAGTCCCCATTGCATCCTGAACAGATGCGTGGGAAGCTACTCTAAGCAAAGATGAAAAATCAATATTAGGTTTTTGCATAAGTGACCCTGAGTGAAGCTGAACTTATCAATGATTCACAAAAGACCTTTTTTTTTTTTTTTCCTTTAAAAGCCTGAGTAGGGAAGTGCATTAACATGGCACCTCACTGCATCTCTCATTTATTTTAGCTGTCGTTGGTTATCTGAAAGTGGCACAGTTCGTGATGGCTGAACCTTCACTTGGCAGTACGAGGGTCCAGAGAACCAGCAGAGCCGTGGGCAGGGGGATAATGTGGGCCTGGGGCAGAGGAAGTCAGGGTCACAGAGCCTGGGAGAAGCCTGTGGAGCACACCAAAGGACAATGGAATACCAGAAGCCTATTCAAGAAAACAAAAGACAGTCTCCAAGGAAGAAAAAAATAATTAACAAATAAACAAGGAAAATATTAACCCCTCCGTAGCAAAATCTGAGAAGCAGCACAACCAATGTATGAGGGGAAGGGGAAGGCAGGGGAGAAGGACAATGTTCATCTCAGAGACTTCTGCACCCAAACTCCAGTTCAGGTGGTGCCCATACTCCCTGTCCTGTACACCCCAAACAGCAGCTGCCACAAAAACCTAACAGGCTTCTCTGGTGATGCAGGGTCGAGGCCAACTCATCTTTCCTGCTGCAGGGAAGGTTAAACTAAAGCATGGGCAGGGCAGCAACCACAGGTGCCTGGGAGAGGAAGCCACAGCAGCCCACAGCTCTTGTCCCAGGCCAAGCCATTCACCAGGTACTTTTGTGATAACCAGGTCCAAAGGTGGTGTCCAAGGAGGGGTGTTCATCTTCTGAAGCTCACAGAGAGAGGCAAGGCCCAGGTCACTGAGCTGCTGAGCAAGCTGGAGGAAGCTGGACACAAGCCCAAGGGTGCACTAACCAGCCTGGGGCAAGGAGCACAGATGTGACTGCAGAATTCAGCTACCTATAGAAAAATAAAACAGCAACAGTGAAACAAGCCAAGTGCTGAAGACCTGACATTGCTAATGAAAGCAGATGCTGAACCCACTGTTCTGTCAGCAGCAGGATGGAGAGCTCTTGCCAAGACAAGCAGCAGCTCTTGGGAGGGAAAGGAAAGACTCACTGGCCCCTGCTGGAAAGGGAATGGCTCCACCAACAGCAACATGTGCAGAGATATCCCATCTGCCTGCACAGGGCTGTGGAGAGTACTGGCACCAGGAACTGCCTTGTCCTTTGGAGTTTGAATGCAGAGGGTGGTCTGGGGCTGGCTGCCATTTCCCCACACCACCAGGATGGCAGGGAGGTGGGGGGAGAGAACAGCAGTTATTGAAGATGCACACACCTTTTCACATCCATTTACATGAGATGACAGACAGTGACTGCAAACAGGATGAGGGACTGCGTGGGAGGAGATGTGAAAGCACTAGGCAGGGCCCATGTGAATAAGCAGCACATGGCAGGACAATGCAGAGTGCCAGGCTCAGGAACCTGTTGTGAGATTTCTCTGCTTTCATCCTGGCAGGAAGGTAAAGTGCTGTCTTCCCTCCATGGACAGCACCAGGAGCCAGCCAGGGATGTGGGGAAGGAGCAAAGCACAATTACTGTAGTTTTGGTGGGGAAGTTTTCTCAGCCCTTCCTTAGACACTGCCTGTGGTGGCCTTGGGGTTGGAAAGCCACTGTGTCCACTGGAAAGCAGAGACCACCAGAGCTCTCCTGGCAGTGGCACTGTTCCTGCCAGCACACAAACTCCACTGTGCCAGTCAGCTCAGCTGCTCATCCCGCCTCACACAGCAGGATTTACTGGGCTGGGGTAAGTGCTCCATAATGCTGTTAGCAGCCACCAGTCAGGCAGCTAATGAAGAACTTTGGCCCAGGTTTGTGCCCTGCAGGACATTCAATCGGCTCATTCCTCAGCCTGAACCACACCGGTTTCCTCCAGCAAACACCCACCCCATCCAGATCCAAAAGCAAAGGCAGCAGAAGCTCTCCCATCCCCACCAAGGGAAGCAGAGAGGCCAAGGCAGCCCACAGCAGCAGTGCACACCACTGCAGACGTGGGTGGTACCCCCGGGGCACCTGTGAGACAGCACAAAATCCAGGCAGAAGCAGCTGGAAAACAGACTAGATACCTTCAAGAATGAAAAGAGCCTATTAAAGATCATTAAGCACAAAAAAAACCCCACCAGTAGCTTGCCAGTGCTAGCCTAACTCGCCTCATGTGCTTGCCCTGCTCTCATCTTCCCCCCTGCAGCAGCAGCGGTGCAGACAGACAGACAGACAGGCCCTTGGTCTGTCCCACTCCTCGTGCCCACGCAGCACAGCCTCTTCCCTAAGGGCAGCAAGCCAGGCCTTTTTGTGATGAAGAATATCTTTTGATAAATGAAAATTTTTCTGGAGAAGTCTGACCCTTTCATTCACAGGTTTTTAATTTTTAAATATATCTTGAGAAAAAAAAAAAAACAAACAGGGAAAAATCATAAATGCGGACATAAAGAAATATTTTCCTTTTCTTTTTAGTTTTGTGCTGAAAGACCACTTTCTGCATCACTGCACTCGGGTCAGGTCTCTAACAGAATTGTTCCCAATCCACCCTGCCCCCGTTCTCCGGCTGTGACAAAGCAAATGGCCTGAAAACACGCAGGTTTCTGTGAGAATCGATTCCCCCGAGAGGCGCGTGTGCCCCGCAGGCGATGCCGCGGTGCCGAGGCGCATTCCCGCGGGACGGGGCGCGCACCGCCGGGCGCTGCGGGGCTGCCCAAACCCCGAACCCCAAACCCCGAACCCCGAGCCCCCGGCGCATGATTCACAGCTGCGGCTCTGAAGCCATGAATCACCGGAGCCCATCTCCTTCCTGCGAGAGCCCGGCTGTGCACACGCGTGTAGTTATTTATTTACGACGGGCGATGCAGAGCAGCTCTCCGGGTGCAGTGGCAGGGTGCTGCGCGCCAGGGAAGTGGCCACAGCTGAAGCAGCACAATATTTCCCTGCCCTGAACGTGGGAGAGGCGCTGGTGGCAACCTAGGACCAGGAAAGGGCTGCCCTGGAACCCCTTCCCCACGCAGAGGCAGGAGCAACTGCTCCAGGCTGACCGGTCGCATCCTCCATAGACAACAGGGCTCTGCAGGGCGCTGGTGCCCACGTGCACTTTCAGGGTGCGGTTCATGTCATTCCGAAGTTCCATGTTAAAAATAGTCAGGCTCCTTTTAATCTAGAGACATGTAACTGATTTTAGATACATATGATGGCATTACCTATATGCATTCGCCATCAAACCGCTAGCAGAGGATCAACCTGTACGTCGGTAAAACCCCTTGAAGACAAAGGATGCTGCAAACAACTTTCACCATATTATTCTAAAGTGTAATGGTATTGTAATGAAATACCTGGCAATAGTGTTTCCTTTTCATATTTTAGTTAAGTAGCACATTTTTAAAACCAATCATCTTTCAAAGACTCTTGCTTTGATTTAAGCTCAGGCACAGAGCCTTACTCCATGTTAGGTCCAGTAAACATCATCCTTGCTGTTCTCAGAGAAACCACTGGTGCAGGACAGTGCTGAGAGCCAGATCTCATCCTCCTGCTCAGGAGCAGCCACCTCCCTGGCACTCCCTGACAAGGAAGAGTGAGGATGGCAAGTGCCTCTTGGAATATTCCTCAGGCTCATCACAGCCATAACAAACAGCAGCAGGAAAGATAAGTGCCATGGCCACTATGGGCACCATTTAGAGACAACCTCAGCTCCAGATGGGCAGCGTTGTGTGAAGGTGTGTAATGGGTAGAATGTGAACAAGGACATGGTAAATATCCCCCTCATAAAGCCTGCAGCAATCTGCATACAAACTATGTTTTGAAACACAACAGCATGATAATCAGAGCTGTCCAGGCTCCTCTTAAAATATTAATATTTGGGCTCTTTGTTATTTGCACGAGCATTTTGGGGGACCACATGCTCTTAGGGGTCTCAGCTTCCTCACCAGGCCTGGGTGACACATGTGCCCTGTCACCACCAGTCACACCCAGCCACAGCTGCTACCCCAGGGGATGCAATGAGCCCAGCGCTTCCTCCTTTTAGAACACCAAGAAAATTTCTGCCTCGCTCCAGTCTGTGGGGGACAGCTTCTGCCCCATGGCATTTCTTTAATTCACCACATTATTGCCTTTCTAAAATAACTGTAGATCCTCCCCATGTAATTGTTGAATCCTCCTCAGACTCTGATTAAGCTGTTAGGGCCAAAGATCTCTGGCAGCAGCAGTTTTAGTAAGGGAGATCTGACCCGCCTCCTAAAAGGGTCTCTGCCGAGATCCCAACAATCCCATGCCCCAACAGGGCACAAGAAGCTGCATGGGGAGGGTGAGTGTCTCCAAACACACAGGAGGGAGGGCAAGGGCCAGGACGAGAGGGTAAGGATTGGAAGCAGCTCCAACCGCCCAGCCCTTGGTCTCTTGGCCCTGCTTTGCCTCCAGGTGAGACCATCCCTCTGCACCATACTCCTACCATGCTGCAGCCCTGGCCACTTCCCAGCCCATCTGAGGTTTCATCACCAGCTCCTGAAGAAGCCTCATGGTCTCTGGGGAAATGAGCGCCTTGCTCCTCCTCTCACCTTGCCCATCCTCTGATGCTGAAATGCCCAAACCCCTATTCTACTTATTTACCAACCTGCTGCTATTCTTAAAGGGGCTAGTTGAAAAAAACACCAAGAGTTTGGCCAGGACATGTCAGCAATGTTCTTGCAGCTCTCCTTGGGCAGATTCCTGCAGGCCCACAGCCATGGGAGCAACGTAAGCAGGAAGATGCAGGGAAGAACATCTCCCTGTTGTGTTGTGAGGCTCCTGCCAGGGAACCCCTTCAGAGATACTGCCCATGAAAGGAAGACCAGCAGAAAACCATACTGGAAATACAACCTGGGCAGTGCCTGCCCCACAGCCTCCCTGACAAGTATGTCAGCAGCATGGGCCAGAATACATCTAGTGCATGGAGCTGCTCCGTGAGGGATGGGGAGTCCTTTCATGGGCCTCCTTTTCCCTCCAACACACATTTCAGGCCAGAGTAACCCGTTTTAGTTGCAGCTCAGCAGCGCTCCTCAAAAAGTCTACAGATAGTCCTTTGGAATTGGATGTTGTGTTACCTCTGGAAGCAGCTGGGGTGCTTTTAGCTCCTTCATTTCAACACCACAGCCCTACTTACACCAGAAGACAGGAAATACATGGAGAATTCAGCATTTCAGGGCATGGACTCTAGAGGCGGGAAAATGGAGGTCACCCAGCAGCCAGCTGAGCTGTTTGCTGTGTCAGAGAATGGAAGCCCAGGGAGCAGTACTCACCCGCACGCTGAAGGTGGTTCCCGGCTCCTGGCTGTACGTGCTCTCACTGCTCTGTGCGAGGCCCCTGTCCTGCCTGCCCGCAGGAGCGGCCTCCTCAGCTCCCCGCACGGCGCAGTCGCCCGCTGGCTTTGGGGTTAGGACCAGCTTGTCCAGGTCGGGCTGGGGATACGAGGCCGACAGGCAGCTGATCTCAGGCGAGGTCGGGCTGCTCGGGATGGTAACGCACTCCGTGAGTTTAATTCGTGGCACCTCTTTCGTTCCCAGGCAGAAGCTTTTCAGCCCCGGCAGATTTGACGGGTTGGCAAGTTTAATGTTGGCCATCCGGGGGATCAGCGTGCACAGCGTGGTGCAGGTGTCCTGTGGCCCCAAGGAGACATCTTCTGTCAGTAAATTGGGTGTTGAAGAATGGGAAGAGGAGGAAGAAGCTTTGATATTTAAAGACGTATTTTGTGTACCTTCATCTAGGGAGGTTATGGAATCATTCCTGAATCGGCTGTACTTAGCCCTGTGCAGCATTCCTGGATGTCTGAATAACCCTACGTACAGGACGTGTCCACCGAGGCTCTGCTGGCTGCGTTCTCTCATAGCCTTGGCAGGTCTGTAACTGGATATTCTTGCATAAATTGGCTCTTGTAGATAAATTATATGGAAATCAAGCAAGTCAAACAATTTTCAAAACAGAAACCTATTGGATATTTTTGCTGACTCCCTCTTGAATGGTTTATTTTCCTCAATGGACAAGGCTTAAAACTGCATGGACGTCTGGCATTTTGTAAGCAGTAATAAAAGCAGCATACAGGAAAGCACATCAGTGGTATAGCAGCTTAAGCTGAAGAGCCACTCTCCAAACCTGCCTTCATTCCTGCCTCAAGACAGGCACTAAATCCCACCTAGCTCTGAAGACTCACAGCTGTAGCATCAATAATTGCGGAGTCCTGGCCGCAGCGAAAGCTCAAGCATATTCCACACAAAGCAGAGCAAGACAGCTACGAGCCCAAACGTATTTTCAGACCGGCACGAACCCCGTAAGGTGTCCGGCTCTCTGCACTTCCATCGCCGCTGCCCCAGAGGCGAAGAGCATCCCTGCGCTGCAGCTCCTGCCCCGCCGTCAGGCACAAACCCAGGATCCTTCGAAAAACACTGAGCAGCGTCGGTCTCTCTAATTCCTGCTGGAAAGTCCTTCAGCACCATAATAATCCCGAAACAACCGAATATTCCTGCGGCTCCGGGGCCGTTTCCCGCAGCGCCGCGGGGCAGCAGCTCCGCAGCGCCCGGGCCGCCCCCGCCGCAGCCCTGNCCCAAAATCCCCCAAAATCCCCCAAAATCCCCGTTCTGCGGCCATTCCTCCTCCGCGGCGGCACAGGCAGAGCCAACGGCCTGGGCCCAGCCGCAGCCGGGGCTGCGATGCCTCCCTGGCTGCCCGCCCAGCCCCAAGGAAAGGGCAGGCTTGTCCCAGCGCTCCCTGCCCGGCAGCTCAGCTCCAGCCCCGGGGGGAAAGCGCCCCTCAGGCATCGCGTGTACCTCAGGCAGCGAAAGAAGCGAGACGGGTTTATTTTACTCATTGAAAATATCAGGGCCCTCAGCACGAGTTACCTCGGCTCCGTGTGGGGCTTCGACACCTGGGGCAGCGTGGCGAGAAGAGAAATTCGGCATCACGGGGGTCGGGCCAGGAGAGGAAAACCGGCACCGGGGCCTCGCTTCCCTCCATTACCTGAGGCGTTTTCTCTCGCTAGGTTTTCAATGTTGAGTTCACCTTCCTCATGCTCACAGTGGTGCCGGCCTCATTCGCTGCTCTCGTTCAGGGCCGTGAATCAGCTGCTGGTGGATGAGGAGAGGCCGTGCTGCCCAGTGCCCTGCCTGTGACAGGCGGAGAGAATCACAGCCTCTCTGTCACAGCGACAGAGCTCATCACAGCCGCTCTGTGTTTTCACCTCGTGTATGACAGCTGGTATTAATCCTAAAGATGCAATAGTTGCTACAATAAGGTAGGGAAAAATCCCAGTCCTCCCGACTCTATCAGTGAAATATGGCTCAAAGAGGAAGTGGCTGCTTTGAATCAACCCATTTTGGTGAGGATGGCTCAGACTGCTCACAAAATCAAACTCAAAGGCAAAACCTGGACCAGCCACAAGGTACAAAGAATGACTAATTTCTCATGAAGCTTTAATGATGGCTTTGAGCGCAAAGGAATAGAAAATTTTAGAAGTGATTAGCAGCACTATTGATTGCACATAAAGCACAGAAACTCTCTTAGCATGAACATTTTTCTTTCATTTCAACGCCACGCTGGAACATGACATCAACATGGCTGGAAGGAAAACTGGGATGGAGAGGCCGCAGAGCCCACTCTGGTGAGGAGGAGGGTCTGGAGGGGAGTGCAGACTGTGCTTCCCACGAAGGGGGCAATGAGGAACATTCAGGGAGATGCTGATGTCCCAGGCTTCCATACTGGGGAACCTCCCAGATTTGTCTTTTCTTTACTGCCATGAAGAACATGCAAACAGACAAGCCAAATTTCTTCTTCGTGCAAGATCAGCCTTACTATCCCTCCTACCTTTCCTCTGAGCACACAGCAAGGGTCTTCTTGCCTTACAGCAGCCCCTTGGCATAGATGACAGCACCAGGAGAGTATGACTTGGTGACCAGGACACTCCCCCGTGCCTTAGCTCGGGTAAGATTAGTTCATGGCTGTGGGTGGCCCCTGGCCCATGGTGATCCTCATCTCCTGAGCCTGCCTGCCTGCTGCTTCTTCCTCAGGAAGCAACTTGAGCCTTCTTTACCTGTCTGAGCGAGAAAATGGGCAGGTGGGGTCCCTGCTGGCCCTGCAGGAGATGCAATCCCCTCCATGTCCCACTGGCAGGTGGAAAGGGTTAATGGGGCAGGCTTTAAACCCGTGTGGTGAAAGGGGACATTTTCAAGAAAAAAGAAATAATAATGCAACAGGCTGCCCTTCACTGATCACCCACAAGCTGTGTCTCGAGCCCTGCATGGCACCAGCAACTGCTGCCCCGTGGTCAAAGCGTTGTTGCCCTCTCGAGGTGCCCAGGGGGGGCTCAGGGTGGCTTCTCCAGAGAGGCGAGGGAGGTCGGTGCTTCAATCGGCATTTCTCTGCTCACAGGCACCAGCAAGTGTGATTACAGTGTGGGAGGTGAAGAATAGCTGGTGTTCTACTGCAAGTTCCAGAGAAAAATGCAATTGTGACAAGCTCTGTTTTCAGCAGTGATCAAGAAACACAAGCTCAAGAGCAGGACCCCTTTGGACAATGCTGCAAAGAGCAGCATTGTCCGAGCAATACCAGCCATTGTGGGGAGGGAGAGGAGGGAAAAGAAAAATGCCATGCCTTTATAAATTAAAAAGCTTTTTTTCTCAAGGCTAAAAACAAGATTTCTGTTTAAGATACTGGGAAATCAGCCTCTAACCAGCACAGAGAACAAAGCTCCTTTAAGCACTGGCGAAACTGAGCCTACAGCCTTGTATTCTGCCTAAAAGGAGCCTGTGTTTCTTGCTCACAGCTCGAGTTCCTGGTTGCTCACAGTGCTCAGAGCTTCCCACCCTCCCAGCTCCCTGCTCACCCCTGCTGCTGCCCCAGCAGGACACAGGGAAAAATCATTTTGCACCTCACATGGCTGCTGACACAGAATGGTGCGTGCTGACAAAGGGCTGTGCCACACGTGTTTTCTCAGGCTACCTGGGAATGCCTTCGTGGTGCACGGCTATGAGCTGAAACCTCCCTCAATCACTGTTACCCCATCACACCCAGCCCTCCATCACACCCTGGTTACAGCCCCAAACAGTCCCTCAGCCTCAAATATGCTGCATGAAGAACTGCTGTGAGCAGTGCCCAATCGAGTATTGTCAGAGGGGACAAGAGCTCAGGAAGGTGTAACCACACTGATGGGACAGCACCATTACTGAGGAGCAGATAACCAGCTCCAGCCACTTCTAACGCCCCTCCGAAAGAGCTGCAGAGAAGGAGGCAAGACAGCAGCAGCCACATCACCACAGGCAGCCGATCTGTCAGGAAGCAGCAGTGTCAGCCTGGAGCCTCAGGCACCCTTGGGAGCAGCCCCATTTCGGATTTGGGGCTGTGGGATCACAGCTCGAGCAGGCAGTGACCACCCCACCCTCTCCTTGCAGTGCAGGGGCCGGGAGAGGTGCACACAGCACTCGCAGGGGACAGGAGAGCTCACGGCGAGTTGGGGACCAGTTGAGAGGAGAGGAGGCAGCTCAGCAGCCTCACAGTGGGAGTGTGGGGGCAGCACGGGAGGAAAGCTGCCACCCACCTGCACAGCACACCCGAAAAGCAGCTGCATCTTGCAGGAGCCCAGAGGAAGCTGTTATGTGCTGCTTGCACCCAGTACAACAGAGCTTGGCCTTTCTGTTAGAATATGGAGCAAACAAGGGACTTTTTTCCCTTTATAAATAGCAACAGCAGAGTTAACTCATGCTGAGGTGCACCAAGCTGATCTGCCTTACTTCCTCATTGACATGCCTGGCTGATCCTGGCAGAAATCAGCAAATTGTTGTTACAGAACGGCAGGAAAATCCCGTGGCAGGTAACAACATGGTGGCAGCTACCTCTGGGACGCCTGAAGAAGCTTATTTCCTCTAGAGAAAGTCACACACAGAAACTGTTCTATTTCAATTGAGAGAAAATTATTTTCCCTCGTGCCGAATCATTCTCACTGTTTTATCTCCTATCCTTTGTTTTGAATGAGATAAAACCAGGTGTATTTGACAACTGCAGCCCCTCCTGCTTCCCAGGAGAGTCAGAGAGGGTTTGCTTGGGCTGAAAACACAGGGATCAGAGCTACTGGGTTTGAGGAGGACAAAGGCAGGGCCCTGGATGCAAAAAATCAGAGATTAAACTATTAATGCTTTTCTCCTATTCTAGCTAATCCCTGAAATCATGTTCTAGGGTGACAAAGGCAAGTTGCAATTTCCCTTCTTGGGCACCACGCTGTGTTTAGCTCAGCCCAGTTTCACCACTCACAGCAACATTGCTCTGTCCAAAACTGCAGCTCCAAGACAGCTGGGCTTTGTTGTCTTTTCCTCCAGGACAGTCCCAGAGCACAGGGGAACAGAAACAAACTGGAGAATCCTGTGCAAAAGCCCAAAATGAAGTCTGAAGGTTGCTTAAGAGCCAGCACAGAGCCAGTCCTCGCAGCTCTGAGGGAAAGCAGCCATCAAAGACAAACGGGTGAGAGCTGAACACGGGAGGAGAGCACAGCATGGGAGTCCTGTGCCACAGCTGTCCCATCTGCAAAGTGGATGGTGCCAAGCTCTGCACATTCAACAAGGACATACCCAAAACAGAAGAGCTAGTGAAAGCTGCTGCACGCCATCAGAAAACACCACACTGCCCTAACCACTGCTTTCTGAAAGGCTCTGCATACTGAGAGCCCAAAGATACCTTCAGCAGCACTTGCTGGGCTGCCCCAGCACTGCTTGCAAGGAGGCCGAGCGCCCATGAGCAAAACCCAGCATCAGCCCAGTGTCTGTTGTACCACAAAGCGTTCGCAGTAAGAGCAGAGTAAGAGTCTATTGACCAGATCCAGCTCTGAGCACAGCCCACAGCAGGAGGAATAAAAAGACAAATTTCAGCCTAAATTAGCCTAAAGCTTCCTCTCTGCAGAATTACCCACCACGTGAAACAAATTTCAGCAACAGCATCCAAAGGAAGTTGGGGGCAAGTCATGCTTTAGTGGCATCACAGGGTTTGATATAGCCTTTCCTGCAATTACCTTTAAAGATGTATTTTTATAGGGCAATCCAGTAGCCCATATTAGAAAATAATAAATCCCACAAGAGGGTTGAACTTCTCCCATTGTCTGCTCAGGTGTGCAAGGAAACACTGAAGGATGTACCCTCATTCAGCATCTGCCCCTTCCATCCTTGGATCATTGCCTTTAACTTGGAAAAATCAGAAAGTAAACCTTGACATGGGGACATTTCCAAACACTTCTTTTGTTAATTTGCTCTCTTCCTCTACAGTCAACATTCCTCCATGAGGAAAGCTTTCCAAGAGCTTCTTCCAATTCTTGCTCTTTTTTTTGCCAAACATCCTTGCCTCTCCAGTGCTTACCTATTCCTCAAGACAATCAATGGCAGAAGGGACACTTACCATCTCAGCTGCAGACAGGAAGTCCCCAAGAGCTTGAAACAGCACTCTCAGGCAGAATCCATCTAAAAACACAGCCTTCCCTCACAGGAAAAGCATTATAAGGAGTTTAATGCTCTAAACATACATTTAGGGTTCTTTTCCCTGAGAGATGCTACTGAACAGGAGGACTTTTACTCCAGTGTTTTTGAAAACTGCACAAAACCCCCAAGCGCTTTGAGTGACAACATTTATTGTTGCTTTGTAACTGCAAGAAATGAGTAACCTACTACAGAGGTCCAAAGCCTTGCAGAAGCATGAAGTTGTTTTAAATTCGGTGTGGACACACATTAACTTCCCCTGCAAACACCGACTGAGCTGCTGGGAGTGCGGGCAGTGCTGCTGCAGCCTCCAGAGGCTCCAGGGGAAGCCAAGGACAAACACAGCTCCACGCAGATAACTGCGGGACACGCAGTTTATTCCATGCCCCCTCTTCCCATTTCCCTTTGCAGATGAACAAGTCTGCTATCAGTGTTACATGATTATTAAATTCCTCATTACTCACTGAGGCTGGATCCCTGGAAAACACCACAGGAGAGAGCTGGGCGTTCTCAGTGCCCAGACGGACCCCCCACGCATCTGCCTCGTGTGGGAGCTCCCCAGGCTCTGTGGAAAACTCATTGAACAGCTTGGAGCACACCAGGCCTGCAGCTGGGGCCAGGAAGTGCAGTCCAGCTTAGCTTCCCTTGCATCTGGTAACTCATAAAAGACCCCCCAAGGTAAGCAGCCTGCAGCTGCATCATCTCCTGGGGGGTGGGTTGGTTTTGCCCAGTAGTGCTTTAAAAAAAGCCCACAACAATAAACAAAAAAATTTGAATAAAGCCCTGTGTTTATTCACAATTATCCAAAAAATCTGAATGCAAGTCCAAGGAGCTGTCATTTTTGCTGGGTGCAGTTTGACTGACTGGGGTCTTTTCCACACATTGTGGACACACAGATTCATGAATGTCCAGCCCTATCCCTATAAACCTGGTATCAGAGAGCCCAGGCTGCTGTGGGAGCACAGGCAGGGCTAGTGCTGCCTAAAGGAATGTAGCAGGAGCAATTTTTTTCTTGTGGTGCTTTTTGTGGTATGTGCAGAAGTGCAAAGCACCACTTAAAAACTCACCAGAGGCAAGGAACTTTGCTCAATGTTGGTATTTCTTAAATGGCGAAGAAATGAAGAGGGAGAAGAAAAATTCAGTTTGTAAAGGCTTGAGGGTAACTAATTTTTTGTCATTTCCATAGCACAGGTCACACCGTGCCACCCACTTTTTTGTACTTTCCAAAACTCATATCAGGTTGAGAAGACAGAGGCAAAATGAGGAGTTATTCTCATAGAAACTCCAAAGTGGGGTTTGTAACAGAAGCACTTTCACCAGAAGACAACTGCAAGAGCAGAACTGAAACATGAAGTTAAGGTACATAAATAGAAACTTCAGAATTACACAACAAAGCTTTATCCTTTTTGAATTACTACAAATATTTGCACAGGTGGGAGTTGCAAAACCAGTTAATGACACTGTTACAGGTCACTGTTACTGCCACGGTGGAGTTTAAGTAGAGAAAAGGGGACAACATGCAGAGAACTTCACGTTGTTTTCCAAGGGACTTCATGCATCACTCCAGCAGTAAGGACAAGGTCAGCTGAAATTCTCACCCCATAGAGCACGTGAGAAATCCCAGCTTTTGGGGGTACCTGTGCTTATCCTTGCTCATTTCCTCTTAAGTAAAACATTATTCTGCACCTGGTTCAGTCCCAGGGTCGCTGAAGGGTGGGTTTTTCTATCTGATACTTTTCTGGTCAGTGGGTGATAGCAGAGGGCTGGGATCCATGTGAAAAGCCCTCAGCTAATGCTGCTTTGTGCTTCAGCCACTCCCCTGCAGTGGCTGAGGGGCTCAGCTCCCAGCTCTGGCTGTGCCACCCCCAGCTCCTCCACCCCGTGGCCACAGACCTGTCCCAGCACCTGCAGCTCCAGGGCAGCCCTTGCAAAACATCTCAGGATCAAAGAGTCGTGCACAAACTCAGCACTGTAAGAAAGCCATAAATTTCTACAATCATTTTTATTAGTTATGGAAGAATCCCCACTAGTATTTACATAGTGCAAAAAAGCTGTTATTACTCCAAAAAGTATGGTAGACAGAACAGTTATCCTTCATACAGCAAAAAAGAAATGGAACAAACCCCTTCATATTGTATTTTATAATGGTTTTTCTACTGCTTTAACCTAAATATTACCATAAATTTTAAGACATTAAAGATTAAACAGCTTTCCTTATTAGAATCTATTTAAAAAGTAAATTATATGAACTATTTATGAACATTTAGAAGGTGGGCTGTGCCAACTGGGTTTCTACTTTCAGCATTACCATTCATTGGTGAGGAAGTTTTGGGTTAGACATTCTCATGTTTCCTTGTGTGTGGCAGGGTGAGTAGAAACCCCCCATTCCTGGTTTTCTATGGCTTGTTTCTGCTGGGTTTTGTTCTGTTAACAAATTGCCACGTCTAATTTTTAAATGGCTGACACTGAAATCAACTCAACAGTTTCATTAGTTGGCACAACTTCACAAGAAATACTTAATGACAGTTTCAGCAACAGCAGCTTTTCAAACAATAATACTTTTTTACATACATATTTAAAGTAACATTATTAAAATTTAAGCTTGTGTTAAAGAACTGGACAGAACCACATTGTGTAAGCTCCCACCCACCCATAAAGACACCTCTTAGCTTTACCAGAAGAACACCAACAAGTGCATTACTGAACATTTTCTATAATGAATTTTTAAAACACAGGTCAATACCCTCTGTCACTGTTTAGCTCCAATCCTGCAACAGCCTGCACACAACTTAAGCAGATAAACAGGCCACCAGTTTAAGCCAGTGGCACTAACACTCCAAAGTATGTGTGAGCAGGATCAGGGCCTTAGCCTTAATCAGACATTGCTACTTGGTCCAACTAAGGGACAGAAGTTCTTCAGAATTTTTCCCTTTCACAGATTTGTAATCCATGTTTTATTATTGACAGAGATACTTAAGAGTATTTATATAAATAGTTTGTATACATAGCCACCTCTACCAGTTTTAAAGATCCCTACCCCTACCACAGATACATTATTTTTGATTTTACCAGATAAAGTAAGTGGTGAAATCATTTCTATAAACAATGCCTTAAGAAAAGTAGATTTGTTTCCCGAATAATTATTTTCACAACAAAAATATCTATACACCTATAACTACAGAAACATCTTTTCATGGGGACAGTAACAACCTGTATAAACTGCACACTTTTACACTGAAATAGAAATTCAACTACTTTTTAAAAAAATCATGGTATTGTAGAACATTTGTACGCTTTCTTAAATTCTGTTGATAATAGAACCAAAATTACCACAGTGAGATACTCTCCTTAAGTGCTTCAAGTGGCAAGGAACTTCCCTAATTTCAGATGCAAATGGACCACTCCCAAAGGAATTGCAATTTCATTCTTACAGTTATTGCTCATTCCCAGTTTATCAAAAAGGAAGCACTAAACCCAGTTTTCTTTACTCAGTTTCCGTTTGCTCCCCTAAGGGTGATCTGCCACATTTTAAAAAGAGACTAGTTCCTTATTTGCTGGCAAATTGAGAGATAATTGTAAGTGCTGTATCACTTTCAAGAACTCTATTAAACTTGTAGCAAAATTGCAGTTAAATAGCGGGCTGAATATTACAAGACTTCTTTGATATAAATGTCAGAAAATTTTAAAATGACAGTCCAAGTTCAGAAAAGACATATAAAAAGATGCGCCTTTGATGTTAATACTTCAAGATCAAAAGTTATTTGAATCACTGGCACTGCAAAAGCAAAAGCAGAAACTACAAACACCTTTGTTTTCTGATGTTCTGGCGAAGTTCTGCCCTCAGTGTATGCACTGATCTCACCTGTGCCGAGATGTGTTTACACATCCAAGGGCGAGTTTTGCTTGTCAGCAGTTCAAACACCTGTCATGTCCTAAAGCAAAAACTCTTAAAACATACAGACAGTAGAAATCTGCCATAGGGACAGTAAAAGGTTTAACATTCAGGAGGCATCATTCCTTAGTCTCTGTGTTCCTATGAAATGCCTGTTCTAACACCTAGGAAGGTTACACTAAGGAGCTAAGAACGTGACAGAACAGCCAGTTGTCGCAGCAGCTCTCTACACTGCTTATCTACATAGCATTTGCTATGCCTACAGCTATCAAAGCGTTATTTACATAATACACAGTTTCTATTATTCTCATTAGCATCCAAAAACCCAGGGCTAGATGACTTCTAAACCTGGAGTCTTGTTTTCCCAGTGCAACTTAAAACGCCAGCATCACTACCACTATAAACATTGGTCCCATGTTCCTAAGTGTGGACTTCACACCCAACTCAGCCAACCTCAGTTTCCTGTGGTTTTCACCCTGCCCAGAGGCTTTTCATGCATTTCGACACAAGTGATCAGGAAAAACAAAGTGAAATTAAAAGAAACATACGTTTGCTATGAAAGTGTTATTCACGTGAGTTACTCTTTGGCTACGCTTGCAGTGAAGCTCCTGCTGCTGGCAGTTTCAGCACATCCCTTGCCAATACCAAAGATGGAAAACAGACTCCTGACGTGCAAGGTTTAGACACACACTCTGTCCTGGGTCTGAAACAAATCCATCATCAGTTAATGCATTTCACTTCAGTATTCGGAACAGAACGTGGAACAATTGTCTAGCAACAGGTATGTTTCAGGGAGGGCATATTTTTGTTTCTTTTACCTCTACGCCACTGAAATACTTCCCCAAACTACAGGGCACTTCCTCCTTTCCTGGAATAACTACTTTCTTTTCTATCTAGAGGTCAACTCCTAAAGCACTTACAACTGCAAGAAGAGACAAAGAGGTCACATTTCCAGCAGGAGTTGATAAGATACATCCTGGCCAGGATCACAGCATGCAGGTGAATGCAGAGATAACCACATCATTCACACTCGCTGTTAAAGGATTATTCTTGCTTTTTTTGCAGTGTTATGCAGAGTACAATATGCAAAACAGCATTCCTGAGGTAAGTGACAGGAGAGAGAGGAAGTCATCAGTTTACTAAAAGCCCTGAATAGGGATTATGGTTAATGAGTCACTTAGTGTGGTTTGGCAGACAGCAACTGCAGAGAGAATGGGGAATTTTTGTTTTCTTTCCTGTTTTTTTTTTTTAATGCAGTATTTCTACCTTGTAAAGAAAACCTGCAAAACATTAATTATATCCCTCTGGTTTAAAGTTTTTCTGGAATCAAAGTTATTATAGCTTATTGTAACCATCTCAGCTATCAGCAGCTTTTTAATGACACATTCACTGAGATCAACTAAAAAGCTGCATCTATTTTAGCATAAGAATCACACACAATTTCTCTACCATTTAATTCTCGTTACGATTGCAAATGGCTTTTTCTAGCTTTCCTTGAAGGAGGATCAAAATTTTCCTTTTATTTCTACATAGAACTAGAAAAGTCATGGCCAAATACACTGACAGGCCTATTATAACCATACCACCCAACATGAATCGTTGGTAATTTGTCAGTGTTAATGTAGGTTACCTGTTTGAAAATAAGCTAAAGAGTCACAATTCAAAAGAATTTTGCTTAAAGCTGGTCAGTTACAACATGTTTCCTTTTACAAAAGATCAAATGAATGCACACTGACAAATTTTCCACAGAGTTTCTAATCTGGGAAATCAATACTGATTAAGAGCTAAGCTAGTTTTTAAATCAAAAAAGTAACAGACGGCTACAAAAATATTGTTGTGAATTAAATACACCTATTAAATGTTTAACAGTGCAAAATGTTGAGATGAAGCATATGGAATAATGGCTGCAACCTTTACAACAGTTAGTTTTAATATAATTTCTAAAAAGTTCCTGAGTTCCTGCTTATTTTTACGGCATATAGATGGAATCTGTGTGTTCTTTATTCAGAGAACTGCAGATGGTGGGTTTATGTTGAGTGTTACTTGCGTGCTTATCATTTGTCCATTCCTCCCCATCAGTGACAGGATCTGCCTGCTCTGAAGTCTCTATTTCTTCCTCTTCACTTTGTTCTGCGTTGTCTTCTTCAGCACCACTAAGGGTCTTCCCAAGCTGCAGCGTCTCCATAGTTCTCTGGGTCTCTGAAACCCAAGATTCAATTCTGCTATTAAGCTGAACTTCTACAGAAATTGGTTCATGGGCATAATCCTCATCATCGTCATCTTCCTCTTCCTCCTCCTCTTCCAGCATTCCTGGCACAAGAGTACTGGTGGTACTGGTCATGGAGGAATTCAAAAGATCTCGGCAGCTGCCATCCAGGGATCCTGTTTCTGTACTCTGCTGTGAGGCCCATTCCAGATTGTCATCTGGTTTCACCTCATCTTTGTCACCCGGGGTGGATTTTCCGTGACTCGTTGCTGAGGTAGCGCCAGTTGTAGCCAGAGGTGGTTGTTTATTAAGAGTGGTTTTTTCCATTTGGCCATGACCAGCTTTTTCTGGTACTGCAGCCTTGCACACAGATTCTCTCTCATTTTCAGAGGTCTCTAACCCATCAGATGTTTCCACCATATTTCTCCAGTTTGTTTCTACAAATTTTGAAAGAAGTTTAAGTAGGAAACGTTAATTCTGTGTATATAAAAACATTTATGCTGAGCATGCAATAACAGCCTAAATAGCAGTATCAGCTAATAACTGGAATATTATTCTTTGCTTTCTAGAAAAACTTCTATGAGAAAAAAGAGGAAGAAGGAAAGACGAGAGACAACAGTAGGAGCAGTGAATAACTCTGGGTTTTTACAGTACCCTAAAGCAGATATTACAAAGTTGAAAGTTTGTGCCACTTCGTTTCCTGTGTAAAAACCAAATGTAGCACTAAGTGTAGTCAAAGAGGTTAACTCTCAAGTATAAATTAAAAGGAGAAAATTGCCAGCATCTTCAGTCATTCATTTAAGGGCTTCTTAAAAAATATTAAACACCGGAAACTAATTCAAGATACCACAAAAGAATTCACTAAAAAGATAGCATTCTCTTTAATTCACTCTCAGGCTAAAAAAAGAGAAGTCTTTTGACTTCTTACAAGTATTCTCTCTTGTATATTCCTTTCCATCTGGGCTTTAGCAACTGGATAAATGAACTCGCCTTTTGCTCACAGTAGAATCATTCACTGCCATCTCAAGTTTAAAAATTTAAGCTACATGTCCTATATCTTAAGAGACCTCAAATTTTAGTTCCTGCTCTGTCATCAGTTCTTCCTTAGTCATATAATCAATTCTGTGCTATCAGTTTTGTAACAGTGCAATAAAACTGGAGAAGCCACCTCCACTGATGTTAGACACCTATAACACTTCTGAGGATCAGAAATTATTATTTTGTATATAGTTCAGAGAAAACAATTACTTCTGAAATTAACTGAAGACTAACCAATTTTTTCTTATCCCTGAATATTGTAGAATACTCTGAATTAGGAAGAAGGATTGCATTTTTAGCCACATTTCACAAGAAACAGCATTTGGAAAACTCCAGCTTCTATTTACAAAGCTAAGCTTTAACCTACTTACCATATTCTTTCTCATTGACCTCAGATATGGGTTCAGAAATAACACTACAGAAGGAGATAGCACTCGCTGCAGAAGGGTTACGAGAATGACCCATGTGATGTGGGGCCTTCTTGACATTCTTCAAGGCTTCTTCTGCCTGTTCCTGCTCCATTGCAGCCACCATGTCTCTGTAGGCTTTCCTGGCCTCTTCAGTCAGGGATACCAGCTTATTAAACAGATCCTAAGTACAAAGGCAGTTTTATCAGCAGTAATTCTTCCTAATAGTTTTCACTTTAGATTACTCCTTTCAGCCCAAGGTATATACCCATGAGCCTCACGATTAACACCAAATACCTCAACTTCAACTAAGAGTTAGTTATTCTCTGCATCAAATAATAAAAACACCACTCCATGTTTATGCAACTCTGAGGAGATAGACATACTTTAAGATGCTGTTTTTCTTAGATTCTTAAGCCTTCCAGAGAATTTCAGATTACATTTTAAGTCTGTCTGAAAGCTACAATGAGATGTTGTGACTGAAGTGTTTCATCACAGCCTCTCAGTACCATAAAAACTGAATTTCTAAGAAAAGACACCCTAGTATAGATGAGAGCAGGACTATTATCAAAGGTGTATTAGCTGTGCTCCCAATGCCAAATAACTCTTTACTACAAGGAACATAATTGTTTACTCCAGCCATTTATGTGACTGGAATTACTCACCTCAGCACCTGAGTAGTTGAAGATACCCACAACACTAACAGGAACCAGCTTGTTCACACAGCGCCCAAGGGCCTTGCGGCCAAGAGCAAACACAAATGGAATTTCTTGTTCCCGTGCCATGGCTATTACATTATATAGAGCCTCATCTAGGCCACCTTGAAAGGAATTTTAAATAGATATCTAGTCAGTTGAAGTCATCATATGGCATGATACAACTCTCTAACCCACTTTAACTGCAATTAGTCAGTAAACTTCAATACACACATCAGCATATCCCAGAGGATAACACTCAATACATTTCAAGTATAGTGAGTACAGATGAAGGTGATATTCTGTATTCTCTATTAGTCCTGCACACAAACCAGAGTCTCATAGGTCTTTTCTTAAGCAGAGCTCTGCTATTCTCCTATCTCAGGAAGCCTCTGTTTATACTTCTGGTTGTGGCAAAATGTGTTGGTTGGCTAACTAACCAATTCACATTCCCCCTAAGGAATCTTCCTCTAAAGCATCCAGAGCTCAGGACTCTGCACGGTGTATTGAACACAAATGAAGTAACACACACAGTAGACTTAAAATTCTACAATATCTATTTTTCTTTAAGCTTTTCACCTCTCATAAACGAGTTTCTTCCAGAATGGAGTAGAACAGAATAAATGTGGAATGGCAATTACCCAGTTGGAGTCTGGAAGCATTACATCATGCACAGTAACAAATGCTTCTAACCTTGCTAATTAACACAAGAAAACTGAAAAGAGCTAAGTGCACCCCTTGTTTTAATCATTTATACCTTTTGACTGAATTTTTTCGCAGTTGGGGGATATGATTACACACTTGATCTTGTTTAGCTTCATGTGCTTCGTAACCTCACGCAACCCCATAACGAGCCTTCTCCTTGCTTTAGCTCTCGTGGGATCCTTTTGGTAAATCCGTTCCTGGAAGCTGACAAGCTCTTGCAATAGGAGAGTCACGCACTCATCTATTTCTTTACTTAGAACTTGGTTACAGTATCTGTCAATTCAAAACAACGTTCACAAGTGTCAGCACTGCTACTTCACAAATGTTAGCATAACCAAGGTTTCACCGAGGTTTTTTGCAAACGAAAATGATTTTACTTCCTCAGAACAGTTATTTAACTTTTACTAAAGTCATTAAAAGGATTTAGAAATCAGACTGCAAAAAAGTTAAAAATACATCCTTAACACATTTGTATTTGTAGTAATGTCCCTTACCTCAAGAAGCCAATCAAAAATAGTATTAAAAATACAAACAAATATTGCAATAAGTGCCTCATGCAATTTTCTTTTCCTTAATTTAGTACATTATAAAGATACATTAATAAAAAAGCCCTAACACATTAAGAGGTACTATTACAGTATTTTAAGCATTTCTAAGTATTCCTTCCTTTCCCATCCAAAGCATACATTGCCTTCCTTTAAAAAATATTTTTCAGAGAATACTCTCACCTTGCTTATTTGCTGTGGCAACCAAAGAAAGGCTCAAGTGAGTGTGTGTACATACATACACACATTTGTGCACAAACACAAGGAATCCATTCAGAGGAAAAAAAAAAAACTTGCAGAACCTTCTATATCTGAAAGGGAAGCTTATGTGCATCAAGCTCTTAAGTCTCCCACACTTAAAACACAAGGGTGACTGAAGTGCAAGCCTTGAATTTATATTAATAATGCAAAACTCTTACTCTCTGAATCTCTTGCTGTGAATTTTGGTTATTGCAGAAGATGCCATTGGACTGCCTATTCCAGAACTAGCAGGTGAACCCTGTGACACTGGGGTCATGCAGTACGGAGAATTCTGACTTGCTGGAGAAAGTGAAGTATCACTAGGCATACTCAGACCAGTTTCTGAAAGGCAATTTTTAAACATTATAAAATACATTTTTTATGTAAGAGGAACAGAATCACACTTCTTGTGGTATGACTCCCTTACTTGGTCCAAATTACATTTTAAAAACAGTAAGCACTACTCTCCCCTCCCCTTCTGGAAGGGTATGGGAAAGGGGAGAAAAACTGAATACACACCCACCACTCAGCCTGGACTGGATAAATAAGCAATATTTGAATATTCATTAAAAATATATCTTGAGCTTACTTCAGGAAATTAATAAAACAGGAGGAAAAAATCCATCTGAATGTTGTTACTCCTTCCAATAATTACTTAATATTTATATATTAAAAAATATTCAACTAAATTATTCCTAGAATATCTAGGATTTTCCCACTTCAGTCAGACAGGTCACTCAGAAGAAAAAGTTATGAAGCAGTACATCTGGAATCCTGACAGACACCTCCTTCCCCCATTCCCACTGCCCCAAACATGTTGAAGACATTGAAAATTCTCTGGAGTTTCTCAGTTGCTGCTGCAAATTGACAGTCCAGACATTGCAGTTGATCGACATGTTCAACAAACTGGAAAACCCTATTTACCAGTTGGCAACTTCCATATCTGGAAAACTTTCAGTATGTTCATCATTAAAAAGTACTGTGATCAACATGGCATGGTTGACAACAGGTCACCTTTTGCTTGCTTATTAAAAATACTATCAACTCTGACATGTGCTGGGAAATCCACTTGAGATGATAATTAAAATGCTGTATGGAGATCAAGTACTGAGAACCCACAGTGTGCTGAGCCTTCCACAACTGAGGGACAGACAAGGCATTGTAGAAGAGGGTTTCAGTTGCTGGTATTTCATAAAGTTAAAAAGAGCTAAAAGATAACATTGCTAAGTTGTGTGGCATAGAAAGAGAAAGACAAAACATGAAAATAAGCAGATTAGCACAGTCGAGGGGGAGTGAGGGGAGTCTAGAGATAGAGAGACCAACCTTCCTGAGAGGCCAGCTCCTGAGACTGGTCAGCAGTCAAGTTCAAATGAGCCTCTTTCTGTTCATCACAACCCAGAAGGCTGTGGTCAGCTGATAAACGGCCTTTCTTCTCCTCTCTCTCTTTCAAAATAATCTGGAAACAAAACCAAGAGCTGTCAGCATCTGAAAATTATGAAGATACCTGTAAAGAAAAACATCCCTTTCACTGAACATAACAAAGTTAAGTAACTTGTTTTGAACCTTCCTACTCATGCCAGGATAGAAACCCTTGAAATCATTTCAGTTTGCTCTTTGATCACAAAGAGTATTTCACTGCAGCATTTTACAGATACTCACATACTTCTATGTAAAAAGTACTTTCAATAGTTTAAGTACTTTCACAGCTTCTTTTCTGACACATAACGTTCACTTAGTAACAGTTCCTCATCCCCATGCCTGTAAAAAAATACCTTATGCAGGCATACTAGCCATCTTTGTGAAGCACCTCAATAAAGACAATCCTTTTGTAAAAGAAAGGAAAGTGCAAAGCTAAGTAGCCATGGATATACTGGTACTACTGTCATGTTTAATAGCAACAGCATAAAAGCATTGACAACAAACAGTTCAGAAAACTTTTTTGAACAGGTGAATTCCTCTAGCTCAGAGCACAGGCAGGTCAGAAAAAGGCTTTCACACATGCATGTTCGGGACTCACTTTTTTATATTTTACCGTCTGATCTCCATATATTTTCTATTCCTTCTGCACATACCTAGTTCATGACTGCATGAACATAGATATATACAAGCAATTATTTGTAAATTTACTCAATTAAAAATTGTGGGTTTGCTTCAAGTTCTATACCCATCTCTATAAAAAGGAGTAGGAAAAGTTAAGGTTAGCATGCTACATTGCACTACAGTCTAGGAGTCAGCCACATGAAAAACTGTGAAAGTTTTCCCATGTGTCTTAGTGCCTATAGTTACAAAAAGAAAACACCCTTGCAATCTCTGTTGAGATACATTTTTATTACCTTTAACTAATTATGGGGATATAAAAGTCATGTTACATGTCTAGATCCAAGGGACAGGACATCAGTTTAGCAGGAACTGGAGGCAGAAGTTCCATCACTCCCTTGCCCTATGCTCACGGGACCCAGTCCTCAACCAAGAAAATACCAGTTTTTATTTTTGAACTATGAGTGTGGGTCAAAACACTCCAAGGTTGGCATGTTTACCTTTTTAAGTGCTGTAGGGCGTTTCAGTTTTGCAATCTCTCTCTCTTTTCCTCTTTTCACTTTTGGGGCAGTCGAATCCAAAGGATTAAGGCAACCCATAGACGGCTGTCCCTTTGTTAAGGACTTTCTGCTGGCAGATTCTTTGGTATGAAAGGGAGCAGCACTGCCAACTAAATACAAGACAGATATTAGTTTCACCAAAAGGCATGTCAGCTCTATTTCAACACTGTTTTCAGAATTTCCACTGATGAATTCTCTAAGTACATTTTCCTTCCTTGGAAAATAAGCAGTTCATAATGACAGGAAAATTACATCATCAGATATTGTTGCTTCCAGATGGTTTTAAGCTTTCTTCAACTCAGCCTCATGTTTTAGGAAGCTATGGATTCCAGGAATTATTTCAGTAAATGGTAAGGGGTCTCTCTCAAATGACCACATGTAGCTTTTTTAGTTAAGATGATTATGGTAAGATAAATCACAAATATTTATCCAAACACTGATTTTGAGTTGTTAAAGACTTGAATAGTTGACAGGACAAAACAGATGAGAGTGCAACATGTAGTTAAGTGGATCTTTTGCCAGAAAGAATAAAACAAGTGCTGTCTCCAATGGAAATGCCAACAGCTCTTTGCTGAACTTTGTTTGATATAACCTTGCCAACTTGAATTAATGTTTGAACACTGCTGAAACTCAAAGCAGGTGAAAGAACCAACACACCAGAAGGAAAATGGTAACTATGTGTGTAATGATGGACTCCAGGCTACATACAAGTGCTTAGGAATGAGACTGGGGTTAAAATAAGTAATTACCAAAATGTCAATTCTGTATTTGGCAGCAAGTATTAAAAAAGCTAATTTAATGTTGTGTTGATAAAGACATAGCAAACAAAAAAGCACAATTAAGCCATTGTATACAGTCATGATGGAACTATAACCTAATATTCTGTGTATGCCTGATCTTATTTTTAGAAGGATACAGCAGAACTATACAAAGGTACAGAAAAAAGCAGTATGGGTTCTCAGAAAAGATACTTCCAGAATTAAATAACTAAATAGACTAGGACTCTTCAGAGACCTGACATCTGAAAATCAGAGGAGCAAAGAAGGGAATGATTGCTCAGTCTTTGTAATACAAAGGCTGTGAAAGCTAACAAAATTATGAGTTGGAGCACAAAAAGCCCCAATACTGACCTCCACCCCAAAAAAACACAGCAGAGAGAAAAGTTTCTTCACACAGGATGTAGTAAGGTTAGAATTCACTGCCACTGGACATTATGGATGGTAAAACAATGGACAGTTTAAGAAAAATTTGGTTTGAGGAAGGAGACCCTGAACCATAATTAGCAGAAATGGGAAGAATATCCTAGGGAGATACCTCTCCATATCATAGTCATAGGTATCCTCTCCTTCAAAGAGTATTTTATAATATCTTTAGTAGATGTTCTTTTCACATATTCATTTCAGCACTGAATTACTCTCAGGAGACAAATCCTGAGTTTTGAATAGCAGGTCTTTTAAAAGACATTTGGCCTCAGTTCTATATGGATTTTCACCATTGCACACTGCAGCTCAGAGGATGATAGCACAGGCAGTTTATTCAGAAATGCATTAAAAATAATCTTTCCAGGTTTTTATCATGCTTATATTCAAAAGCTAAAACTAGACAGAAAGAAATACACTTAAGATGCTCAGATCAATCACATCCATGTTGGCACAAAATGTATTTAGCCATTGCCAGGCAGATTAGAAATACCTGTGTAAGAGAGAGGCCTGGTGTTGGTGATCTGACGAGCTTTCATTGCTTGCTGCTGCTTTTCAAGAGCTGCTAACATGTCACCCAAATCTAACTGAACAGGGGTCTTGCTCTTCTTTCCAGCTGCTTTTGACAAAGCCTCCTACAACAGGAACATCACATACAATAAACACAAAGAAATGGTGCCTGTAACATTCCTAACAAAGAGATTACTGCTACTAGAGAGTAAGAGGAGCATCAGGTAACTGATACTCCTCCTGACCAAGTGCTGGGGGTGGGCAGGGTGCTACACACTTGAAGTTTTTTCTGTTCCATGCTTATCTCTGAATACTCTTGAGCTGTTGCAAGTGCTGCAGCCAAGGCCTTCTTCTTCTGACTTTTTGCACGCTTTGGTACAGAGGTTGTAATGGGAATTGGAGTTTGGACTATGTTGATTGGAGAATTCTCTGGTAAGTCATCCAACTAGAATTTTAAACAAAATGCAAAAAAATCCACAATTAAAAGACCTTTCTCTCCAGACCACCGAATATGTGGCATTTCAGGAATCAAATCGCTCAAGGCTTTGATTACCAGTATGACATCCTAATTAATTACAGCTAGATGACACAGCAAATTAATAAAACTAGAAACTTACTTAGATTTCATTTTTGTATGGGAAAGCTATTCAATTTAGCTCCAATTATGGCTTCAGAAGGTTTTGCAGTCTGATTGCTAAATAAAGAATTTCACCCTCCCCAAGATCTCACTTAGGACTTGACTCTCCTGGAAAGCAGCCAAATAGATTAAGCAGTCTATATGCACGGTTCTGCAACAAAATATTTAAGTAGATCACACACTAAAAAAAGTACCTTTCCAACAACTGCTTCCACAGCCTTAGAGCAGATGCAGATTATTTTGAAATGAAATGACACAAACTGTAATTATTTGAAAAACTGACACCAGTACTACATATTTGAAGGTTTAACAATTTCAAGAGATGTCTGCATGAAAGCATTGTGATGCAGCAGTCCCTTCCAGCTTGGGACAGTCTGTGACACTGAGTGTCTGTAACATGGATCTTACAATCTTCTTAGCAAGAAAAATCCTGAAGTTTTTTGTTTTTTTTTAAGATGGGTTCCCTGCATCACTTATTTTAACTGGCATTTCTTTAGTATCCAAGGCTGGTAACAGAAACACCCCAAGATCATCACAATTAATCCAATGTAAGTCTTGTAGCAGAGATTCATAAAAAAATTACACGAACTGAATAGTGTCAAAAGAGAATGCTTTGCAAAACAAAATTACTACTTACTACTTTGGGTGAAATCTTTTGCTGGATGCTAGTACTTTTGCTGCTGCCATTGTCACTATTTAGCTCTGGAAATTCATCTTCATCCTAAACAATACAGAAATTCAGAATAAAAAGAATGGAACCAAAGTCACCTGAGAAGCATCGACTGAAACTGCTCAAGGTAGAAAAACAAATTGAATCCCTAAATCCTACATAAGCTAGAAGGGATTAAGTGACACTAATAGAAAATAATGAAAAATTAGGAAAGCATTTCTGTATCCAGACAGTATTTTTTTTTTAAAGAAAAAATTTCTTTTTTACACACACACAAAAAAAATCCTATTACAATTAGAGGGGATAAACCAAAGAACACACTAATTTCTATTTACAAGTGAACAGAAAAAGCTACTTGAAGGCTGCTTATTTAATTTGTCAATCACAGATAGTTCTAAATTACTGCAATTTCCACAACACCCAAATACAGGTCTCTCTGTACACAATGAAAGGATCATCTAATAAATTAGTGACCTCAACTGCACACCTCTTGGAGCCAGATGTTTTGTAACTCCCCATTGAGAACATCACTTATTCCACACAAAACTTGCACTGCTACAACGTGGAAAGAGTTTTCATAGGACAGTACCTCAAAATACAGAGGTTCAGGACTCTGCTCTGCTCTGCTCGCCTGGCTCGTAGCTAAAGGTTTTTCGTGTCGTTTCTGCAAACTCTGCCTTCTCTCTGAAGATGTGCTGTGGTCTCTGCATCTGAATCCAGACTGAAAATAGCAAATGTGATTGGTATTTTGTAATTTCAATTTTTCAAGATGTGTATGTGCATGCACATAAAGCTCTCTCATGCCTGCTAATTAGCAACTAGGTTCAGTTTTTAGAGGATAAATTGTGCTTTGGTGTTTTGAATTTTTGGGGGGGGGCAGTTCTGGAGGGTTTTTTCATTGTCTTTTTTTTAAAGCCTGCACAAACATTCTACAGACAATACCAGATTATTCCTCCCCCTCAAGCCAATTCATCTTTAAATTTGTAACTTAAATAAAAAGGTTTCTTTTGGCCAAACACAAAGAAACTCAGGAGTTGCTGGTGACTCTAACAGACCTGAGGAACTGTCTGTAACCACCGCCACTCCAAACAACTTTCTCCCACTACTTAAGTATTCTGCATGCAATATATACTACCCTTTCAACACATTTTTTATGACAATGCACATACACAGAGTTCTCTAAAGGCCAGAGACAACAGCACAGTGGTATAAGCATTCTTCTGTTTATTATGTAACAGGTTGGTGGAAACCCACGTGCAAGACTGGTTGGCAAAAACCAACGCATGACTTGAATTTCACATTTATCCTTACCTATTTCTCAACAAAATTTCCTACAGACCTCATACCAATTTAGTTTAAACAGAAAATAGCTTCTAGGACAATTCTGCCTTGGAGGTACAGTGAATATGGCTGAGGCAACCTCATTTAAAACTCTTTGTGCCAGCTTTGTTTTTAAATATCTAAAGAAACTGCCAGATTTAGAGTCTAAACTGTGACTGGATGAAAAAAGTCTGGTTCTTCCTACTCTCCCAATGCCATAAACTAACAATAGTGGCTTCTAAAGCCTCTGATTTGACAACAGGTTATAAAAAGATTCAGAACTGCTACACTGCCAGATACAAGCATCCACAAACTTCTTTATATAATAAACCCACAGTTACCAAATAGGAAGATTCAAGACAATTTAACAATTCCATCTCAAAACCCAAACAGGCCAAGCTGGATCACACATGTGTGCACAAGCAGGCATGATTATATGAAGCTCCCACTTGGAGCTCAGTTTTCTTGTCTGCAATAACAGAATTCAAGCAAAACCTGTGTTTAAACAAAGGCAAATGTTTCAGCCTACTTTGTACCCCTCTGGACCACCTGCCCCAATAAAATCTCTCAAAATTAGGAAGACCACCTTCTTTCTCCTCACATACTAATTAGAGAAATCCTGTCCCACTTGAAGGAAGTTTCACAGAAAGATATTCAAACTTTAGCATGAAAGAATTTTAAACCATTAAGAAATAATAAAAATGCTAAAAAAATGGTATGCTAATGTAAATTTTTAAAAGAAAGTTTTGAAGACAACAGGAGTGAGAACACAGGATTCTAGTTCACCACCATATCAGAATCTTTCTTTAGAAAGTTTGAGAATTTTCTTTTCTCCTGAAGTGTGAATGGGTCAAAAAATGAACTAACTTTTCTACACCCACGCTGCCTTCATTTCACAGGTTACTTTATATATGCAGTGTTCTTCCTAGGTAGATACATATAAAGAACAGGCTACAGGCAGAGGACTGTCAAGGACATTTAATTTTATATATATACACACACATATGTATACATACAACAGATATATAGCTCAAAAAACATACCAGTTAGAAATGTCCAACTAGACTTTAAGGTTGAGTTTCTATACTGTTTTCATTAAATTTTTTGCATGTTTATTTTATAATTCCTTTCAAATTCCTTAATTTTCACATATTACAAAAACCCCAAAATACTTCAGTTTAGAATCATTGACAACATACCTGTGGATTACTTCTTTGCTCTGCTTGTCTTCCACCTCTAGAAAAGGTCTGAGTTTTTTCAATCCAAGGTTTTTTTTGAGTTGCTTGGGAATTTACATTAGTCCAACTTATACCAGCTGAAAGAAAAGTGTCATCTATGAAAAACTGAATTAGTATCTGGAACATATCACAATGATTCATATGCCACCAGAGCCAGGAACACAATTCTGATACAAATAAAGTTCTTGGAGAAAGTCTAATTGTCCTGTGACAACATTTACTTCTGTAGCTATTTTCAGAGGCTGGCAGAGTCACCTTTATGGAACATTCAAGCTGCCAACAATTGATCACCACAAAGCAGTAAGAAAGGAAATCTCAGGTTCACATCCATACCAATTTCAGTTCAGTCATAAACAGCAGTCCCTGGCATTACCTACTACTACCACCAGACTAATCAAACTATTTGTTCATGGTCTATTTAAAGCTTCTAAAAAGTATCAGTCTTCTGAAATAGAGAATGAGAACTCCTGGGCTCTGTTACTACCCAGGTATGAACTGCAGCCCAACAGGGTAAGGGAGCCTGAGGACAAACTAAACAGAAGCACAGCTTCTGAATGCTTCCACTGGAGTCTCTAGCTTTTTTAACCCATTAAAAAAAGGCAGCATTAGTGGTAGCTACACACTTGTTCATTCAGCCAGTAACAGGTGTCTTAGTGGAGGGGGCTGGAAATCACAGTAAAGATACATGCTCAAAAGTATCTGATCAGCCAGAGCTGAAGTAGATCAAGAGGTGGTTCCTAGCAAAATGTAAAGCAAAAATACAAATGCAACCCAGCCAAATTTTAAACAGCTCACCAGTCAAGACAATGCTTACTTGTATTTATCGATGGTTCTACAACCTGAAAAGGAAAAAACCAATTATTTTAGTAACTTTCATTAGTCTGTAGGCTACAAATATAGTGAAGTTACTCAGTTATGTTTACATACATTCATTGCACAAGAATCTGTATTTCTTGAAGCCATAGCTGCAGCCTGGTTATTGCCATGCTTGGGACTACAATAGCCACTGTCACTGTCAATGTCTGCTTCACTTGCACCCTGTTCACTGGAGGACTCTGCAGCAGGGTGAGAAGTTCTCCTGCGCCTGCCTTTTGACTTCCAAAGCATCGTGGAGGCGCTCTCAGAAAGTGACTTATTGGCTATATCTGAAGGAAAGTCTTCAAGAAACAATAAAAAAAATTAACTTGTGCAGAAATTGATAAGAGACATGAAAAAGCTACAGATCATAAAAACATTTAAAAAGTCAGTCTTTGCATTAAATCAGCACTGAATTTAAATTATGTCTAGGTCCAACTGTTATTAATAACCAACTCCTTCAAGAGTTGGCAAAGTCTCTGCAGGAGCACCATATCACTGCAACTTTATAAGGTGACATACTGAGTCGGTATCTGCAACCATCAGCGCCTCTTCTTCATTATCCTTCTGAGCTGCAAAGACTTCTCTTAAAAGCTGCATCTGAGTCAGGTCCACTCTCTTTCAGAAAAGATGACAACTGACATGTAGTTCTAGTTATTTCATACACCCAGAACTTAAGAAACAAATTACCTGTTTGCTGTGATGCATCAACCAACAAAACAATCTTTGATCTGTTCTCAGGACCTGATGAACTGGTCTCCTTTTGAGTGGCGACATTTTTCACTGGAGGACGTTTATTTTTTATGTGCATCTGTAACTGCTGTTGCTGTTTTCGAACATTGCCACGCACACACGAAAAAAAGTTGATTAAAAAAAATGAGATACATGCTTCCTGTGCAAAGACATTTTCTTTATACAGTTCTACTTATCCTATTCAAAACCAGACTTACTTTTTGAACGACTGGTCCCCTGTTACTGCTTCTGCTCCGCTGAGTGGACAACGGGAAGACCTGGCCTGAGGGGCTGGGACGCTCAGTGCATTCTGCAGTAACTGTACTTACAGCATTTGCTGTTTGAAAGGGTGCAGGATAGGGGGTAGGGAAAGGATGATAGAAACCCATGACCTGAGCACATGGTGCTGGCATCAGCTGGTAGTAAGTATATTCTGTAGAAACAGGTGGCTGTGCAGATATTATAGGATAAGCAAGGTATGGTCCTGCAGGGTTTGGGCTGGGTTGCTGCCATCTGATGTCATTGTTATATAATGGAAACTGTCTATAAAAAAAAAACAAAAAGGAAAGAAAACTGCTCAGTAAGTCTTCCCTCTCTCAAACAAAACGCAGACCTTTATCACCCCTTCAAAAACAACAGTTCTATTACACTAAGCTCCTAAACTCAACGTATTTTAACTAGTTACGTGAAAAAAACTGGATACAGCTACACCCAATACTGAATCAGCTGCTTACTGTTTCACCATGGCAGGACCCAAGCTGGACACCCAGAGCCTTGCTTCATTCAGAGAAGCATCAGAGATTCTGACAAAAAACCTCCTGACTGCCCTGGAAGATCCAAGAGCACAGCAGATTATCTTTGGGAGGGATTTGTACCAGACCTCCATAGCCAGGAAAAAGGCAATAAAGAACATAAATGGAGAAAAGCAGAGGGAAGAAAATAAATAAAAAGACTGGAGACAGAGAAACTTCATCCTCACCCATGAAGGGTCAGAAGATTAAATACGGTGAACAAAAAAACTGAATATACAGCCCATAATCACTGACTCCTCTCAAGCCTACCACAAGTTTCAACTCATTTAAAACCAGATCATCTGATCTTCATCCATGACGATCACAACCACTTATTACCTGTTGGATTGATTTTCCTGTACAAATGGATAGCAAGTGATCAGGTAGCTAGGGATTGGAGTTGGTTCCATGCCATTAATTCCTCCACTGTCGTTAGGAAGCGCCATTGGAATCATTAGTGTTTCTGGACCCTTCTTCTGAGGAATAAATGGTTCTACTTCAGCTGACAGCTTGACATTCTTAAGAGAAAAGAAAGAATGTCTTCATTAATTACAATCATAAATTGCTTGGGAAAATTTAGATACATAAGGTTGTATGCAAAGTACCACGAACAGCAGGCAAACGGATGACAAGGCTACAGGATTTCTGCAGTAAACCAAGAGAGGTGGAAAACAGTTGGCAAGTGCTTATTGCACCCTTCCAATCAATGCAGGGTGTAATACAGATCACCAACATTTAGCATTTGTGTTAACCTTTACAAGTGCAATACAAACACTAATTAATTTAAAAGGGACTGAAGTTCAGATCTTGCAGAGGATATATGAGTCTGAGCACAGAACGAAACCAAATTAGCACTGTATGTGGAGCACAGTTGTGTAGGCTTTCAGAAGTGAAACCAACATATGGAAGATGTAGTAATGCCTGGCCTGCTCTACAAAATTGACCGTGTTTCTAGGCAATTATAAAAAAGACTTTTCAGCACTAAACCACAGTTTTACTGCTAAGAGATGATGCACCACAGAAGAACCCTCCCCACACAGTCTGTCTGCACAACTTTAACGTACTTTAAATTGTTAAGATTATGATTAAATGTTGTCATGAAGAAGGCATTAAAGACTGCTTAGAAATAAGTTTTAAACTGTGCTTTTGAACAAAACTATCTCTCCCAATCCTGAAGGGATCCTTAGTTTAAGATGGTTTTGCTCACATTTTTGGATTTGTACATCGTAGCTGCGTCTTACACTTAAACAATGAAAAATGCTCTATTCAATAAGACAACTGCAGATCCAAAGACCCCTCAAATTCTATATTCCATTATAACGTACATTCAGATGAAAATAATATTTTTTTTGTATGAAGATCTTAGCTTAATTATACATGTCTCACATTACTACCTCATGGAGTACCAAATCCTAAGAAGATTCTTTCTAAAGCAGACAAGGACTCCAGACATTTTTCCTTCCATATGCCTAAGAAATAATCTCAAAGGTAACACATAACCTGTATGACTGCATGCTCTTATTGGAGAAAAAGGAAATCCTAAAGGTTTACTGAGGACAGTCTTCTATCCTTGCTACTACCTCCAGAACCTCCACATGAGTCGAAACACTTAAATGGGAGCTCTGGAAGTATCATGGCAAGTAGTCCCACAGCTACCACACACTTCTCAGTCCATGCCTTTGCTCTGTGTCACATCCACAATCCATCCAGAGACTGCCTTCCCATCCAATACCTGAATCTCCAAGTCCCTGAAACTTATTCTACTTAAATAAGATCCCATACTGGTTTAGCAGCATGGGAGTGGAAGAGGTGGGAAGGGCAAGTCCAAACATCTTTTTGAAAATACAGTTGTCCCAGTGAGAAAAGTATTTCTTTCAAACTAACAAGACACACTGTTCTTGGCAGAAAAATATTTTTTAATGACTGTTCGGAAAATGCTTATGGCTATAATGTGTGTATATATATATATATAGATAGAATTAATATATGGAAGGATGTCCCATCCCTGGAAGTGCTCAAGGCCCGCTTGGATGGGGCTTTGAGCAACCTGGTGTAATGGAAGGTGTCCCTGCCCATGGCAGGGGTTTGGAACCAAACAATTTTTCAGGTCCCTTCCAATGCAGGGCAGTCTGATTCTACAAGCACAGACACGGAAGTATCACTACTGCTGTACAACGAAGTCTGCATTACAGCTGAACAATCACCTTAATAACAGTTAAACGCATTTCTTTATCATTAGTAGAGGGTGAACATTCCTTTCTTCTACAGTAACTCTTTTCCAATCCCTCAAGTTCCATTCAGAGGAAAAGCTGTGGAGCAGCTGCAGCAGCAGCACCGAACTTGTGCAACACAAATCAAGCGACCGGCTCTGCCCAGAGCTTCCTCTCTGGCCTTGGGCACATCCCTCCGCTGCCTCGTGACTCGCCTACCCCTCTGCACAGCTCCAAGGCACTCTCCTCA
Organism: Dicrurus megarhynchus; assembly: GCA_013399195.1. Classification (NCBI taxonomy): domain Eukaryota; kingdom Metazoa; phylum Chordata; class Aves; order Passeriformes; family Dicruridae; genus Dicrurus; species Dicrurus megarhynchus. Next base: position 1,083,456 of record VXAD01011334.1, on the reverse strand, counting down.
ACACAAGAGAAAGGCTTTTCATAAAATTTTTTTTAGAAGTGTTTATGTACCATGATCACATAATAAGTAACAGAAATACCAACACTGAAATCCCCTCCCTGAAAGCTAAGAGAGTTTTTTCCATGCTATTTCAAGACTGTCAGGCAAAAATATTTGCTTACGAATAGATTCGGTTATGGGCTGGCCTACAAAACTAGATCAGAGATTACTGTGATCCCCTTGGAAGGGTACACAAGGATCATCAAGTCTAACTCTTTAGTGAATGGTCCATATGGGGATTGAAGCCACAACCTTAAGTGTCATTAGCACCCTGCTCCAACCAACTGAGCAACCTAAACATTAAAGGAACAACACCAAGGGTGCTTCATCCACAAGGGTAAAACTAGGATGAGTGCTTTAGAAATGTGGTATTCCTAAGGAAACACTGAAAACAGTGAAACAACTATTCCTAACCTGCTGCTCACTATCCTACCACAACACATCAAGTGAACTTTAGCCAAGATACTAATAATAAACTCTAGTACTGGCTCAGAAAAGAATCAAAACATTCTATTTGTCATTCATGTTGGGACCAGATTTCCCGTTTCAAAGATCTTTCCTGTCTGGTTGTCTGCTCTTTCCTTTATTTGGGAGATTGATGTGAAAATACAAGAACTATTCTTTATTGAGAAGTCTCTTGCAGAATGGTCTCACTACAATGATTTTTGTGATATTTTACTGCATCGCTCATTAGCAGAATTATGAGAAAATAGTCTTTCACATCAGATATTAAAAAACAGCTGTAACTGATCAAAGCAGGAAGCAAAGTGAGTGATTCCCACCTGCAAGGTGGGAACAGCAAAATATTTCTTGTCAATTCCCAAAGATAATCCCTACCTTACTTTTACATCCAAGGTGAACTGGATAAAATTTGATTTATTTAAATCCGTCCACCAAAAAAAGGGTATATGTTGGGGAGTTTGTTTGGGTTTTTTAAACTTACTAAAAAACCTCCACAAGATGCAAAACTCTTATCATGTAATTTTATGATTTTAGGAAAATAACTCACATTATTCTGCTTGATTTTCTTATGTCCAAACAATTCAGAGATGCCCAAACCAGAAAGACAACTTTAATTCTTCCTTTCCTGTTGCCCAGTCTCTTATACAGGTTATGATTACTATTGCTATGACAGAGCAATTGCCTGATATACTTAATTATCATTTTCTGTACAGCTCATAATAAGTTCAGCTTACCTTTAATAGTAAAATAAAGATACAGCACATCCTGTAATCATAAACACATATGGGTGTATTTTAAAGTTAGTTCCTTTTTTTTTGCTTACAGAACTTGGGGAGTGTCTGTTATTTAAAGGAATCAAAAACTGCATTTCACATACCTTTTACATGCATTACACCTTAAACACTTTTCTTGTGCAGTTTAGTCTGCACCTACAGGTTTGGTTGGTTTATGGCGGTTGGGTTTTCTTAATCCCTTCAAGAAACTTGTTTTGGCAAAGAATTTAGGGTAAACCCCTGTTTTCAGACTTTGCCTTTTGTTCTGTGATGCACACACACATATATATGCCAACTCATCAAAACAGCAACTGAAAACTTAACCTCAGCACAGGTTTCAAAATCATTCTCCAGGCACAACACATCCAATCCTCAGCACAACTTACACATTTCATTAGACAACGAGGCCCCATTTCCACTTTGGGGCAGAAAACAGAAAGACAGCTCAAGTGTATTACCGACTAAACTAAATTAACTTCAACATTTTACCAGTCTTTCAAAAATACTTCAAGAGTTCTGTGTTACATAGGATGCGTCTTCAGATGAGGGCAGTAAACTTAACCAAACTTAAAGCAAAAAGGGGAAACAAATGTACTAAGTCAGGTCAGACTGCTTACTAAACCAAAACATAAACAGAATTAACTCTCCAGGCTGATTCTCCAGACATCTCAGCGCATTTCACAGATGGCTAGTGGTTTCACTGGACAAGTGAGGGAAACAAAAGAGCAACACTACGTAATTTGTCCAAAGTTAGCTGATCTTTTTAGGACTATAGATTTCTCAGCTAGGAGGAAATGTTGGTGAAGACAGACAGCAAAGTTCCTCCTCTTTTTGATAAATGGCCATGTTCCTTCATAGTGTAAGGAGAAAAAGTGAAACAACAAAAAAAGAACCATCTATCAATTTAGTATCAAGGAAAGGTGCTGCTAATTTCTCACTGCACTGGACAAGCAGAAGGTATCTCCTGCTGAAACTTGTTATTTCTTTTAACAGGAAAGGCTCTTTTGTGTTGGTGGTGGGTTTGGTTTTTTAAATACTGATGTGCTTAAGACTCAGTGGAAAATGCAACCAATAACAAACGAAGTAAACTCCAGAACACAAGACAAGCTCCTTTTTGTTTCAGGAAGCAAACAAGAAAGTGCATAAAACATAGTGCATGCAAATATACGTGAACACAATTCCTCAGAGATTTCACCCACACCGTACAAGTGGAGTGCCAAGTGCACAAGAACAGCACAAACAGGACTGATCATGCCACTGGTTTGGAACCACAGACAAAGATTTGTCAAACACGAAAGGATTTGGGGGAAGGCTGCTACACTTTCCCTAATCCTTACAACAGAGCACTTGTGATACAAGCTTATGCTTTAATTGCTTTCACAGTATTGAGATTTATTCTAGTCCGCATCCTCTAAAATAAATTAGCACTTTGCCACTGCCATCAGTAAACGCAGGGTCAGACCTTAATACAAAATACTATGGGGTTTGATCAGGCAATCTAAAAGCAAACACTGAAAATAATGCAAGACTGAACTTTTTTGAGTGCAACTTTTTCATGTTTGTTCAACCTTTCATATCACAAAACCAAACAAACCTTTATTGAAATCAACCTTTGATAAGCAAACTCAATTCTAAATATAAATTTAAGTCATGCTGAAACATCAGATTTTCAATCAGCTGCCTATTAATGGAAGCACAACCCTTCAAAAGAAACCAAGATTTAGACAGAAGTCTCTTTTGTGGATATCCCTAGTTTCAATTTACAAAACGTTTTGCAGTAGCTCATTACATATTTCAGTCCAACAATTACAAGTCTTTCAAGACAGCATATATACTGAAGAGCTCCTTTGTTTCCTATATAAAAGCTACTGTAGTCATCAACAGCTGCAAAGACAGAAGATGACACAAGCAGGAACAGACTGGTAAACTTTGTCCTATAGTTATAGCACTGTACATTTAATCTTAGAAAAGTTTTTGTTCATTGTAGCTTAATGTCATTCAGCATTTTCCATTAAATAGGATCTCTGTCATCCTGCTCTCAGAGGAGAACGCTTAGATATCAATCTCACCATTTACAGGGTGAGAAAACAGACACAGATGCCACATCTCAGAGGGCTATAATAAAATCAGCTGTTTTACTGTCTCAAAGTCTGGAAACAAGAAGTCTCATCCCAAATGTAAAATAAAAACATAGCTCAAACTTTTGGTGTTTTTTTAAGAAAAACAATCCTGTTTCTGAATTCTGGATTTCATCATTTAAACACCATGTTAGTAGTAAGGCAAGTCGCAGTTCATCTATTTTAAGATAAACTTTACAAATATGGAAGTCATTGTTTCTATAATTAGTTGCTTCTAAGTGGCAGATACCTTGGGAATGGTAAATATGCAGTCCAACTGGAAACACCAGCAGCAGGCCGTTTAACGAAGTACAAAATTTAATCCTCCCTATTTACATTTAACATAGTAATTTCAACACAGCACTTAAAGCAAATACACTATGAAGTGAGTCTTTCCCTTTTCCCTCAGCTCATAAAAAGGGAACCACGCATAATTCTCTTCCCTTTCACAGGATTAAGTATCATGATCAGAACATAACAAAGCTAAATATTTAACATTTTTACCTATATATAGAAAACAAGCAAGTGGTACAATGTGACAAGCTGGCATGTTTAAACTCAAAGCCAGAATATTCTAAGAAAAAAAGGGGGGCAAAATACAACTTAATATTTACCCTTACACAAAGCTTGTCCAAAGATTAAAAAAAGCTACCAAAAGGAACCTCTTCACTTACCTACTTTACAGCATTTAACAGTACAAACTCCTAAACTCATGCTAGCCATATGAAGTAGTAATATTTTAATGCTTTGTAGACAGGGTACCAAAAGGATTAATCCAAAGTATTTACGCAAATCAGTTTCCTGATCTCCACAAACTAGTCAAGGATAAATAATCTTGTGCTCAGTTAAGATGTTCATGGAATCATACCAATAACATTTAAATTCACCAGAGAACATATTCTAAAATAACACAATACAAAACTCTCAAAAAATACAAACTGTTCTGCACTTGCAAGGTTCAAAAGAAAGCAATGTGCAAACAGTACAGGATATCAGACATTTTGCAGCTTGCCTCAGTTGAAAAATCTGCCACGGGTAAGAAACACTGAAGGAAAAGGGATAGGATAAAGAGCACAAAACATTGATCTAGATCTACTTCTATGGCACCCCTATAATCAAGCCACCTGTTGAGTGGTCAAGAATAGCAAAGGCAAGCGGAACAGGCTGTCTTCAAGCAACACTAAAACAAAACAGGTCACTGATTTTGCAACTTCACCTGATTTCTCAGCTGTACTAAAGGAACCAAATGTGTTAATCATGGGGCAAGACAAAAGTGTAAGACTGAGAAAAATCAAAGCACAGCAGTACCTTTGAAAGAGGAAGTTGTTTCTCTTTAGTCTTCTATCATATTCTGCTTGAACAGAAAGAGCATCAGAGGTCATCTGCTGAGTTTTCTCTCTTGTAGGAAAACAACCTACACTTAACTGTTGAAACCCATACGCTTTTTAATGGGAACAGTTTTGTTCTGGTGTAGACAGAAGTAAACTTACCCACTACAAAAATCACAACTACTTCTATCATAAAATAATTGTTTATAAGCAGCTTTATTCTGTTTTCATTTATGTCAGCTGCCAAAATATCACTGAGCATATTAAATGAGTAAAGCCGTAACAGAAATCTCAAAGGCAATCCAAAAGCAACATCTTTTTATCAGTTAGGTGTCCAAATGATCTTGTGACATGAAATCTCATACTGATTCACTAAGTCAACACCACTGTTTACCCATCAAAAGCATTTGTGATCTTCCTTTACTCTTGAAACACCACGCTAACACAGTAGAGTAGTCCTAGCTGCTCATACTCTAATTCCACAGTAGTTCCTCCTATAAGCACGTACAGTTAATATACTGTGCCTGAGAGAGCATTCTGAGGGAAAGGAAGGAGAGAATGAGTACTGCTAACACACACTTGCAAGCTTTACTATTCATCTATCAGATGTCAGGCAGTACAGGTACAGAAAGGAGCCCAAATAAAGGAAAAATGAAATGGCTCCCAAAACTGATGCAACCTTACCAAACACTTACACTGGTAACAACGATTACATTCAATTCCTAAAGCACAAAAGGTTCAAACCCAAAGCATCTAGGAGTCTCCTAATCAAGATGCTACTGCATAATGAGAAGACAAAAGCAACAAGATTGTTGAATCATTTTTGAAACTCATCAGGTATTAATTATTTGTCTGCCTAGAAGCCTTACTAGTGGATAAGGAACCAACAGGACCAGATATGCTACAAACAGAATAAACAAGATGATTCCTGCTTCAGAGCTTAACTACACCTCCAAGCTGAAATACTGCACTTAGTTAAGACAATCACTCAGAGTCAGTATCTTATACTGCAAGTAACACAACAACTCTCTGTTTTCACAAACTATTTTGACAGATGAAAAGAGAATGGTTTGATAAGGACATGTGTGTGAACCTCCAGTACCGAAGAGCTCAAGCAACAAGGAATAAATATTTCACATGTGTAGAGCAGTACTAATTACAGATGAAACAAAGGAAAAAAAGAAAACACCCACACCAAAATCCAAGATATTAAAGCAAAAAGTTCTACAGATTGAACTAACATAAATTTTACAGAATAAGATCAGTTTTTCTACATGAAGGCAAATAAAAAGCATGAAACAAAAAAAGAATTTAACATCATTATCACACCAGAAAGCCCAGGAAGAAAGCCACAGTGGGAGCCATACATGTTTGTAATAAGACAAACTGTTCACTAATTTCCTTAGATATATGTACAGAATGAAAAGCAGTGTCTCTTTAGAGAGTGCATTATTAGTCATTATCTACTTTGCTACAGGAACCTGTGCTAATTTAGTCCTTAACCCTACTATTAGAACCCCTGGAGACACCAAAGCTGAAAACTAGGAAACAAAGAGCTGTAAATCACCAAATTTCAGAAAAATTCTGCTGAAACAGAAGCTTAGAAGTAATACCAGGCTGCTACAGATGACATCATTCATTTCAGATACATCATTTAGAACTACCTCCCGATGATGAAATATTTTATTGCACATATGTAACAAACCATACAAATTCTTAAGTCCCTGCTTATGTTTCTTCATACCTGTACTTTAAAAGGTCTTAAGAATAATGCAAAGTGATTACCTCGCACAGCCAAGTTTAATACGGAAGGAAAAAATACAGCGACCTGTAGAATTAGCGAGCTACACCCACGCAGCTACGAGGAGACCATCAGCTGTGCCCTATCACTGAAAACTTCAACCCGACCCTGACGTTTACAGGATTTCAACAAGAGTGACACCTCAATTGTGTTACTAAGTTCTCAAAGAAACCTGTTTCTTTCTCAAGAAACCCAATCTCTACTAATGACCAGGCAGGTTTAAACTAAATATCACTAACTGCAATGCTTCCCTAAGCTTGAAACAAAGTCTAAAGGAATAGGAGGGACAAGAACAGAACGGAGTTCTGAATTCCCTTGGAATTCCCAGGGGAGCCGCTCCCGTGTTCCCGGCTCCCCCGGACAGCCGGGCCGGGCGCGGCCTGACGCCTCCCGCCCGCGGAGGGAACGGCGCCGGCGAACAGCCGCCGAGCTCCCGCTCCCAGCCAGGAGAACGNCCGCTCCGCTCCCCGCCCTCACCGCCGCGCCGCCGCCCCTCCCGCCGCGGCTGCTCGCGGTCCCCTCGCACCTTGTCCGCTTTGTCCATGGCTCCAGCTGCGCCGGGCGGCAACTCTAATGAGGGAGGCGGAAGGCCCGGGCCGCCTCCCCCATGGCGCTGCTTCCCCCGCCGCGCTCCGCACACGCCCGGAGCGGCGCCGGCCCCGCTCGCGGTTATCACGGGAACCGGGACCGGGTACGCCACGGCCGGGGCGGGACGGGCGGCGGGGAGGGACCAGCTGGGACGGAAGCCGGGCGGGCTCAGGCCGGGAACGCCTTCGCTCCCCCCCTCGGCGGGCGTTTCCCTCCCGCGTTCCGGCCGCCCGAAAACAGGCGAGGCCGTGAGAGAGGCGCTGCGGAAAGCCGCGGGAATCAGCGCGGAGAGCGTTGTTCCCCCGCCCGGGGCCGCTCCGCCTGCGGCGAGCGAGGGCGGCAGGTGCGCTGCGGGCCCGTCGGCTCGGAGGCGGCGCCGAGGGAGGCTTAGGCCGACGGTGTCCTTGAAATTATCTGGAACACCGAAGGAAGAAAAGAAAACAAACAAAAAAAAAACCCAAAAAAACCCTGCGATTTATTTAGAGGCAGAAATCTAAAAATGTCGCACCAGCGTCTGGAGTGCTGGGCCGGGCCGTGGAGCGCGTCCCGTGTGTGCAGGGACCGGGGTGCCGGCGAAGCAGGGAGATTCTGAGACGGGGGGGTTGGCAGAGCTTGTGTGACGTTCCTTTATTTTGCTGCCCCGGTTCTAACATGTGGTTCATTGTGAGTAACGCCAGCGAAATCCATGAGACCGTCTTCACCCCGAGCCTGGAGAATGGGAAACGCGTGTAGGAGCCAGTGCTGCATAACAACACATGATCCCGTACGTGTGTTCTGCAGGGGATGTCCCCGCGCTTCATTACGCTAATAGGTCTGCTGCCCTGGGTTTAATGGAAATGAGGCATGATTTATTTACAACTTGGTTGATTCATGGCAAGGGGAAAAGAAAGCAGAACTAGACTAAGTACCTTTGTGAAAGAAATACACAAAGGATATCCCAGAATAGGCTCTTGAGCACTTCCAGGTGAAATACATTATAAATGTGTTATGTATTAATACAAGAATCAGGTTTCCACTTGGTAGAGGTTGTTTTGAGGAATAAATGGCTTGCTTTTTAAAGAAACAAGTAAGAAAGCCTGTATCTGAATTTGACAGCAGTAAAAGCTATCAAGAATGTCTCAACAGAGCAATCTTGCTATAGCTTCCTAGACTGAACCTTTATTTTATAATTATTTAATCTTTCCAGATTTATGCTCATGATACCATGCAACAATTTTTCCTACATCATAAAAATTTTATTTCTTGGATAAACCCACATAAGAAAAAAGGAATTAAGAGTTGCTCTTTACCATTAAAACTTCGTATGTAACATATGGGATTATGAAGATTGCTATTGCATTGCACAGCAAGATCTCATCTTGCAAACAGATGACACGAACAGAGAATTGTGCAGACTGTCACTGCCTTCTGTGCTATTCCATCCACATCAGCAGGATCACCATCTAAGTATAACTTTTGCCTAGATGTCTGCAACATTACTCATGTTCTGTGATTTAAGTTTTCATGAGGTCGCAGTACACAAAATCATAGGTCCCATTGAGCATATGGGAAAGGGAGTGGGCCAGGTTGTAGTCCCAATTAAATTTAACTCCGGGTTTCTACTAACTTCACTAAGGACAATGTTTTACTACCAATGAAGACAATAAGAGAGCTGCTGCAGTGCCCTAAAATGATACAGAAACCTCATCTGGACTGGAGAAGCTGCAGCAGTTGTATGCTTTATATGCACTTCTGTATCCCAGCACTTTTCTTGACAAGATTAAATGGTCAGCAGAATTCATGCAAAGGTTTATAGCACTGGGAAGCCATTTCAAGGTGGTAAGACAGACTAATTTGAGGTTATGAGGTTGTGTTCCCAGGGGCTTTTACACAATGAGATGTTATTTCAACACAAGAAGTCACGAAAGTAAAACTGGGGATTAAGCTGGTTGTACACAGAGCTTTCAGCTGATGCAATGGAACAGCATTTCATCGGTAATTGATGAACTTAAATATGTGATGGAAATCTACAGATAAATAATTATGAAACATAAGCCACCTAAACTTCATCTCACTTAAATAACGTATCTCTACTGAGCAAAATGTATTTCATTCCCAGTAGGTGAATGTGTTTTGCTTATTTGTGTGAAATTAGGTTGATTTATTTCAAACTTAATCACTTTTCATCTCCAAGTAATGTGGGAGAACTTGCCTGACTGGACAGAAAACAGTGAAAAAATCCCACTGAAACAACTAGAACAATCGTCTTCTTGTATTAGCACACCAGTGTTTTAGTGTGGAATGCAGCTTAATTTGTTCAAATGGGTGCTGACCATGGAATATATATTATGACATTTGCTTAAGATACTTGCTGTGTTTTTAAAAAATAATGAGTCATTATGGCAAGGCTGTCCATTATGAAATTCTTCTTTTGTTCCCAAGATACATACCAACAGAAAGGTCACACTTGAAAGGGCTGTTATGCACACTCAAATAACAAGAATGTCTAAGATCTAAATTGGGCAGTGAGTAAATAGACATCAGATCTACATAAATCTGTACAATATACATAATACAGAAAATCATGTTGGGTGACCTGAGTGGCCACTCATGTGAAAAAACCTCAGGTCTCCCATAGAATTTAACTGTGTTATCACCAAAAAGAAAAACAAACCCAAGCACTCGGAACCAGTTTTGTTAGATCCTCTATCCACAGCTATCACAAATATGCCAGGGTATCTGGTTACAGTATCATCTTGAGTGTTGTGTAAGAGAACTCAATAGTGTTACAGTTCTTAGGGAAGCCATCAAAAAATTCTAAAAACCCTGCTGAATTTAAACACACTTGGTAACTGATTTTGAATACTCAGTCCTAAGGGTCCAGTTCTCAAATCTGGCAGTTTGTAAACAATTATTGCTATTTCTTTGTTGCAACACAGAGTAAGTGAATAGTTCATAAGCAAAAATGATGCTCGAACTCAGCAGGTGCCGACTGCAATTTTGCTACTAAGTTTTGGGCTTTATTGCTGCATTTGCTGGGTAGTGGAGATACCCTTCCTGAACACAATGGAGGACACATCAAATGAAGAAGAAAATCTAGGTTGACACGAAAATAAAAAATGTGAGTCTAAACCAAAATATCTCAGCAATATGGAAAGGCACTTGGCAATGACTGTATTGAGAATTCAAATCACAGGATTACAAGCAAATGTAACAGCACATGTGTGGCCACTCACACCCTTACTTACATGGGCTCTATTTACATCTGGTGGGTACAAAGTCCTACGAAACACATAAGGATGTGATTACACACGTCTCACTGAAACCAAGGCAGCTTCCTACATTGAAAGCTTGAGCATATGTATAGGCCTAATGGCACTGGCATGGAAGCATGAAATCAGGGTTGCTCACACCCCGAGGTCCAGGCAGGCTCAGACTGAGCTCCATGGCAGCAGCACCACCTGAACAGGGACTGCAGCAGCACTGGTGGGGTCAGAGGCTGCCATGGTGAGCAAGTGGAAAAGGCAGCAGGAAAGAAGCACACCCCAAAATGAGTTTTACTGGCCTGGGACTAAAATCTTCAGCATAATTACTGAAAAAGACAAGTACAGAAAGCGAAGTGTACCTTGGCAAGTAGAACCACGTCTGGTGATGTGACGTGTCCTGCACGGGCAGCCATGGGCAGACGCAGCAGGGAACAAAACTGAAACCTAAGCGGGAGGGTGAGCTGGGCACTACTCCAGGAACCTGAGCATCACAGTTCCAACAGCAACGTGCCATTACTACCTGGCAGCAGCCAGAGTGAGCCCAGCGCTCGCACTGGGAGCAGCTGCAGAGAGAGGCAGCAGAGCCAGCCAGGACAGAACTGCCATGCAACTCTTTCTAACACGGCTGGGAAGGGATTAGCCTTTACTCCTGCTGTAATGCTTACACTTATTACATCTAAAATTTAGCACTACATATGCAATTATTCTAACACAGGTAGTTTGCAATCTGCCTTACCACACAGTTAGAGGCATTTAAGGTGGTGATAATCCTTTCTTAGTATCTTAATTAACACTTAACTAGTTGACTAGCTTGTAATGTATTTTACCTAGTTCACTAACCTGGATCTAAAATACATTTTCAGCACTTTGAAATTAATAAAGTAACACCTACACTTTTATATTTAAAATCCATATTAACATCTACATATGGAAATTTAGTTCAAATAACAGCTGTATTTTTGAGAAAGGGGTACTGTCCCAAGTGATGTCATTTTACATACAGCTCCTACTCAAGTAAATTAATTCACTACCTCTGAAAGAAAAAGATATAAAAATACAATCTTCAATTACAGACGTAATGTTTTACAGCTGACAACTCCTGAGTAATTAAGAAATCAGATTTTATTTACAGACTACAATTCAAATAACTTCATTATATTATTCTGCTGGGTGCATTTCAGCTGCCTTGCCTTTTTCTGGGGTTTGTTGTTGTTGTTGTTCAATGTATTTTCAGGCCTATTTAAAAGGAAAATGAAATTAAATTGGTTTGAGATCCAATCCGTTAAGAGTAGGACTTTGAGATGCACAAAGAATACATTCCTTCCAAGTATGTTTGATTAAAAATAATGATAAAAATCTAAAATGCAGACATAGCACCCACAATCGTCCCAGATTTGTCTGTTGTTCAGTTTTAAAGCATAAGCTGCCAGCAACTCAAAAGAAGGGTTTATATATACACAGCTTAATCACTGTTGTAATCTTATATAAGATTACAACAGGCATTAAAATGTTCTTTTGCAAACAGTGTTATGGTAACTAGCTAAAATGCCAGTTTGCCTTGTACCAACAGCAACAAGAGGTGTGTAAAACACCCAAGAAGTCGTGACAAGCGTGGCTCTGACAATTAACAACTGCAGAAATTGAATGACTGGACCCGAGACTGAGAATGCAGTGAGGCTGCTTACCACATCTCAACCAACCTGCAGTACAGTGGTGTTTCTTGAAAAAAAATTAATTCACCTCTACCTTCAAGAGCTTGTTCACTTTTCCTGAGGAGACAGAAATGACACCAGAGCCGGATCTACCAGGGACTGTAGGTGGGCTGTAGCAACTGCTACAGTTGTATGACAACAGAGCTCCTCAGTATTTCTCCAGAGAAAACCCTCATCTTCCAGGTTAAGAATTATGAGAACTCAGAAAAGGGTAGAATCCCTTAGGGATTATATAAATCTTCCTTATGTGCCTAGAGCACAGATGCTAAGGCACTGTACACATGAGTAAGAACTGAAGTATGCCAAAACACACAACCATTTCTTAGAGGTAGGCTGACCCTTTTTCTGTCTAAAAACGTTGCTAGCCCTCACTATTCAGACTGAGTCCTTCCCTTAGTTGGACTAGTCCTACAACAATTGGTCCTTCACAACAAAAAGATGAAACAAGGGAACTAGATAGACAGGACAAGATTTACTGCAGTATTCCCACCTCCTTCCTGAAAAAAACATCCAAAAATGCCTCCCCAGCAGACACAGCTGAGAAGGAAAAGGTTACATCAGGTACAACAGACAAAGTCAAGAAGACACTTTTTTTTTCAGTGACTTTAAGTTTATGCATAGCTCTCTTTTCCCCCTCCTTTAGAAGAGTGTTGTTCCTTCCCACAGCAAGGGTGGTGGGAGATGGCAGAGAAAGGAAACCTGCTCAAACAGCTGTCACTGTCCCCTGTCTCCATGAGAAGGAGAACCTTGAAATAGCTGTGACAATCCCTTGTCCCCCAGGGAGGAAGAACCTTGCAAGATTTGCTATCCAAAATAAAGTCTCTGGATCTGTAGGTAAGGGTCCCAATGATTGTGCAGTGTTGTTAAGTTCAACTTCCCATCACCAGGTACTACTGGAATTTTCAAAGTAAAGACTACATTACACATCACAGCGTTATAAGGAAACAAAATACAAGGTGCTATAATCAAATGTTACCTACAGATTGTACAAAGGTTAAAAACTTTGCTTAAAATTTTAAATTTTACTATTGTTTTAAGTAAGTGGATAAATTAAAAACACCTATTGGTAAAAAAAAACATGAGTGAGGAAGAGACACTCACCCAAGATTCAGCATCATGCTGCTCGTGGTACACATTAAGTTTCATGGTGTAAACACTAGGGAAAAAAATTACTTGCTTTGACAATTGCAGAGCAAATAATTTTCTAAGGGACATAACTATTCTTCAGACTGAAGTTAATTTTATCCTATTTAATTATACCCTGTTACCAATTTAAATCCTGCCCTAGAACATTGAGTTTACCATGCTGCCTTGCATGTATGTGATGGACATTTGTAATTTATTAGGCTTTTTCATTATTTTTGGGGTGTTGTTAATTACTCGGCATACAGACTTTTCTTTCCACTATTACAGTGTCTGTGTGTGGCACTGCCTGTGTACCATCACACACTATTTATGTTTCACTATTTCAAGGGCAAAAAAAGAAAACAGAAAAATCAACAGCGCACATACCAACGGGTTCAGACTTGGAATCTCCATCCTGTCCTTCACAAATGAGATGAGATCAAGTAATACCTATTTTCTTTTAAAAATAACACAGGTATAATGAAAGCACATCAAGAAACAAACTGTACAATTTCTGAACTGCACTGTTTATTTTGCTGCTTGAAACCTAAGTGACAGTATGCCACTATAATTATGGGGTTTCTTCTAAACCTTTACTACACTGCAGGTACAGAAATATATGGACACATTTTTGGAGAATTGACATATTGCAAAATGCAGCAAACATTTCAATTTATACATGAGAAAAGGAAGTGTTCAAAAGGGTAGCATTTCAAGTTATTGCAGGTTATTTCTGTGAGAGAATTTCTGCAGGTAAAACATGTTTAAATTTAACCAACAGTAACGTGTCAGTGTATTTAAAATCATGACAAAAATCTTCTCTCTGGTCATTAATTGCCCCTTGACAAATTACTAGGATGTTGTATGTTTAGGGCAAGATGTCAATACAGCATAAATCCCGTGGCATTTTGGTTTTCTTCTGGAGATTAAAGCTGTTTTTTTCTTGGGATAAATGCAGCAGCAAAACACAAACCAGCTGATCAAAAAAGCACTTCTGCCATAACTCCAATAATTTCAGGGCACACCAACCGACAGTAGTTTTGCCATTCCCAGTTCTTTTTAGGTTTACATCACTGCACTGTTGCCTTAGGTACGTTTGTAGAAGCTTGTTTTCTGTTAGGCCAGCTTGCTGACTACAGCCTGGTTGAGAGAATTTAGTTGGTTGGTCCATTTATCTAACGCAGTATAACGTGCACCACCTCTCTTCTGATGATCCAGTTCTAGGAGCTGGTTGACTTGATCAATTCGGCCATGTATAGTGCTAGAAGTAAATAAATAAAAACAATAAACTGCCCATGGACATGGAAATAGGAGCTAAGAAAAAATCAGAGGTAAAACAAGAGGTCTTACACACGAGAGGCACAAAGTCCATTTCAGAATTCAGCACTTTTATAATTACTGCCCTGGGCAGTACAGCCTATTAAGCTGTCATCATGACTGGAAATCAAATGAACTAATTCATTGGGCAATGCATATTTTATCTGCTTGACCCACACAAAGTCTGAAGCAATATGATATAAACAGTTCTTGAAAGTCAAAGAATCATTAAAAATGGAGACTTATGTGAAGAGAAATCAAACAACACAAGCCCAGGTATGGATTATATTTTTGTAGCAGTTATAATGAGTTACCCTCCAGAAAAATAGGTTTTACAAATTGTAGTTAAATTTTTCTAGTTAAGAAGAGCAGACTACCGATCTGTCAACTTGAAAATATACTCCAAAATATACAGGGGTATAAGCAGCAATTACTAAGAATAACAACTTTTATAATTGCATAATAATTCAGGGAATTTATTATGTAATTAAGAATAAAATAAAAAGATGCCACTCAATCTCTCTATAAATTTTTCTTGGCTCCCATCTTTCAAACATACTTTACTGCTCAGAAACCAAGCAAATCCAAAGTCAGCACCATTGCCTTTCACTTCTAGAATCAACCAGTATTATCACAATGCCCCAAAATACTGTTTTGTTGCTTCTTCTAGAGTTTGATTATTTTAAAGTAATCAAAGATCAGTAATCAAGAATCAAGTACATACTTATCCAATATGCACTGCACAAGCAAGCTTTCCACATCAGCTACATCTATGTTTAACTCCTGAAACAAAAAGAAAACTCATTATGCTGCTACCATGTTCTGCAACATGAAAACCCTCCCATCTTTATTTTCATATACAGAATTTGGTTTAACCTCTGTTTCTTACTGTTCAGAAGTATCAATTCAATAATGATCTGTCAAGCAAATGACCTCCACCCAAAGGACACATGGCCAAGAATAAAGAGACCAGTAACCTCTCAGAAAAAGCTGAAGAGGCTAAAGCAAAATTTTGGAAGCTCCAAATGACTTCCTTTACTGACTTACTGAAAAAACAAACAGATAAAAAATATCCCAAACCAAACAACAACAAAATAAACCACAACCACAAAAACCCAGGAAATAAAGTAAGACAATAATTATCAGAAAAGAATGGATCTGCACTCAAAACCATTTAGAGACATAATTGCATCTTCTGGCTCAAGCAACTTCTACAAGTGTTAAGTCTAGCTTAAAAAAAAGCATACTGAGTTCTAAAGAGAATTTAAGGGTAAAAAATAGGCATCTCTAATATTTCATGACATATTTTGCAATGCTGTGAATTTTTGCAAGCAAAATCCCAGATCCACATGAGATGGAAATACTCATAGATTATCACTGGGTTTTTATTTCATTCTTTCCAGATTAGGCAGTGAAATCAGAGATTCTATGGTAAATAGTTGGTTTGTTCTACTACCACAGTTCTGTAACTCATACAACACAAACATGAAGATAGCTTATGAACAAAAGGAATTAAAATTTTAATTTTTATGTTCATAAAATTTAGGTTTATAATTACATTTTTAATTATACAAATTTCACTTTTATACTTTTCTTCAGAAATGTGATTTTCTACAAGTAGAATATGGTAGCTGAGTATTTTAAAAGTATTTCATATACATATTATAAAAAGCATTTGGATGACACTTGAAATTTACATTTTTGCACTGCAAAGCTGCCAGCAGTGCATCAGTAGTACTTTATGGTTTAAAGTACATTTTAGCTGTTCTATTTCTGGAAGCACTGTATTTATTTAAAAGCTTTTATTCACAGTTAATCATTTACTTAAGCAAATGCAAGGTTCCACTGACACATACCTTAGAAATAAAAGGAATATGTATTCTTGTGTAAGGCTTAATTAATTTTATAAGCACTTGTGTTCTGATGTTTCGCAAAAGCTCTGTAAGAGAAGAAAAAATAAACACTGTACAAACAACAGTATTGAAATAAAGATGCAATACCACTCCATATAGAAAGATACACTAAACCCCATGATCTTTTAAGGTAGTCATTCAGTGGGTGGGGAAGCACAGCAAAATAACAAGGGCCCTCCTTTTCCAGGGATCCAAGCAACAGGCAACCCTGAAGGTGGACAGGTAGAGCTGAAAACTGTTCAAACATGGAGCAACATGTTCTCTGGTAAAAATTTAATTTATCCAAGCTAACTGGATAAATCATATAGATCACTGCCTGGAGTATCTGCCCCCCTGATTTATGGCTAGAATGCCTTGTACAAAAGTGAAAAGGGGTATTCTTAAAGCTGTGCAACTTAAAAGGTCTGTCCCCATTTAACTTCATGGGGAATATTCCCATTTAAAGTTAAAAGAGCAGGGCCTAATGGTGTAATTGTGATGAGGAACTGAAGTTGTATAAAACAATCTGCATGGAGAGGCTGATTTTGCTTAGATAAAATAGTGCAGTCATTGTTTTATAAATTATTACATTGTTAAAGACAGTTGGGATAAAATGAAAGCATAAATTACAATAATAAATTAACAGGAAAAAAAAAGCTAGATCAATTTTTACCTGTTTAAACAATGACTGTTTATATAATAAAATACCACTGAACACCAAATTATGTTTCTCAATAAAACTATGGAGATTAAAACAAGGAGGCAAGGTATGTAAACATTAACCATGAACATGCTGTGTATCCCTACAGAGTGAAAATGATGAGACATCGATAGCATATAAGGAGTGACACTCAAATTCTCTTCAATGCCTTGATTCTGCTGTCCTTCTCTTGCTCTGCAGTCCTCTGCCACCTTCCTCCATAAGCATCCAGCTCTAATCTTACAGAGCCTTCCTGGTAGACTTTGCAGCTCACCAGCAGTCGACATGGAACAGCAGTAGTGGGTTATATTTAGTTTCCCCTGCTGTTTGCCCTGTTCTCTTTTACAAACAACAAGTGCAAGAAAACCAGGTCTCTGGATTTAACTCTTTTCTTTCATGTAACTATCCAGCTAAATGATCTTGCAATGCCACAGTAAGACCCACTCTTGAAAACAACAGTTACCTGAAGAACTGAGCACTAAATTGACGTGAAGAGACTCTTCAGTTCTCAGATACATGAAAAATGGATAAGGTAACTTTATTTTGTCATGTTAGTGGAACAGAAAGGCATGTATTCATGTGTTCCCATTTTATTAAGTATAGGTACTATAACTCCAACCATTGTTTACAATATATAATAAAAAGTATGCATTTTTTTTAACATATTCTATTGCTGCATATTTATTAGTGCAACCTTCATTACACTATTTATGTATTTTGTCTTTAATCTGAAGCAGAAAATTAACTTTATAAACTAGTAAACATCAAACTGTATGAGACTGATACAACACATCTTTACAGGTGAGGGTTTCTCTCATTCCACTGTTCCAATGGAAAAAAAAGAAACAACAAAAAGAACACTCAAAAGACTCAAGTGTCTTAACACCACCATAGATATTATCTTACAATATCCACTCTTGCTAGAACTTTCTCCATCATTCCTGCAATTCTTCACAGTCGTGCCACATGCCTGGATGCAAGTCAGCCCTGACCAACTTCTAAATAACTTGTAAAAGAATCATCCACAAGTAATTACAAAGAGCTCTTAGTGCCAAAAAGAGAAATAAACCAGGGTGGGGGGAAGAAAAGAAAAGAAAAAAAGGAGCTTACTAAGTAGTGAAAACAAAAATGATTAAAACAGCCTTCAAAAATACCTTCAATGTGCTCCCTTATGAAGGGATCGTCCATGATGTTGCTGTGATTTGTTTTCAGAATCTTCTCAAATTCAGTGATGTCATTATTCTGATAGGCACTTCAGAAAAAAACAAGAGACTGAATTATTAATTTTAAAAGTTAAACAGACTCTAAGATTATGTTCCACAATGTCTAAAAAACCCATGTATTAAGCACTGGTGGAAAATACTTATATTTAGAACCTTTATAAGCAACAACTCTTTCAAGATGAAATGCAACAGAAATGACCTTTCTCCTGTTTCAAATGTAGTAGCATTTACAGAAGTTTAGGATGAGCATTTAGTTGTTCCACAAGTGCACTCTTGTTTCAAAACTTTCAAAACTTTTGTTTCAAAACTTTAAGAAGCTATTCTTAAATACCCTGTTTAGAAAAGTATCATTACATGAATTTTGGCTTCATGAAGTCATACTTTATGGAACAAAGAGCTAAAGAGTCTAGAAGGCTCTTGCTGTCTCTACAATGTCCATCTTAAGCTGAATGCTAAAAATACTGGAAGATGAAAGAAATCCGGACTTCCAGGATTATCCATCAGTAATTCTGGCATAATATTACTTTAAAGATTTTTATTCATAGCTTATTTGTATATATATCCTTTCACAAGTCAGTCTTGTCATATGAGAAAGCATTGCAAAAAGAAGGTGCCACCACAGCATCATTTAAAGGTCAAGAGCTGCAACCTCTGAAGAAAGACCTTTTTCTTGAAAAACACTCTTTCAAAACAAAATTTTCAACTTCTGTTTAATACTAACATCAAGCATTTTAACAGCAACATCTCTTTGTCCTTCATACACTGTACATTTTAAAATTGTTTTGAAACTGGTTAAAAAAGATTTGTCCTTTATTAAAATGAGCAAGAAAAAAACTTGTTAAGTTTAAGGTAGAACTTGAGCAGTTTATAAGTAGTTATGTGAGTGGCATGGACTGTACCACATGAAACCAGGAAATTCTACTTCATAATGAAAAGGAATTTCAGTTCAGTATATTTTACTGTTTATCTCAGAAGTCTCTTTTTATCATCTGTAAAGCATTCAAGTTCCCACTATAGAGGATAGGAAAGATTAAAAATATAACTGTTTGAAATTAACTTTATCTTCTGCATATTTCTTATCTACACTGCTTTAACTGCATTATTAATTTTAAAGAAGTGGTTATACTCAAATGTCAAGATAAAAGATATAAATTAGAAATATGAATAAAATCAGATTGGGTAAGGCCATCTGGAGTTCTTTCTGCCTCAAACTGACATGAAGCTGTAACAGCGAATTAGCAAAAAACACATCTAAAGTGGAATGAATTTCTGGAAATATTCCCCTAACAAACTGCCAAATAATTTATTCAATCACCATGTCAATAATGGATGAATATCCTCACTTTCAGGAATAATTTGTTTGTATACCATGGTACAGCACAACAGCAGTATCAGAGCAGTATCCAACGCAGGATCAACTGCTTCAACACGTGAGCAGAGATTACTTCTTGTGTAATGAAAAGATGGGAAAAGGAGCAAAGGCAGGACAGAGTGGATGCAAGAGGTGAGCTTCAAAGCACAGTGTACAAAACCTGCCTCAGTTCATTGACCTAATGACCCATACTAAATAATACACTAAAATATACACTAAATAATACTCTAAAAGTCCTCACAGTTGCCTGTAAGAGGTAATGAGGCTTTCTTTTGATTTTCACGTGTTTGAAGGATAGGGGAGATCACTGAAAGTTAGGTTTTGTATTCCTAAATTAGGAAATCATGACATATCCATGCATCAAAATTATTCTATTGGCTTTGGTATGAGATGTCATTCACTCAGTTTCTCGTATCTAATCAGCCAAAGCCTAAAAAGACCAGCTGCAGTACAAGATGGGACAACTTTATTTAAGGGGAGAAATGAGGTTTTTGTCACAGCATAAAGTGACAAAAGTACAGAGTTTTTGTACTCCTGCATAGTGTGATGTCTATACTGTGGTCTCTCATAGTAAGTTTCTTAAGAAAAACAGTCTGCAAATATTTGCCCAATATTTATGAATAACTGTTAACTGTGCCATTTCTAAAAATATTCCCTTTCTGGTTTGGTTTCTGGACACTGTATCTTTTTTCTTTTTATCTTTTTGTTCTCTTCTCCAGAAAAATTAAAATCTTACCTTACTAAATTCGTCATTGCTAGAATCTCTGGATCATTTTTGTATGGTTTAGCCTACACAGAACAGAAAGCATAATATGCAAGTTTAGGGTTTTTTTCCCATTTCCATTCTTTGGGTGATTTCTCTATGTATTCAGAAAAGGGTGAGGGGATGTGGGGGGGTGTGAAGGAAAAAGAAAAAAAATACCTCCTGAGAATCAAATGGATTTATTCCAGACTTCATGAGCATGTTTGCTAAGACCAAATATTTTAAGCAAGTGGTTCTTCTGGGGCTCCCTGATTCATCATAATTCTTGAATGCTTCAAAAAAATCAGTATGTGCCTTTTCAAATTCTCCTTCTCTTAAGTGCATTTTGCCTCCACATTCTGAAAAGAAAACACAGATGACAAGGAACACTGTGTGCTTGTTGCTGACTACAATAATTGTACTCAAGTTCCATGCTATTTCTAAATAGATTGCTGAAACATTTTCAGAAGTCATTTCATTCTCTGAAATCACTAGGATAAAAAAGCAGTAGGGCATTCACATACAGCACTGCCATTTGAATAAGCCCATTCCAAAGAAGAAAAAACAAAACCCAACCCACACCATAAAACTTAAAGAACACTTATCCTCATAGCCAATAATTACTTCACCCTTACGTTAAAATACTGCAAAAACGGAGATAGAATTTATCTCCATTTCAGTGGCAACACTTGGTATATTTATGGAATTTTCCCTGGTGAGCAAAACCGCACAGAAAAAATGAGAAATACTTTCTATATCCTTTTATTTCTGAGTACCCACTGGTTGTCTGTGCAGTGTCTACACCAGGGGAAGGAGGAAGGCTTAGCAGTATTCTGAAGAAAGGATTTTTTTCAAGACACACGGCGTGTTTCCACTTCAATTCATTACTGCAGATAATAAATAATATTTTCAAGCACATCTTAAAGCCCTTTGGTTCCTGCTGATTTTTCGCAAGGTGAGACACAAATTTATAAAAGGGGATTGCAGAAACAGCAGTCCCTTCTGCTAGCCTTTGTTTTTATCCCCTGCAGATGCCTTTGCATTTATCTTTTGCTGCCTGCCATGGTGTCAAACAGCAAGTCTTCCTCTTCTTTTCTACTGTTTCTCTCCTAACAGTTATGTAGCCAGCTGCCCTTCTGACCAGTGCCTCTGGTACTTGGGCACCAGAACTGCAGAGCTGAAGTCCTGCAAGAAGCAGATGATGAGACTGTGAATCTACAGAAGCCTCTGTCTTTATAGCTGGAACTGGAAAAAACCACTGGTTATCAGATTTTCATGAAACAAATCTCTGCAACAGAAGACAAATGAAAAATTCGAGATGAACTTGCCTCTGATAACTCCCATGATCAGCGGATGAGGAATGGCTGACTTGATGTGCAATGACTGTTCATATAGTGCTTTAAGTTTTTTGTTATTTTTCTGTGCTGTATACATTTGAATTTCCAAAGCATAGATTTCCAATAGTTGAGTACCTTTTTTTAGATCATCTTCCCCATCATCAGTCTAGGACAGATTAAGTAATAAATACTGTGAAATTTCAAGAGAACAGCAATTTCAGTTTTCTACTAGTAAAACACTGATAACCAAATACTCTCAGTAATTTCCTGTCAAAAATAGGAATATTCCTGAAACTCTGGAATTTTGATATAATTACTAACAGAAAACATAGTACTCAAAGAACTTACTGCACACTACATTTCAAAGCCTTTTATTTAAAATGTCAGTGGTTTTGTTTAATTAAATGTTTTCCTTAAAACTTTAACCTTAATTCTTTTCAACCTTCCTTAAGCCACACTCTTAGTATATAAATGCAATGACTGACACAAATGCATGCATATATAGGTAACACACATGAGTCTTCTGCTGCCTCTAACAGAACCATTTCCCAGATATTTGTAACCTATTTTCCATACTGAAGGAGGAAAATTGTCACAAACAAGCACAGCAGGCTGCATGGCTAATTTATTTATTCCCCTTCGAGATGGGAAAGTAACAACTGTACTTTTAGTTTTGAATAAAGCTCACTTGGAATCTTTGGTATATTTTAAAATAAGTGTCTATGCATTATAGATTACTGATACGTGCTTCTCATCCTTGCATCTGAAGAGAAACCTAATCAGCAGTTGTGAATAATTTTTTAAAAATCATCTTTAAGGAAGGAATAAAACACCTAGCATTTTTTGTTCATGTTATCAAGGAGATAACAAATTAAAGCAGGCACAGTATTTCTTCCCTCTGTACTAAAGCTCATCAAAATGCCTCAAAGGCCAACAACAGATGTATTAAAAAAGAAATCAATGCATCAGTGTTGTTTACTAAGCCACGGTGATTTAGAATATAAAGGTACCTGGCATGACTGATGCAGCTGACGCAGAATCTTTTGTAACTTTCCATATTCTTCTCGTTCTAAATATAATTTGCCAAGCTGCAATGAAAAGAAAGTTAAAGTACTGAGGTCTATTAAAATTTCACAATTATAATTTATAAGAATTAGCTGAAGATGTCAAACAAAAGCAAAAAATAGGAATTTATATATTTTACCTTTGTGTTTGTCTTAAACCACAATCTATCATTCTTAGCATCTTTCAGAGCTTCAAGTGTTGTTTCATAGAATTCCTGAAGCAAATCCATCTGACATAAAAAATCAGAATTCTATAATTGTAAACAGCAAATTTGTACCTGTTAATAAAGTCAATCTGAACAAACTAAAAGTGCATGCTTGAACTTCAAAATAAGAAAGGTATCTGCATCTTACTGAATGTCTGCATTTAAATTGCAAACAGCTTCTAAAGTAACCAAACTAACTACACTTCTTTTCTTATATGAAACAGATATAATTAAAAAGTATTCACGTTTTAAGATTTGTACCCATCTGTGAAAAATGAAAGCCACCTTATAAAACCCATCTTATATAATAAGGAACAGAATTCTTATGTTGTGTAACAAACACAGGCAATATTGCTGCCACTTAAGAGAAAAAAAAAAATTTACATATCAAAAAGAAAATATGCTTTACAAAGTGAGGAAAACGGTCAAAGGAAAAGATGCTTTCTTCTTTCTGGACTAGCAATGCTGAGTGAAAGAAAGCTCTGGAGAGCATCGAACCGTTTCTTTGCATAAAACCCAAAAATACAACACCTGAAATGGAAATCAAAGTGCTGAGTGTTACCTTTTACAAGGGTTCTACAAAGAATGCACTAGTGTTGTTCATGGCCACTGTTCCTTTGGGGTAACAAACCTTTGACTACACACCAAGTTAGGATTTCCAGATTGTCCCTCCAGGTCTGGCTCAGCTGCATTTAGACCAGAGACACTGACCTCTGCCAAGAAGGGACAGTCTAAGACAATCCTTTAGACCTCAAGAGTAAGGCATCATTCAACTTTCACTTCTAGGGGTGGCAGGACAGGAAGGATTGTGACAATGACCAAGGACTCAGCACTAAAGACCAATGATCTCCAAATGAAGGTGCCACTTCCAGGTAGTCAGTGAGGGAAGCTTCCTACTCTCTGTAAGCTTCTACAACAGCACAGAAGAAAAGGAGCTGGGCTGTCTATCTATGGACATGTACCTCACTTGCACAGTGCACTGGACAGGCAGTATTTCACACCAACACTTCACTGCAAAGATTCCCCTCTCCCCCCAAAATAAAATACATAATAAAAGCATTGTTTAAGTAGAAATTATATTTGAGAGGGCACTTATATTGTGGAGCTACGCTAAACAAAAGTTCTTATTTATTAGCGCGGAAATTCCAGGTAACTATTGCCAAAAAAGAACGAATTTATGAGGATTTATCTGTGTTAATAGAATCCACTACATGTAGGAAATATATTTTTACATATGACAGCAAATGAATACTCAAAATTCCTCTATTAAGATCAAAAAAGCCCAAACTAAACACAAAAGATGTCCATAGTTAAAAATGCAAAACTATGAAGATGAAAGAATTGATGATCCAACCTGCTTGGAAGTAGAGATATAATCAAGAATAGAATTGATGGATTTTTCAGAGTAATTCCTTGTAACTGCACTCCGTATGTAGGTCAATAGCTGTTTATACCTATTCATCATTTCAGGAAAGTTAGTCTAAAAGAAAAAGAAAATCACATTATAATTTTTGTTTTAATTATTAAAAACTGAGATGTCTTGCAAGTGTACATATGGAGGAAAAAAGCAGAAAAAAAAGACAATGCAGTAGTGGTTGCTATTAAAACTTTCATATCACCACTTTATTCTGCAGAATCAGAAATAACTTCAGGACTGCATGGAACACTCATTTAGAATATTTATCTCAATGAAGAAAACAGACCTGGCCATACAACTCTTTGGAATGGTTGCATACATAGCATATAAACACTGTTTTGTCCTGGTGTAGTACACACAGAGAAACGACCACTTTCAGGGGTGTGATACCTCAGCACAGCAAGGACTGAGCCTCACACTTGCATGAAGTACCCACTGACTACAGCAGTTATTTTGCATCCATTTTGCCTTTGACTTGCAAACACCACATCATTTCCCTGCCATATCTGCAGTAGCCATTAAAGGCTGCAAAAGGCAAGTTCTGGTAGATTTAATTGTCATAGCCATTGGATCAAATACATATTTATGCCATTTACTCCCAAGTGACAGCTGTAATTCCTACCAGTTTAAAGTTTATTTTAATCATCTGTTTCAGAGCTTTGAATCCCCATTCTCCCTTTTCACCTTCGAGCTCCAAAACCTGAAATAGAAGAATTTTTAAAACAATATTATAAAAGCTTCATTCAAACTTAAATACACATATCCCATACATGCCTTTACCCCCCATACAAAGTAATGTTTAACTCTGCCTTGTTCTTCAATTTTACTCTTTCCTGGTATTATTGAAAAATTTAGTGAGAGACATGTATCTTACCAGTTTTCTCAACTTAGCTGATGTAGGAAGGGTGAATATAATTTTTGTTGTTGTTGTTGTCTAACAGCAAACACTTTAATGCCAAACACTAAATAAATACATATGCAAAAATAGTTGTAACACCTCCTGCAAAACTGAGTCAACTAAATTTTGACTAAATGAAGTTAAAAAGCTCTTCTGAATTACTACAGTTCCTTCACAAAGGAGAAATGTTTCTAGGTTTTAATGTAATATAGTTAAGGAAATGTTTTGTAAGTAAAAATTTTAGAAAGTTTTTTTTTAAAGTCATGTATATAATTTTATGATTCACAATAAATAAGCCAAGAGATGCAAAAGCCTATTTTTTCTTTAAAAAGTTACATCTAATATACTGTTTTCTCATAGCAGTGTGCAAACATTAAAAAGTTAAAACTGAGATGAAGAAAAGAAACTCTGTGTCACTTAGTATTTATTTATACATTTAAAGCTTTGGAAATAGATAGCAAAGCAAATATAATGTTACATAAGACACTGGGGCAAACACCATTTCATTTAAAAAGCCCAAATGGATCTGGTTTCTACTGTTGACACATGAAAACACATTTAGAACTATTTAATTAACTTAGTAAATCCTGAAGATTAAAAAGTCAGATCTGTGATAAGACTATACTGTGTCCTATTTATTATCCCTAAGAATGATCCTGAAAGGCAGTCAGCCAGGAATCTAAGATGCTCAATAATGAACTTAGCACATTAGTAAGTTAAAAGATAAGTGTTACTCTTAAAATTTCAGAAAATAACTCAAATAGTGTAAAATATTTTAAAATGTGAATTAATATAAAAAGAAGAAATAGAATATAAAGACAGAAAACCTTCTGAAAACTGCTTAATGCTGCTTTGGGGTCATCTTCCTTCAAAGCTTTGGAATTGTAGTATTGATTTTCCAGATCCACATTTGGTTCAGAATTGCTGTCCTCAGAATATTCCTACATTTTAAGAAAAAAATAATAAATCAGAGAAAATGGATAAAGGACAGCAAGACATATTACTCAAACTGACACAGGAGGCTTGTATATTAACAGGCAGTGTTTGGTTTTAGAGCATGTAACAGGGATGGACCCAAATGATGATTTTATCTCTGGCCTGTTACTAGGCCAGACTCACCATCCACCAACACTTGCCTGTCAGCAGATTTCTTTCTGGATTAATGAGCTCATAACTCTACCAACTGCACCTTTATGACAAGTACAAGGTTGTATTATTGAAATTCTGCCGATGCTGGAGTTTAAGGACAGAGGCCCAACAGCACAGGTCACTTCTGGAAGGGGAGAGAACATGCTGCCCACTGATCTTCCTAAAGGCACTCCATTATCCAGCCTTTGCTAGCCACAGAAACGAGCCTGGCTGAGCTGCCACACAAGTCATGATTCAGCTATGGAGGATATCAAAAGCTTCCACGAATCTCTCTATAATCTGCCTTTTTATGCCATAACGATTCATCCTTGTCTAAGGAAATTAAAAAAAAGTATAATGACGATAACACCAGCTGCTTCTGCACTGAGAAGCAGGAGATGATTGAGAAAATGCTAAAAATGCTGGCAAAGATGGTGGGGTGAGGCACAGGCACAATAATTTAATCAAATAATTATCCGTCATGTACACTAGTGCCACACAAATTGAAGTATTTACTTCTAACAATTACTACTTAATTTTTTTAAAAACATACTCTGAGACTTTTTCTGATGAAAAACCCCTGCATATTTTATCTTCTTTTGCTAAAGGACAATGCTGCATGTCCAAATTACAAAACACTAACCAAGTTCAAATAAGAACTTCATTTGATATTTACACAATTCAAAACCACTTCACACCTCTGCATTTTCAAGCTAACATCTCTGAACAGGGTTTTGGCTATTAGGAGATGATCTGTCTTAACAGAATCTGTTTAAATCTCAAAGTTACTGTTATCAGAGTAACTTTCCCTTGTAACAACATAAGCAATGCACATTCAGGTCCCCTCCTTTAAGGTGGATTTTACTCTTGCTGTACTTTGTCAGGCACATGTATTCTTTTGTTCATTTGTATATTCCTACTATTAATGGACTCCTCCAAAACCATGGGAAGGAACGAAAAAAAGATGAGGCAAAAGAAAAGTTTTAAATTAGCTCTCTCCTCTTTGCACTGCAAGCAGATCTCTCAAAGTTTAAGTTTTCTGAAGTTCTAAAGCAAAAATTAATTACAGGAGCCCACAGTCGAACCAAATTTTATTAAACATGGTACTTGAGACATTTGTCCTACTTTTTAATGTTTCTATTTGTAACATGTAGGCAAGTTGCCCAGGTATGTGTTTATTTTCACCCAACAAAGTACTATCATTATGGAGAATGAATGGACTGAAAAGTCTTGTGAATTCCACAAACCTGTTTTCTGAACTGCCACAGGACTATAAAAATGTGATACTGAAAACAGCAAAGAAAACAGGAAGCGTCTTATTTCATTGGGCAGGCTTTCATTTTGGTTAGTCTGTTTCTGTAAACTCCTGACCCTATTGATCCAGCTCCAGTGGAGCAGCTATGAGCACATACACACCATGTCAACAGCTGGATCAGGCACCTTATGAACATACAGGCTGCCACAAATTAAACAACACAGCATTTAAGATCTGTGTAATCGGCTGATGTCTTGTTTATGCTTAACTTGAACAATGGGGAATATTTTTGGCAGAAGTGTCTATTTGCAAAGATAAAAGGAAAGCAAACTAAATTAATTCCTTTTAGGAAACAGTGTGCTCCGTTAGCCTCAAGCCAGAAACATCTGAACTTTCATCTTAGCTCTGGCAATGATTCTGGATGTGAATTCATGCAGGAAGCCTTTTTTCAGGTAATTTTTCTCAATGCTACTTAAATATCCCATAAAGATCCTTTCATAATATTAATACATAATAAAGAAGTGTTAAGTCTATTGATATTTTTTTCCCCCCAGTAGAAATGCGTTGAAGTGCATCAAAGGTACTGGTTTGTGTTTTCACAGCTGTATTTTTTCTTCAGTTGATGCCTGTTTGCCTCACATTGGATTTAGGAGGACAATATGGACTCAAAGCTGTAAGGGAAATAAGGCTTTCCTACTTCCAGAAAATGTAAGGTGGTTACTTTAAAAGACATATTTAGACTTAACAGCTGTGAAGAAAACTTTAAAACCTCAAAATAAGTATGAGCTGATGCCATTAATCTTTAGACAATATAAAAAAAAAAATCATCCCTGTAGATACTGCATCTTATTTCAAGCACTGATGCTAATTATGCCAGTGCTGATAAATTCAGAAGGACGAGCACTCTGTCTTCTTTTGATGCAGAGATGGCTTAGTGCAGGATACAAATGTGAGAACATTAAGCTTCTGCCAAAAGCAAAAAAGGAAGAAAGTATAAAGCTGTGTCCTCAAAGTTCCAATTAAGAAAAAGATGAATTTCCTTCTCAGTTCTGAAAACAGAAAAGTTCTTTTAACAATAAATTCAGATAGCAAAAGCCTAGCCTTTCCTCACCCTCATTTTTAACCCCTGGTTCCTGCCTGAACAATTTCCCCAACTCAAACCTTCTAGGCAGGAAGTTTGTTGCAAATTAGGTGGAAATACATGGTTTACAAATAGGATTTCTACATAACTCTAAAATCTCCACTACAGCATCCAGACCTAACAATTTGCATACTAACGATCATCCTTAATTAGAACTTGGAGATATAAAAGCAGCTGCATGATATAATTTATCTCTAGCTGATGTTAAAAAAGGCCTAGGAATTTTTAAAACTAAGATTCTGGTGATATTTTTCAAATGGACATCAACATTATAAGTACAAATGAAAAAAAGAGCTGAGTACATAGAACTGATCTTTGAGATCCATTGAGTTCTTCCTTCCTCAGAGGAGCAAAACAAACAAATGGTTTTTTTATTATTACTCAAGAAATTAGAAAGCCCTGACAGAGTTTGAAAAAATGCAGTTAAATAAGTTAGGGCATTATTTAAGCATTGCTATGTTGAAAATCTGCATGTTCTAAATGTAGTCAGTTATATTCAGTCCAATCCCATCCCATCACTTCTTGGGGGAAGAGAAATTGCCACACTAGCTCAATTGTAACAGAGATAAAACCTCGGATGGAGTTTACTCTGCCTGGAACACTGCTCTTTCAAACAGTTTCAATAAAAGTTAAATTAGTATCAAGAAACCAATTTAATTAAGAAGTCTTTATTGTGTTACATATTAAGTTTTCATAAAACTTTATCCAGCAAACAAGATAAAGCTTTAAAACATTAAGCCTCAGCTTCTAAAATGAGCACACACAGAAGTCAATGCACCAGAGTCAGCTTTAGTCATCCTTTTTAGCACATGGATCCCTTTGCAGTTTCTCCAGCAGCAAAGGCAGGTTAAAGGCACCCAGCATCCCCAGACCCTCCCTGGCCATGTCTGCTCCTCACGTGCCCTTTCCCACTCCCTGCAGCAGCCCAGGGGTTTGTGCTGTTTGCCTCCTTGCTGGTTTCCGAGAACTGTGGCAGGAGCCTTGTCAATGTGGCCTCCAGAGATTACATGTCTTGAAGCACAGTGCTCAGCTCACAGCCAGAATAAGGGACAGGGACATGGAGACCAGAACTGTGTATCAGTGACATTTAAAGGCAGATGTGTGGCATTCTATCCGATTAGAGTGGCACACTGACCTCGTAAAGTTCTACATGAACAAAAACAAAGATATAAATATTTGTGAAAAAATTATCTTTCAAGGACATTGTTGAAATACTTATTACTGTCAATTGTCAATTGCTGGTAATTTTACCAAATTTCAACCATTTAGCTGACTCAAACAATTTATTTTTTTATGGAGTGCAATTGTTTCTGAGAAGTCTGGTACAAATTTGATTTTACTTCTGCTAACTTTGTTTCATAACCACGGCATTTAGGAGGCCTGCTAAGCACAACTTTCTTTGCATTTGCTCTTGCTGGACCACAGGCACCAGGACAAACAGCAACTACCAGGTTCTATGTGCATTTGCCAGTTGGTATCCAGGCACACGAATATAAAGAAAGCAATCAGACTGGAATGCAAAAGAGCAAAGAGGAAAAGAACAGAGGCAAACCCTGAGAGTAAAAACAAGAGTGCAATTTGTGTAAGAAGTCTGCAACCGCTCAGCCGTGCACTGGGAGTCCTGGTTTCTTTTCCACATTCCAGGTCTCTGCTCCTCTGCTGCTACTCGCTAACTCTGCAAGTCATCCAGTGCCTGCTGGCTCACGCCAGGGCTGACACCAGGAATAGAAGTCTGTGAAACCAGCAATTTGCAATGGCGTCACAAGAGTTCCATGAAAGACAGTGCTCTGCCTTTGTCTCTTTTTTTTTTTTTCCAGTTGGAAGATGCACAAAAATGAGACAGGAGAGTGCAGAAAGAAAACCCTGGTATTACGACATGTAAGGAGTACAGAAAAAAAGTGTTGTGCAGCTTTCCTGTAGTTATGTGAATCCTTTTCTGGAAGTCCAGTTTTCAGCATAACTTAGATCTAATTTACTTCTGTTTAACACCCAACTATATATCAGGTCCTGGAGAGCACCGTTCTGAACACAGCCCTAAATAACTGTCAAAAGAAGCCAACAAAAACCAGGACTTACCGACACTTGTCAATGTTTAGACAGAAAGAATTTACTGACTAAGTATTCTCAGGCTTTTTGCCTCAATACCTCCTTCTGAGACACTATGGTAATGAGCAAAATAAGCCTCAAATATTAATTCTGTGTTTGAAGATGAGTCTGAAGAGAATGCATAAAAAAATCCATGACACATGCTGAATCCATATAAAATATGAAACAATAATTAGTTCAGAGAACAGTACATTCTATGTCCTCTGTGAAGCTCACCTTTTTTTTAATCACATACTACTGTAATTAAACATAACAAAGAAACAGAGGAGGGCCAAGTGGATCTGCTTGATTTCATATTTCCCTAGATCTGAATACTTGTTTTTGCAGCATTACCACTTTCTTGTTTGCAACATATATATGTATTTCATGAAATGATGGTAACAGTGAAATATGAGCAATTGGGAAGAGGAGACAACATCTGCATGAAATTTCAACTGTATCTATTAAAATCCAGCAATAAAAGAATAGTATCTCTGTCTACCAATGAGACTGCTTATCAAGTTTGGTAACATACAGGAATTCCTTTTGCAGTGGACTGTATTTCACTCGGTTGGAAAGAAAGAGCCAATTCATGTAGTGTGAAATAAGTAGTAAGACTGCCTATTTCCTAATATCATCGCATCCTGAAATGGGAAATCCTCATTAATCTGAAGGGATGCTCCCTGTATTTGAGTCGTGCCAATCCTCATGAACCTGCAGCCATCTCACCAGGTTGCAAATGGATGGCTGTTCATTGGCATTGTTTACAGATCTTCTACAAGTCACTGAAATAATACAACTCCACAACGTAAAAAGACCAGTTGCTCAGCAAATGTATTTGTCCAGCCTTTCCTCAGATTAATTTTAAAGCTGAATTTCAGAACACAGTAAGATGACTCATTAAGAACATCACAAATTCCATGTTTATTTAAAACAAAACAAAAAAATCCAGTAGATGTACTACAACAACTGTCAATGTGTTGTCATTGTGCCTGGAAGAATCAATTTCTGGAGGAAGGCTGAGTTTAGCCTCCAAGTCAATTCTAAACATAGTCTTTTGTCCCAGACCGTAAACAAAAATGGAATTTACAATGGTCCTTCCCTCTTTGTCCTTCTCCACCCTCAAGCTGGATCTAGTAAAAAGAACTTGTACTGAAATCATGTAAGGCACCTAGCAGCACCAAACTAGAAATTAAAATTGAGTGGCTTTCATAATGACCAGTAAACATTATTCTGTTCACTGAAGCATAAAGTGGAATAATTCATGTTATAATCAAAGTTGTCACAGCACATTACTAGCAAATTGTGACTCTAGGTTCATCCACCCACAAATATAAATGGAGTTTCTTCCTGATATCAAGACTCCAGTGAATACACTAAACTTCTGTAGGAGTGGCTGAGGTCATTTACATGTAAAACTTTGACTTTTTACCCACTGAAAAACTAAACAGAAACAATCCAGTCCAACCTGGATAGTATTCAATTGTTTAACAGTGTAGTAATTAATTATATAAAATTCCATGATGAAGCTGGGAAAGAGCTGGGCCTTTGGAATATCTGTTCATATTTCAGTTCAAGTGTGAAACATTTGCATACTTAAGGAAATTTTAACTGAATGGCACTACATAATCAGCAGGTCAAGTGCACATTAAAGAGAAACAGCCATAATCACTTCTAATAAAAGCTGACAAAATTAATTTTTTGGGGACCCTTAACTGCTATTGTTATGATGGCAGCTACCCTGGGAGACCTGAACCTAGTTTCACCATATTTTGACAAAATAGCTACTTCTTTCATTGACTCTTTCTTTAATCACTGCCTCTCCTCCTGTTCCTTAAAAAAGTATTCATAGCACTCACATGTGCTCTTTTACTTTCAATTCTGCACTGATATGAGTATTATGTCTTGTACTCATTCTTTTGTTGCAAAGCCTCTTGCAGCAGCCGTTACACTCAACTTGAGAATCACGCACCCCTTTACAGTCTTCTCTGAATTTAACCAGATATCAACATGAAAGGAAGAAATCAGGCCCTATCTTCAGGGCCCTTAACTTTTTTTTCTGAAACAATTCTATAGAACACTACATTTCCAGTCTCAAGCATTTTTGAAAACAACAGTCAATCATGGTTTGTTAGACCCAGAATGCTGAAACTAGTCTAGCTGGAATATTTTAACTCCTCAGTTCTTGGATTTTTTCTCCCATCAATTATGAACTGAAATTAAATCTTTAAAATCTGTACCTTAAGTATTAGTTGATGCTCTACATGGGAGTTACATACTGAAAAGAAAAAAACTAACGGGGTCCTAATTATTACAAGCATTATTTTAAAATTTTTGAAAGGTCTGAGCTAAGGGTAACTAATGACAATGAAAATGTTCCAGTAAAAGTAACTGCGGTCAGAAGCTGAAATCTTGCCACAAGCAAGGTGTTTCAGGAAGGTTTTTCCAATTAGAAATAAAGTACTTCAGAAGAAACACAGGAAAAAGCATTAGACCAATTATTCTTGGGGAAAACTGACATAAGGCAGCCTAAGTTTGAGCTGCATTCTTATTCACATCTGTATAGATTGAAAAATACAATTCCAATGGTTTCTCTACATGCCCAGTTCTCATGCTATGGTTGGGTATGGAACATGAATTCTGCTGTGTTTAATATTCCTCTGATCGTATTGCATGGAAAAAAACACAGTATTTCAAATCAGGACACAAATTTCAGTGTTAATATGGAAAATCGTTTTGGAACAAAAAGTTTTTAATAGTGTCTGTGTATTTCCTTCAGTAACTTTATCTCTAAAGTATGTGAATTCATTCATGGACTGAAAGGGGAACACAAACAGTTCTCGGAGTAGTGACACAAGCAGCTCGTAGGGTTATGATGACAATGCCTGTCAAACAAGCACTCTCACATGAATGAAAAAGACCCTCAAAACCAAAAGCAGATGCTTTTATTCTCTATCTAATGTCATCCTGAGCAGTTCCTAACAAAAACTGCCCAGAAACTATTCCAGATAAAATCAGGCAAATATTTTAAGTGAATTCATAAGTAGCAATGACTACCAAATAACGTGTCAGAAACCAAATCTTCCAAAGCAAGTGCCTGGAGTTTTTCAGTGAAACTGCAATACTGTTAATACAGGTTTAGCTGAAATGAATGGAATAGACTCTCAAGCCTCAACCATATACAGTTTTTTTAAAAAATGTCTCTAGTTCCAAAAACCCAATCAAAGTTCAGAAAAGCAAAAAAAAAAAAAAAACCCAAACAAGCAAACCTCAAGCTCCAATATAATGCAAGAGCAATATAATTATAATTAATCAGACAAGGAACATTTTTTTAACTTTAAGAACTTAAAACCTGATGTCAACATTTAGCTAAACGTAACAGGAAAACCCCCAAACCTTACAGTTAAAAACAAAAAGGGAGTGGCAGAAAGGTCACAAAGACTATAACGACAAAAAGTTAGAAATTTGTGCACCCTTCGGCGCGTTGCATCAGAAACCGACCGTGAGGCCATTTCTCCTCACCCCCTTTCTCTTCTCCCTACTTTTCCCTCAGTTTGCTGCTCACACAAGCACACGAACAGTATCTGCCCCCAAGGGCCTCTCGCAGTCGCGGGCGAGGAGCAGGGTGGGCAACTTTATCACTTCACTTCGTGCCCGACACTTGGGCCGGAGCAGGAGGAGAGAGGGAAGGAGGCAGCACGCCGGAGCCCTCCCCTCAGCGTGAGCCCTGCGGGGGACACGAGGGGCCAGCCCGGGGCCGGGGCACCAGCCCGGGCCTATCCACCTGCCCGGCCCGGAGCTGGCCTGCTCCTCCGCGGAGAGGCGGCCGAGCGGCCGCTCCGACAGCAGCACCCTCCCCTCGCAGCCCCTGCCCGCATCCTCCTCCCCGGGAGGGAAACNAGCCTCCCGGGGCCGGTGCTGCCGCTGCCCGGAGCGCGCCGATGCTGGCGCCCGCCGTGTGTCCGGCGTGGGCGCTGCCAGCCCGGATCCCCTACGGGGGCTGCGAGACTGGTGACTGGCGCATCTCCGGACGGCAGAGTCGGAAAGGTCAAGGGAAGTGATCCTGCCCCTCTGCTCAGCCCTGATGAGGCCGCATTTGGAGTACTGTGTGCAGTTATGAGCTCTACAGTACAGAAGAGATATGGAACTCCTAGGCAGGTCCAGCGGAGAGCTACCAAGCTGGCCAAGAGTCTGGAGATATCTCTCATGAGGAAGGCCTAAGGGAACTGGGCCTGTTCAGCGTCAAGAAGAGGCAACTGAGAGGGGACCTGTGTCTAAATATCTGAAGTGTGGGTGTCAAGAGGATGGAATCAGGCTCTTCTTGGTGGTGCCATCCAATAGAACAAGGAGTAATAGGCAGAAACTGATGCACAGAAAGGCCAACCTGAACACGAGGAAAAACTTCTTTACTGTGCAGGTGACCATGTATTAGAACAGATTGCCCGGAGAGGTTGTGGAGACTCCCTCACTGGAGATATTCCAGAACCGTCTGAACACAATCCTGGTCCATGTGTCTTAGGATGACCCTGCCTGAGCAGGGAGGTTGGACCAGATGACCCATGGTGGTTCCTTCCAACCAGACCTGTGAAAGCTCAGCCCGTTGCTGTGACCGGGAGCACTGCTCAGCTCCATTTTGATTCATTCACCCATGGTGGTCCCTTCCAACCGGACCTGTGAAAGCTCAGCCCGTTGCTGTGACCGGCAGCACTGCTCAGCTCCATTTTGCTTCATTCAGTGCTGCTGGACAGTTTACCTGGGCTGTGTTCGCCATAAGCAAATAATACCAGAGCAGCAGTTTTAAAGGCCTGAACTCTTAAAATCCACAGACCTTGCAAAGCAATGGCTTTATAAAGATTTTTACATGCTAATTTCTGCTGCCGCCTTCAACTGAGTGAGGCAAGCCCCCGACACACTAGCTCTGCCTCCCCATCTCCACAAGGCCTGGTGTTCTCACAGACACACAGATGCATCTGCAATATTTACCATGTCTCCAGATTTTCCTGTTGTTGGTCATTTTATATTGTTATGGTTTCTCACAGTGGGTTTGTGGGGTTTTTCTTCCCTACAGCTACTGCCAAAAGCTGTGTTTGCATTCTGCAACTATACTAATGGGGAAAAAAATGTTTTACCTCAGAAAACCCACAATGAAGTTTGTTACTGTGCTTCCTTCAGTCTGAGCACTAAAGCTCCCAGAATGGGATATGAGGGGCAATAAGNGCTGCCGCCCGGAAGGACGCGGCGTTCGCCTGCCCCGTGACCGCGGTCCCGCCGGAGCCGCCTCGCCCGGGCCGGCGGTGGAGCCGCCATGGCGGGGGACAGCCCCAGTGCCCTCCCGGTGCAGCTGGTGGAGCAGCCCAGGTGGGTGGGTCGCTTCCCGCCCCCGCCGCCGCTTATCCCGGGGCGGGTGGGCGGTCTGCGGGCGGCCGGGGGGGGGGGGGGGACGGGGGGGCAGNACCGGACCTGTGAAAGCTCAGCCCGTTGCTGTGACCGGCAGCACTGCTCAGCTCCATTTTGCTTCATTCAGTGCTGCTGGACAGTTTACCTGGGCTGTGTTCGCCATAAGCAAATAATACCAGAGCAGCAGTTTTAAAGGCCTGAACTCTTAAAATCCACAGACCTTGCAAAGCAATGGCTTTATAAAGATTTTTACATGCTAATTTCTGCTGCCGCCTTCAACTGAGTGAGGCAAGCCCCCGACACACTAGCTCTGCCTCCCCATCTCCACAAGGCCTGGTGTTCTCACAGACACACAGATGCATCTGCAATATTTACCATGTCTCCAGATTTTCCTGTTGTTGGTCATTTTATATTGTTATGGTTTCTCACAGTGGGTTTGTGGGGTTTTTCTTCCCTACAGCTACTGCCAAAAGCTGTGTTTGCATTCTGCAACTATACTAATGGGGAAAAAAATGTTTTACCTCAGAAAACCCACAATGAAGTTTGTTACTGTGCTTCCTTCAGTCTGAGCACTAAAGCTCCCAGAATGGGATATGAGGGGCAATAAGATAGATACCAAAATGGACAAAGATATGCACCAAAACACCGAACTAGTGAGCCTGCAAACACTTTTGAAATGCTCAGTTTCTTGCAATTATCTGCAGCCATTAATGCGAGGGTAACAGGAGCCATGAGTCTGCCTGTTGGGAGGGGATCTGGCAGAACCACACACCAGAAAAAACATGCGGACAGGGATGCCCATCCCTTCATGCCGTGAGGGATGCCACTGCCCATTTATTACTTTCATTGCACGTGCACTTTGCAGGAGCAGCACCAGGAATACCGGAAAATCCCAAACATTTCCATCGCACGTCGCAGCAGCTCNCGGCCGGGGGAGGTGGGAGGACGGGTGGGCAGGCCCGTGGTCATGCGCCGGGCTGAGGTGCGAGGGGGTGTGGACTCGTAGCGTTGTGGTTTTTCCCTGACACGAGCAGAGACTTCGCGGCGAGGTCCCGCTGACTGGGACGCGCCGGGCTCCAGCCCCTTCTCCCTCACACAGCTCCCCGCAGCCCGGCCCGCCCAGACGCCCCTCGCAGGGTGGCGTTGGGGCAGCAGGAGGAATCATTCATTCATTCATTCATTCACCATTCCGCCTACATTTTTTTCCCCCAGAGTTTTTGAGGAATCGTGGTTATTCTCTCGTCCTTTTTGCTCTAAAATCCCTGAAGCAGCGCTGGCCTGGCCCGTCCTGGGAGTGACTGCGGCACGTGGCAGCGCCTGCTGCTTCCCCGTGGGGCTGCGCTCGGCGTGTGGAAGCAGAACGCACACGAACCTTTGTGCTTGCGTTAACACCGCGGAAGGGTCACTTTTTAAAACGCCGGTTACTTGCACATGATTGCACACAAATCGCACGGAAAGGACAAGTCCAGCATTTCCAGACTTGGAAGTGTGAAGCTGTGAGAAGTACCTTTGCTTTAAGGCTTCTGACAATTTTCTTCTTGATGTAGGTGCTTAAAATGCAGTGTGCGTGTTGCAACATCAAGGCCAAAGCTTGTAGATAGCCTTTCATCAGGCCTGCTTGTAAAACCCACATTAAAAAAAGAGATCAATCAGCACTTAGATAAACATCCCCTCATGACTGCTCTGTTTGTTGTTAGTCTCCTGGTACCAACACTACTATAAAAATATCTGTGAAACAAAGCAGCATTCTAAATACTGACACAAAAAGGAATAAAGTTAACACCTAGAATTCTGCCAACAGATTCCCCCGTGGACTATAATATTATTAATGTGATCTAGAGAAGGGTTTGAACAATGAAATGGCAGAAATTGCTTCTGCTAATTGGAAGAGTGATATACCCGTCAATACTAGAGGAGATCATAAGAAGGAGAAATTATAGCCCTAATACAGCTTTATAACTGGGCACAAAGACAGAAATGTACTGAAAGTTCTGTTAAAAAAATAGCACAACAAATCAGATTTTGTAGCTTTCCATTTAAAAAATCTTACAAAACATTTGAATATATGTAGTTGAATAGTAACACAGCCTTTACAAAGAAGTACAAACTAAATAATTGTGAAATTTTCTAACATCTGCTTCTCATTGGAGTCTTCTTACTTCCGCTTAGCATTAACTAGGCTTCCAGTTCTAGCTTTAGATTAAATGTAAAAACCTTATCAGGGTTCCTGTTACTGCATTTTTGGTAATAAAATTTTTCTTTAAGGTAGTTTCAAATGTCAAAGTGTCAAATTTCCTATGCTTCACTAAGATAATGGCTTCATCTGTTCTCAGCCATTGTTTTCCTACTGTTCTGCATGACACACTAAAGTATTCCAACTTTGCAAACATCAGGCAGAAGGTTGGTACCTTTACAGTTGCAGGAAATAAAGCAGTATGAC
Source organism: Dicrurus megarhynchus (assembly GCA_013399195.1). Taxonomy (NCBI): domain Eukaryota; kingdom Metazoa; phylum Chordata; class Aves; order Passeriformes; family Dicruridae; genus Dicrurus; species Dicrurus megarhynchus. The sequence continues at coordinate 1,044,652 of VXAD01011334.1, read as the reverse complement.
AAAGTTTATTTGCATTGAACTTTCAGCAGCACATCAGGCACGTCTAAATGGAAATCTGAAGTACTGTTGCTGGAATCCTGTGGAGTAAATACTGTCACATAAATCACAGGGGTAATCTGAGGTTTGGAATTTCAGTTCTCTGTGTATGTATTTGTACAAAGATGGGGTAGTGTCAAATAAGAAAATTGATAAAAATCAAGATCTAAGTAGAGTCTTGCATGTTATGTGAAGAGCAGAAATTAGCTGCTTAGTGTCACTCCTGATGTAGCAAACTCCACATACTTCAGGAAGCTGAATTGAATTTACACAAGAAACATTGAAACTTCCTGTCTTTTATGCCAATATAGTTCTTTTACATGTTTCTAACCTGCCTTTCAGATTGCAGAAATTGAAGGAGATGTTTATATCAAAGTTTGGATCAGCTCCTAAGTTTTATGCTCGTGCACCAGGACGAGTCAACTTAATAGGTAAAAGAGAATAATTAACCTTATGTTATTTTACTTCATCTGCCATCATGGAAGTCTAGTAGTTTACAACACAGAATGAAAATAATGCTGGTCTTAATTTTATTTTTTTCAGAGAAGTTTCTTGTGATAAATGGAAGATCATATATAATTTAGTAGATTTTACTATATCTTGTTATAAACAACTGTACATGGATATCAGTTTTGGAAAAAAATATTTATAGACAGTAGTGATGGTTTTGAAAATTAGAGTCACTTGCCAGCTTATGGTTTTTTTAAAGGCTTTGAAAATCTAAATTAGTTAATGAACCAGCACATTCAGAAAATAAATGAGTAAATTTTTTTCTCTTCTATTGTAATTAAAGTTACCAAATATGACCAGCCACACAGCAATGCATATGTTAAAGCATGAAATTATTCTACCATCATCTCTTCTTTACTCTTCCATAGAGATGTGTCCACAGAACTTAAAACAGTGGGTGTGATTCACTGGCAGACTGGAGAGTCACAATTATTTTGCGTTTAGGACTTACTTGTATTTCTGTATCAGCCTTACTTTTGAGACTTCTCTATCCATGTTAGGATTGTGTTCTCCCTGGAGCTGAGTTTCTTGCATATGTTCATAAAATAATCCTACGCATTTGAATGTGTTGTAAGGAAAAGGATCCTGAAAAACAGAGCTGTAAAAGTCAATTAGCCTATTGTGCAGTTAATGTTAATTTTTATCTCAGTGTTGTGTGAACATCTCATATAGACTAAATAGACAGCACATGGTAACTGGGAATTATTCCCAAGGGAGAGGAAGTTTACTACACACATTTTCTATTTGATTGTTACTCTGTATTTTGTATGCGACTGTATTAATGGCTATTTAAATATAATTGTTATCTTCTTGGAAAAAGTCCAGAAATTGTATGTACATGACAGTTCTCATTGTTGGACAGTAATCTACATGGTGGGATTTAAAAAAATTTTTTGTAAGCCAGTGTGAAAACATGGACATTTATAAACAGGTGCAATAGATAAAAATCACTAAAGAAAGAAAAGAGTTTTGTGGAGTAATATGGAGGAAATGTACCCCAAATTTTAAGTAATAAGAGTTGAAACTACACCAAGAAATTGTCTCACCCAGTAAGCAACACTGAACCCCTGTAGAAGCCCTGTTACTGCTATTCTAGAAAGAATTGTTTCAAAGTATTTTCTTCTTTGGTTTCTTTGGTAGGAGAACACATAGACTACTGTGGTTATGCTGTGCTCCCCATGGCCATAGAACAAGATATCCTGATTGCAGTAGAACCTGTACAAACTCAAGTTGTGCAACTGGCAAATACCAATTCCTCGTACTTGTACGTAATTACTTTGTTTATTCACTAATTCTTATGAACCTCTTCATGCAATTGCAATACAGTTTACCTTTTCAGAGATCTGACAAACTTCCAGTGCAATATAGAGTCTGATTGTGTAAAAAAAATTATATCAGCAGATGGAATCCCACAGACTGACTCCATGCTGTATGTATTAGTTTAGAGCAATAGCTTTGCAGTTGCTATCTCCCACCTGTTTTTTCATATTACTCTTGTAAGGCCTCTGATTTTTCAATCCTTCTAAAAGTGCAATTCTGTCTTCCCTTCTTTTAGCTCAATCCCCATAATTGGCAGCAGCTCAGTTTCTCCTGGAGAAGGGAGTGAAATGTTTTGTAATCAATTACCGCATAGGTAAGGTAACACTCCCCTGCTCTGGAGAACCTGGGGCTGTGTTTTCACAACACAACAGCTTTAGCAACAATCCTGGCTCAAAAAACCTGTACTCCCTCACTTCCACTTCCTCCACAGCTGCTGTTTGCAGAATTATAGACCAATTTAGGTTGGAAGGGACCTTTGAAGATCCCTTCTGCTGAACTCCCTGCCAATGTCTTTCATGTATTGGGAAACCCCAAAACTGGGTGCAATATTCCAACTATGGTCTCACAAGTGCTGAACATAGGGAAATAATCCTGCCACTCTTTTCAACTCCAGCCACGTTTTTTCTTTGTAACAGGCTGATATTTGTGTAGTTGCATGGCAGTTCAGATCAGGTCACTCAGCCACATGAGCTTTGTGGACATTTTGCAAAAATCAGAATCAGCAAAAGCTTAGTTTAAGCTATTTTTATTGAGCCATTGGTTTAATTGGTAAGTTAGTCCCTGAAAGTACAGTGTGTGGCAGCATAGGGACAGGAACATGCTGTCAAAAGTGGGAAATACTTGAGTACATATTCCTGTTTAAAGCTCAGTTTGTTAGAAACACATGTTCTGAGCTGCTGCCTGTGACTAAGACAGTTGAAAGGAATTTGTACTTCCATGCTAAGTATAAATACTCAGAGATTTTTCACCTTGTGGAGTATGTTTTCACATTATAGCTGGGCTGAATTAGGAGTTTGCCACTGTCAAAAGATGATAGCTTGGCTTTACCCCTAGCACCTGCTTTTCTCCCTGTACCTCCTTCTAAGATCAATTCAGCCTCTGCCTTTTAGCAGGTGTAGAGCACTTGTTTGATCTTAAGGTAAAGTGCACTATTCCCCCATTTTTTGCTTGGTTAATTTTCTGTCATTTTAGTGAATTGCCATGCACTCAGCCCTAAAGCTGACTTCAGGGGTAAACAGTGGGAACAAGCAGCGGTGAACGGGGAAAGGAAATGGGAGATGTGCGTGGGACCTTTCCCTTTCTTCACCAGCAACCTCCCACCAGGGCCTAAGCTGTATTGCAAAACCATTTTTGCAAGAGGCAATAGCTTCAGAATTACAGAAGTTTTGATTAGGAAAAGTTGTTATAATGGACACTAAATAAAGCAGTAATAAAAAGGTAAATATTTTCACTTGGTCTTCAAGCTTTGCTGCATTACATTGCAATTGAAATGGCCTTCTCAGGACAGTTCCACCAAATCTAGAATTACAGCCTTTAAATTGCACACACAGTTACTATATTTTTATATCTGCCCTGGTTTCAGTTTGAAATCATATGCTTTAAGCTATAAACCAAGAGGTCTCAGAACACAGCGTTAAGGATCTTGGTTTTGTTGAGACACTGTTGCTTAAAAACAAAGCTAAAACATGCCCATAATTTCATAACAAAGAAATATTTTTCAACACTTTGAATGTTACACCACATAACAAAACTGATGACAGTATGTCTTTTTTTCCCAGCCTGTTACACTGGTAGATTTATCCCTGTGGTGAATGCACATATATAGGCCTTTGGTGAACAAGGACTAACCAGAATCTTCTGTAGAATCACTATTTCCTATTTCATTCTTGTTTTGTGAACTGGTAAACTGTGCAACAGTTCTGTAGCACTCCTCCACCCTGATAGTTCATGTTAACTTTTAGTAGAAATAGGACAGAGAACAGGTTGCTAGAAAAACCACGTATTTGTTTTTCATCATAAATTATCTCAACTGATCTGATGCCTTTTATGTTATTGGGACTAAAAAGGTATTCAAAACTTACATTCTTTTGAAGTTCCTGATACCTCACCTTCACAAAACATCTTTGTAATTGAGAAGTATGTAGAGAGAATCTCTGACATTATACTTCTCAAAATGCCTTCAGAAGTACCAGAGGATGGTAATTACCAATCAGTTTCCATCTCATGGCAGAACCTGAAAGTTTTGTTTGTTTGTTTTTAAATCAGGGTATTTGTACAGAGGACTCAAACAATTAAACTAACAGATTGACAAGACAATAAAGTTCTGTGAGAAAGAGCCAAATTGGTCTCCCAAAAATAAGGTTTATTTACTATACAAGCAGTAAAAACCACCTCAGTCACACTACTTTAAAAAAACCCGTCTCTTCTAATTATACTGAAAAATTGAAATGCTTATGTCTGGTTATGGAGAAGTGGCACTCTTTCCCAAGCATTCTTTAAAACAGGCTGGAACAGACAATATCAGAGTATTTTTATTTCATGGGTATGTTTTTCCCAATCTTTTATTTTGTTATAAAGTTCTTGTATTGAACTGCCTACTTTTCCATAGACAGTTCAAAGGAGAGCCTGAAGATTTACTGATTTAAGATAAAGCTTGGGTATTTAAAAACTGAATGTGATAACAAAAAATAGACTTAAAGATTCTGGGGATCTTTACAGTCCCACATTCTGTGTTTGTGTGAATTATGTCCATATGAAACCTGCCAAAATCAAACCCATTTTTTTTCTTTCATTTTCTATGTGAGAAGATTGCAAAAAAAGAACAAAATGCATTTTAAGAAGTCAACATTTTAATTTATCTTGAGAACCAGCTAATATAGTCATAATACATGTCTTCTTGTTCATTGAAATTTTACTGTCTGAGAGAATAAAAAGAATTATGAAGATAAAATATTTTAGAACTCTTCTTTGAGACAAAGAGGACATAAGATTCCTTTTCTGTTAATCACTTTCACACATTGCTTTCCACCAACCTTGTTTTTTACAACAACAATTTAGGATTATTGTAGGAAACAAGCATAAACAAACAACATTTTAAAATCTTCATTGCTTTTGACAAGTATTTTCTATTTTACAAGTACTTCAGGGGTTTTCTATTTTATTCAAAAACCATAAGGGAGTCAATGTTTTATTCTCTTGGAGATTATTCTAAATACATATGAATCTCAAACTGGAAGAATTTACAGCCATTCTCAGACTTTCCTGGTACTCCAATCTCAATACTCCCTTTCCTATCTTTTGTGTTCCTCTACAAAAGCTAGTAATTTGTGACACTAGCTTTGTGCAATTCTTTGCTGCTGCATTGTTGATAAAACCCTGTATGTGGCACTAAGATAGCAGCTTACATGTTAAACTGTACACCAATCTGATGGGTTTGCACTGTAATTAAGGTTGAAATTGAGTGTATAACTGGCAAAAAGGGAATTCAGAGTTGATGCTCAAGGTGCAAGATCTGTCACGTGCCACTGAGCTAGGGATGGGTTGTAGGCTGGGAGCACAAGTGGAGTACCCCACTACAGCGGGGCAAGCAAGGGACCAGATGAATTGTGAGGCCACTTAAACCCTGGTTGTTGCTTTGGGGGTTGCATGACACAAGAATTGCAGCCTTTAGGTGCACCAAAATAAAGTGAGCTTTTTAGACATTGTTTGAAGACAATTATAGTAAAGATGCTTTTTATTTGTATAACCTTTTCTCCATAGGTAACAGAATAATGAACTGACAAAAACATCTTTTCACTGGTATCCGTTACAGGTATTAATTAGTGATGTCTTTTTGGACAAAAATAAACCCAGCAAATCAATAATCTATGTAGTTTACTGTGACCAGTGTAAGAAGGAAAAAATCCATCCTCTTTAAGAGTTGCACACCATCCCCTGAAGTATTATTTCTTGAAACTGCTTTTATTCCTGTTAAATATTTCCAGGAATTCATCTGCCTCTGTTCATATTCTTTAGCAGACCTTGCCTTGTAAAGCACATTTTCGTCTTCAACTTTTGAATATTTTTATTAGATTTCCCAACATTCTCAGTGCCTTTGCTGTTTCTGTGTTGGGCACCTGCTGATAAAGTGACTGGGTGTTCAAGGGTACAGGCTGCCAAACAACTTGCACGTGCTGGGGACTGACGCACCTCGCTGAGGCCTCTGCATGCCACTCCATGCCCATTTTGACAGCACCTGTCTGTTCTTTGGGAACGTTCAAGCTCACTATTTTTATTATTTTGAAAGGAAGATGGAGTAGGAACTATCCTGGAGGAAGCATATAAAATATTTAAACTAAATAATTTTATCTTGTAAGATACATAATATAATTCTGCAGCATTAGGCCTGTTTTAGTGAAGTGCCATTCAGAGCAAAGATGCAGATGAAATCCTGAGCAGGAATTACCAGAGAGCCTGAAGTTCATCTGTCTCTAGTCAAGGTTTGACAGATATGATTGTTTAGATTTTCACTTCTAAGAAATCATGATAGCATACACATACATGATGGAAGGCATCCTGCCTTAGTTAAGGATGTAAAAGGCAGCTTAATTTCTGGATTTATTTAATATATTATTTATACTTAATCAATAATTCTTAGCTTTCATCTGAAATAACCATATAGAAATGATTAATAAAGAAGATGTGTAAAAAGACCAAACAAAAAACCAAGCCATAAACATTGCACTGAAAACCGTCAAACAGGTTTTGTCCATCAGCAGGTGGCAGTAACAAGCCATGTTTTTTCAAACTTAATTTAATACAAATTAAAGCCTCAAGGTTTTTCTGTTTTTGCAGGGATTTCACTACTAGTGTTAATAACATTCAGATTAACAAAACCAAACCTCAGTGGCATAACTACTTCCTGTGTGGATTGAAGGGTATTCAGGTAAGCCAAATCCATTTAACTTCTGAAATTAATGTAGAAGTAAAATACAACAAGAATACCTATTTACCCTCAAAATGTTTCCCTGCATTCTGTAGCTTTTTTTTTTTACACACAGTTAAGTATTTTTATGTTAAAACTTGAAGAGGAGATATAAGTGGGTTTGCTTTAAAATATTTGCAGAGCACTATTTTCATCTCTATAAAACAAATTAAAATAGCAAATAATTACTTAGGAAAATCGTGATCAAACATTATCAGGATGACATTTCTGTATTTTGAAGTCAAAAGGAATGCTTTCCAATAGAATTATCTAATTATAATTTGCTTTGAAAAAGGTTTGGAGGCTTGTCTTTCAGGACATAAAGATCATATCTTAGTCCTTTTCTTTCTATGGAAACATTTAAAAACATGAACTTCCATTAATGCTGAAAACCTATAATTTGTGCACAACAGCTGAGTGAAGCTGACTCATGCAGTAGGCAAAAGAAAATGTAAAAGCCAAGTAAACAGCATACAGAAGAAATAATCCATTAAGAACCATTACTCATCCTGGTTTCCAGTGTTTGGAATTTGAATGGGATTTTCAGAATGTCCTGAGTTAAAAGTGCAGCTCTGCAGGAAAGGGCACACTTACAGTAACGACAGGAGCATGAACACACGGACGTTTTCTTTTCTGTCCACTCGAGCTTTATCTCCCTTGGGAGCTCCCCTGTCTCCAGACTGACCTGAAGACCCAGCTGCTGGGAAAGCAAGTGCTGGTCATCAGGGCTGCCCTGGGAGGCAGCCTTAACTCACCATCGAGGCTCCTGGAAACCTCACCTGCTGTTTGCAGCTGAGTCACAGAATTCACAGAATTCACAGAATTCACGGTCCTTTGAGGGGAAGAAAAAGAAGGTGACTTCTTCCATGTCAATCCAGTGATATTTCTGCAAGGGCAGATGGGATAAACAGTGATGGCAGGTCAGGAACAGGTCGTCACAGCCAACCAAATTATGGGTAAATGTGCTGTTTAAAGCACATGAAGTTTGCCTCGGGATAGGCCATCTAGGTCACCCCACAGGATGATCCAACAGGTAAGGACTGCAGACAACCAAAAAGCCTACCTCAGACCTGCCACTGGAGTCTTCAAAATACAGTATTCAGAACAATCAGTGCCACAAAGCACTTTGTTACAATTCACAGGTCCTAAACAGCCCCCAGCTCCTCTGTATAGACCCCGATAAATTACTTATGTGTGCAGTAACATGAGTATTTTCAATTTTGTATTGCTCAGTAACACAGGCATTTAAATTGCATTGACTGTAGAGATATAGATTAGGTTTCTTTACAATATATTCTTTCTTATATTAAGGCTAGCATGACCAATTGACTTTATTTATTTTGCAGTCTGCTACTGAGATTTGTTTCCTAAGGACAAGCTTTCATACTTGAAGGTTAATTTGCAAAGCAGGTTTGCAGACTCTAGTACTGGCAGAAAATAAGCATAAATGTTACAGACTTAAGAAACTCTGAAATACAAGTACTCAGAGGGTCCAGCGGGATAATCTGTTTATATTAAGTTGAACATGCTATCCTTTTGGGACAGAACTGTTGCAGAACTTGGCAAAGTCCATTTTCATTTTTGAAACTGAAGTACGTTTTCTATTTAAACATCGCGTGATAAGTCTGCAAACCTGATTCACATTCAAGACAATCCAGAAACTGTGGATCAGTTTCTGGTTACTCAAGCATTTTCTGTTTATGAACAAGCCTGCCTAGTGTTCGTCATGAAAGGGCATGGGCAGCAATAGTATTCTAGATATTAATTTCCTTTATTTGTAAAACAGGAAATTCAAAATATAATTTGAAGTGATGGTAGAAGATTTTAAAGGAGGCTCTTTGTGTTTGCTGATCTCTACCATTGGTATTTATGGTTGAAGTCGTTCCAGAAGTAGTAGAAATCTTTTGAAGGTGGACATTTCTTTATGAAAATACTGGTATTTTTTTCTGATTATTGACACTGTAACATAGTTTATTGATGTATAAATTGCATCAGAAGTTAGCTATTCGTATACCCCCCCATATACATTCAATGATTTTTTAATAAGTACTGCATGTTTGCTTCAAACTAACAGCAGAGAGAAATTTATATAAAAGTGATTATGAATAAAAAGACGAAGCAACTAAAGAGTAACTAAAAGAGTATGTACATGAGTATTTATGACTTCTGGATTAAATGTATTACCTGTGATATCTACCATGTATGTTAGAGTATTTTAAACTTCATTCACAAAATAGCATGCCAGAGACCATCCCTGCTGGTAGGTGTGTCTTTGTGACCCTAAAGCACAGAGTTCCTCAAGTACCATTGTGGTTTTCCCAGTGTCAGTCCTGTGGGTGCTTCAGGACATGAGGATGTGGCTTTGAAAACAGCTGCATGGCTACTGCTTCCCCCTCAGTGTCGTGTGGCTCCCTAATAGCACGTGCCAGCGCTGGAAGTGAAGCATAAAGTGGACCTTGAGCTCTTGGTGGTGCCTGAAATGAAGAGCTGTTGAGAAAAGGACAGAAGTAGGGTATGAAATGATTGGTAACCTCGCGCTGTCACCACGGCAGCTCAAAGCAGAGCCAGTTGCTGCAAAACCCACCCACGAAGCTTGGTAAATTCTTGGGCGTGCAGCCCATACTGAGTTCTGCTCGGGGTAGTGATATGTTTGTGTACAGGAATTGCAGACATACCTTTGGCTGAAGCCCTACCATTGGCTTTGTTCTTAAGGAATAGAATGAAAATTTTGCTTTTGCTTTATTGTGGAGATACCAGAAGCAGGTCCTTGGTTCCAGCAACTCAGCAGAAGGATTCTCTTTCTAAGTATCAGATAATTGCAAGCCTGAGCCTGTCTGTACTTGAAACTGAGATTGTTTATTTTTTCATTGTTAGGAACATTTTGGTCTTAATAACCCAACTGGAATGAATTGTCTGCTAGATGGAACCATCCCTCCAAGTTCTGGTCTCTCTAGCTCCAGTGCTTTGGTGTGCTGTGCAGGACTCGTGACACTCAGAGCTAATGGAAAAACCCTCTCTAAGGTAATTTACTGTAAAACACGAGAGTGTAGCCAGTAAAACTCTACTTAAAATTAAATATTGTTAATGCCTGTAAATGTTAAAAACACGATACAATTGTTTTTGCAAAGAGTTGTTGGATATAAACTTAAGATATTGCACAATCGAGCAAACATCTTTTGCCAAATTTTGGCAGGATTTGAATTTGGCAAGAAAACAGGCTTACATTAAAGCTGAAAAAAGGAGCATTATTGTAAGCCTGTATTTTGGCCAACCATCAGGTCCATGCCTGGACCAGATGTGCTATCTGCAGGCCAGGACTGAGGATATATGTGCTGAAGCATGTGGACCACACCCCCGAGGCCTTTACTCTCTCCCTGAATGACTTTTCATGGCTTTAACAGCAGAGCATCTGTTGGAGGCCTGTGGAACAACTTCTTGATAAATTATATAATCAGCACAAAGTAGAGGTAAAATTCTTCCATCTGACTCTCTTTATTCTCTTCACAGTTTTTTTGGAATGAATATATTTACAATCCAAAATGTATTCCTCACTTTTAAACAAACATTAGTCTAAAAACAAACCCCAAGTATGTGAACTGTTAGCAGTACAACTGTTAGTACTGTTTGGCTTGTGTAATACAGATCTCTGGAGGAGTCACGGTCCTTGAAGGTGCCATATGGGAATGAAGTGCTCTCCATTAAAAATGCCTGGTTAAGTGAAACTAGGATCTTAAATTAGAACATTGTCAGGAAGAGAAAAGAACAGATCTAAATGTGACTGTTACACATATTTGTGCCTATTGTCTAAGACAGACTTTCCCAAATTGTGGTACAAAGCCAACTGAAAGTGGCACGTGATGATGGCAGCTGTTAACTCTGCTTGTAACAAGCACTTCTCTGAGCCATGAGGTGAAGAGATCCACACAGAAGGTTTTTGCTGATCTGTTGAGATTTACTTCTCTATGTAGCTGCAGTTGCAGGAATCCTCTCAGCAGTGAGTGCACCACCCCACATTGGCAGCTCCCAGGGCTGGCTTCAGGAGTGTCAGGCAGGGCTCAGGCAGAAAGAAGCAGGGTTGGTGAGGCAGGGAAGCTTTTTATGTAAGAGGATGTGGCTACAGTTTCTGTCACCCTGACTTGTGTTGGTGAGTGATCAAAAGGTCAGTAAGGGATTGGACACCACAGCAGAGGCTCTGGTTTGTGAGGTGAGACACGTAGAGCAATGGTAGATGAAAACATGGAATTGAGGAGCCTTCTTGGATGAATGAGACTTTGCAGTTAAAGGGTTGGAGGTGACAGAATGTGTACCTGGCCTGGCAAGAAGCTTCTGGTTTTGCATCGATGGTCGTACCTCATGTCAGCACCGTCTCTGAGGTGGTCACCTCAAGAGATGAGCTTGGGAACTACTGATCAAAATCACTGGAGTGCACATGTTCAGAAATTGGGTATCTGCACAATCCATAAAACTGACAGAGGTCAGAAAGCCCAAATTTTACTAGGTATTAAAAATCTGTATCTGGAAAACCAGAAGCCAGGTTTTCATTATTCCAGTACTGCACAGTGTTCTTCAGAGAATAAATGATACAGTGTGTGTCTTGAGCTGAATTTACACGTGGCTTGGGAGTACTGGCTGGCATTATGCCAGACTTGTTGTAAAGAAAGGTGCAAAACTCCTTCTCTCATTTTCATAGAAAATTATGGAAGAACAGAAGGAAGACAGAGACTCCACTGAATGTCTTTCCTTCTCCTCGTGTCAGTCCAATCCTCTTCTTGCTAGTTGAAAAATGTGCTGAAAGTTAAGTTTGTGTCTGAAATTCAGTTGGACAAACACAAGAGACTCAATTGCACATTTTTGTCAGGAAACCCTGCTGTCTGCAGCCAGCTATTTTGCACTTGTGATGAAAAATGAGCAATTAATGTACAGATGAGAATTCTCCATAGCCAACATAGGAGCAGTTAAGAACATATCCAAGGTTTTGTGAGCTTGCATAGACCAAGGCACCTGGTTGTCATGTTAGGACATAGGGTGACAGCTCTGAAGACTGATTGCTTTTGTCCAGGCTTTAAGTAGTTTCCCCAAATCTTACGGAACAGTAAAAACTCGTTCAGTGTTTTTGGCTAATGTATGATTTAGCATTAGAGACCTCTTATATCTAGCTAAACCCAGAGTCTCTGTGGCACTGGATTTATGCTTAGCCTTGCAGAACTGCCTTGTAGAAGGCAGGTCTAGTCTGAGTATACATCAGAGCAATCTAGGCATGTGAGCCCTCAGAAGTACAAAACGTGCTCTGGCCACTTCTTGCCAGCTCCTAATGCATCCTGTGCTGGTGTCAAATGGGATCTGTGCAGGATCCAGTCCTGCGGGCTCTGCATCAGCAGGGAGCTCCCCCATGGCAGGGGAATTCTTAGCTGAGCACAAGGAGGGGCTTTCCAGGTCCTTTCTACTAGAAAGCAAACCAGGACCTTGCATTTTTAAGGCGCTGGATATTTATGTGTTTGTTTATTTTAAACAAGAAATGTCACTTTACCCCTCCCATCCATCTTTTTCTTCCAAATGCTTTAGAGTTGTGAAAGTTGTAAACTGTAGTATTTATAAGTAACAATATTTGGTTATGATGGTCATTTTATGAGAAAAGATTGACTTTTTGCCCCTCATTAGTCTGATGGACTTTGCAAAATCTTAGTATGATGGTTTGTAGCAGGAAGACAGGAAACTTTTGGCTTTAGAATCAAATTTGGCTGAATCGTAGGGCTTCTGTAGCCAAAGTTATGAAAAATTGACCTTTTACTGAATGGAACATTTATCTGTTTTGTTTCTGTGAAACTATTTTTATGAGACTATTTTAGTTATATTCTCTTTTTCCTGATAAATGTAAGTTTAAAATAGTTTCTGTAGAGTAAAAGTCATTGAAATTTAGAGCTTTTATGAGATAACACTTCCAGTGTGAAGTTCGGGCCTATGAGATTAAGACCCAAAACCCCGCAGAATAAAAAAACATTGTAAAAGCATGGCTAGAATTTCATGGTGGCTAACTTTAAAAATAGCACTTTTTTGACACGGAAAACAAAATCAGGGAAAAAAAAGCTCTCACTAATTGTGTGTAGCAGTCTGCAATAGGGTATTGTTTCAGTGTGCATACAGTATTTTTTTTAAAAAACCCGTCATACACATACACAATAGTTAGGGAAAATACCAGTTCAAGACAATTCAGCCAGATGTGCAGTGCTAACCAGTTGCAGCAGTGCAATAGCATTCACATAACAAGATGGAAAAATGTAGAATGCGATCTTTAAAAAGAATTCATTTTTCTCCTCCAAACAGGATACCAGTCTAAGGCTGTGTTGGCATCACTCAAACAGCAGCAGTGCTCACTATTAGTAGTTCTTGATTTTAAAGTGATTTTTATTTCACTGTTACAAAATCAATCTTTTGTATAACTTTTCATCAGGAAAAGACACTTTTTGTAAAGGAAACATCATAATGCTCTAAACTGTCCCAGCTTTGTGTTTTGTGGTAGGAATTAATTAAGAAAATCACTTAGGAATTTGAGTAACTAGATTTACTTGAAAGATGTGGTGATAATGTTGTTGTCCAAATGTTAGATCTTGTGAAACTAAGGTCTGTTCAGCCACCTTAACATTTTTTCTGTTACTCAAGGCTGGGTAGCTGTGCACATACTTATTAGGAAGAATAGATGAAAAGTGAATAGGGTGTATCTAATTTAATGTGACACGTTGAGCATAAGAAGTAGAATCATATTTGGCTTTATCTAGACTGAGAAAAAGCTAAATCAGAGTAAATAAAGGATCTAAATCTAGTATGTAATGGCAGTGTCCATTGGCTTCAATTTTCTCAAACTATGACTCAGATGAATTTGAGTGTGGGTGTTAAACATTTTTAAACACTATTTAAACAGTTACTATACCTGCTAATGTCACTGATTTCAGTGGGAGAATAGACAGCCCAACTGAAATCCTTTCTACTTTGTTTCTGAAGCCTCTATAAAATAAGGAAAGTGCTTGAGTTGAACCCTTTACCACTCCTAATCCCTAGCTGTCTGGCAAGAAAACCTGTGAGGATCCATACTGATAGTGTGACTTTGAAATTAATAATTTGTGCTGGTTTTACTTTCTTTTTTTTTATAATTTATTTTATTGATCGATCAAAAATCTTTGATAGATGCATGGTCAGGTCATTTATATGAGAAACCAAATTGTTCACACAAAAAATGGCACATAGATACTGTATTTTAAAATACTATTAATACAGAGAATTGCTAAAGTTCCTTTCTCCCTGTGGAATTAAAAAACCAGGGTTCTTTAACTTGTTAAGCCTGACTATGTGTGTTTGTAATCAAGGGGAAACAGAGTACTTTAGAGCAGTGGTAATCAAAGGCCATAATCTCTCATCAACCAAATTGATAACCTTCTATTTGAGCATGTTAGGGGGCAGACAAGTCAAGCTAAAATTGCTGTGCTTATGAGGACATCCAGATACTATCTGACAAATATTTTCCCATTTTGGAAAAAAGTAAGCATAATTACCTTGCAAAACATATATGAAGTTCAGCTAATTGGGATTTTATGTGCAAACTGGAAGCAGATGGTAACTTTCAGCAACCTATTCCTAGTCAAGATGAGATATTAAAAATAAAGGCATTCCTGGTGGTAAAAATAACTTCAAAAATTTGGGCATCATTTTATACCTTACGAAATGAAACATGGTGCCTTATATTTCAGAAGTTATTTTTATAACTATATACATATATATAAAATGTGCATAGATTGGAAAAAAAGTATGACAGTTTAGCTAGAGTTTAAATATGTTCTGTGATGGAGAATGTTTCCTTCTTATTGTAAAACACTCATCTTTATCTGTAAATGTTTCTTCTTCATTTTCAGTCTTGTGTATTGTGAACCAAACTCTGTAGAATGTAACAGAAAATCTACATTTGCCAGGAAATCACCAACATTATTTGTTGTAAAGGAAAGCAGCAGACTGAGTCTGACTTTTCAGCTTAAACTTGCCGAAATGTTAAGGAATGTTCATTGGGGAACCATTACTGGATTTCCGTAGAGGGAGTAAATGTATGCCCAGCACTTTTAACTGAACAGATATTTAAATACTCCAGTTACTTAAATTTGCATGCTGAAGAGAATTCTGGAGCACTGAAAATGACAGTGCTATAAATAACTTATATTAAAAAATTTATTTTCTTCGTGGAGCTTCCATTCATGAACAATAAAATTTAAAACAGGAAGAAAACTGTTTTTTTTTATTTTAAAGATTAGTTACCATTATTACTGCACTGTAATATATAGAAAATCCAGCACACTTTACTTTGGCCAGAATGAACTACATTAAACCACTGAGGCAGATGTAATTCAATACTATCATTTTATGGACAAGATTGCTTTATTTTGGCTGCTGTCATTCTGGATTTGTATATATCAAGTTTCTGTGTAATGTAGGGTGAGCTGTTCCAAAAAAATACTAAGCAACACTAATTCTGTTTTACTAACAAATATTTGCCTGTCTCCTACTCACTAATTGTCTTACTCTTTTAAGGGGTTTACTCTTACACAAGTTTACTTCTTTAAAGGGCTGTGTGAGATTGAAAGGGATTGATCACTGGTTTGGAACATATTAACAGTGACAGTTATATAGGGACAAATTCTGTCACAGTTTACACACTGTCCAGACCCATTATTGCATGAGTGAAAATCAGAGCAGTTGGCCCTTGGCCTCTCTGTGAGCGAGAGGACTATTAAAGGTGAAATTCTCTTATCTGTTCTCACTGTTTAGATTTCTATTTTTAGGGGTTTTTTTATAACTATGTGATCGTCTGTTCACTTTCGTTATTCCTAGGATACCTTTCTACATTTAGGCTTTCATGCTCATTATCACTAACATCAAAATGATAGAAAGTAAAATAAATGATGGGGCAACAGAGAATCAAGTGAGCTGAATGGCATGGTTCATAATTTATCAGTTCTTCGACTTGAAAGACCAAAAAGACTCAGTTGTAAATCTAAACCTGAATTTGAGGTGTTTCATATTGAAACATAAACAAGTAGAGAAAAGCACATATTAGTGAAAAGTATCATTTTACTGAAAACTCACTTTTTCCATTAAAAATCCAAACCAAGGTAACATGATGCAGAGCTGCTGATGAGTTCGTATTACAAGAAATCTCTCCATCTAGAGTAACTACACATAAGGCAACTAATAATAAAAAATCACAACCTTTCTTTGTCAGACTAAATTATATCTCCACTGATATGATTTCCCAGATTAGATTTTCTGCGTGGTGGATAGAAAATCTTGTGACTCAAAGATAAAATGGATTTAAGTGGTAGTAATTTCTTTCTTCCTAACCCAAGATTGACTTGCTCCTTATCAGGGAGAACCTTAAATTGTTTCAAACCAAAAGCAGGGGTAGTTAGTAGAGTCTTAGATCAAAAGCTAGGTCTGCGCAGGGGGGCCAGTTGCCTGCTAGACAGACTGGTGTTAC
Organism: Dicrurus megarhynchus; assembly: GCA_013399195.1. Classification (NCBI taxonomy): domain Eukaryota; kingdom Metazoa; phylum Chordata; class Aves; order Passeriformes; family Dicruridae; genus Dicrurus; species Dicrurus megarhynchus. The sequence continues at coordinate 1,028,309 of VXAD01011334.1, read as the reverse complement.
CTTCTGCAGTAGGATACAGTCTGGACAGACTTTAGAATTAAGCTTCGCAGAAGGAACAGCCTAAAAAAATACATTTTGAAAACTGTTAGATTTTTCCTAGTGCTCCAACTAATATTGTCTAAAACCTGAGAGCAGCTTCCTGAAGTAATTAATTTACATCAATTTCTTAATGCTTAATTGTTTGTTAGTGAATTGTATGCGCTGAGATTCTACTCCTACTGGTGTGGTTTTGTATTGTTTCAATTATGGATATTCTAATTTATTGTATCTTTTTTTTTTTGGATAAACAACAAAAAACTCCATGTTAATATAATATGAAACTCAGTGATTCTAAACATCTCCCATGGAAGCACAGCCAACCTGGCATGCATACTTGCCAGCAGCTATAAAAGCAGTGTTTGCGTGGATGATATTTGGTCTGGCATTCAAAAGCTGCAATATTTAGTGTTTCTTGACAGATCACCAGGGAGACTTCAAGGTTTTACTCACCTACAGCTACTGCTGCTGTCACGTTACACTCATCCCTCCCGCCGTGTTCAGAGGCTGAACAGAGCGGGTGTGAAGCAGCTCGGGGAATTGCTAGAATAACTACAGGTATTTTCAGCTTCCATTCCAGCCACCCCCACTTAGTGACTTCACTACAGTCAGCAGAAGGGAACAGTTTGCTTCAGCCGTGTCACTGCCAGGTTTAAACAAAGGGACTTTGCACAGGAGGAGCAGATGTGGTCACGTAATCTCTCCTGATGTCCAGACAGTAACCTCAGGGGAAGAGGTGGAATGGTGGTGCTGAACTGCTTGAGGTTGCATTACAATGTGCTTATGTCAACACTAATTAACACACGTTTTATGTGGCTCATTTGTCACATTAAAATTGCAAATGATACAGTGACATTTTCTCTAAGGTGTCTAAGAAAAGCTTAAGTCTGCCTTTCTTCTTTCTTACCAACCAAGACAGTTAAACTGAAAAAGATTCAGGAAAAAGCCACATGGACGGATTAAAGGTACAGAACAAGGACCATAAAAGTATGTTAGGACTCTTTGGAAAAAATCACTCAAAGGAGGAAGTGACAGAGATCCATCAAATGATGAATGTAATTGATGGAGTGGATGGGAATCGATTGTTGTGGCCCTCAAGTGTTTAGAGCCAGCAGGTATGAAATGAAGCTAGTCAGGTACACATTAATAATCAACAAAAGGAGAGAGTTCTTTACCTGACAAGGTGTGGAAGTCCTTGTTCCTGGATGATCTACATGTTAAAATTATGCATGAGTTAAAAAAGAGTCTGGACAAATTCATATATAAGAAATCTGTTGTTGGTAACTAAGGGTGCAGAACTGACATTCAGCCAAGGGAATTCTCTATAAAATATAAAGTCCTGGGGAAATATGATCTTTACTTGGCCTCTGGTCCATACTAAGAGCCCATTTTCAGTTACAAGATGCAGGACTAGAAGTGGCATTGGTTTGATTCACAGAGACTGCTTTTATCGTCATATGTTCTATATTTTTATTCTGACTCAAGTCTTTTAATGAATTTTATCTAGCTGACAATCCCTTACTTACTCATGGGCACGTGCTCAGGCACATGGTGGGATTTTGGAGCTTGTCCTGGGCAGGGCCAGGAGAGGGACTTGAAGATCCTTGGGGGTCCCTTCCTCATCAGGATATTCTGTGATTCTGTGATTCTAGGCACTTCCCTTCTTGGTTAGGTTGTTGGGTTCTTTGGGGTTTTTTTGCAGGGGGATGAGATCAAAGGAAACATCTCCTGATACTTGAGCTTTTTGAATCACTATGTTAAATATATCACTTTGCTTGTTTAATAGTGTGGATGACAGCTTAGGACTTATTGTCTGCATGATAGTTACTGTTCACCTGGTCTAGTTAGTCCTGTTGGAACAACTTCCTGAAACAGTAATACAGAAATTCAGAGGGCAGTAACATATGTAGATCTCAGAGTAGGTGAGCTAAGGAAATTTTTAATTTGTCTAAGTAATTTTTTAATAGAGTCATAATGCTACTGTTCAGACTATTTTAACTATGATTTTAGTATATTTCTGTTCCACTTTTCATTACCATTATATGAATAAGATTTTAAATCCACCCTGTGACCATTTCCCTGAGATCATACTCTTTACAAAATAAGCTACAATACTGGAAATAGGGAGGTTTTTGAATTCTTATTTCAGCTTTGTGACTGATTCACATGACTTTGAACAAATCATCTAAGTATCTGTGCTGTCTCTAAATTGAAGATAACAGCAGCCTTATAGGAATGCTTTTAAAGTAAACTATGTAAAATTCTATGAAGATTTAAATCGTGATTTACTAGTGTTTTTGAAATACTCCTTTAGGGATGGAAAAGCATGCTAATGAGGCTTGGGTGCATAGAACTAGCTATGTTTTGTGGCTGGCTCAAAGTGATCTCTCATATGAATCAGAATGTGTGGGATGCAAGCGGAGTCTGTGTGCAGACGGGGTTTATTCTTTCTCTGTATTTCTCATGGTGCTTCATGAGGAAGAAATATCTGCCTTCACCTAGTTCAGTGAGCAAGTCTGTTCTAGGACTTCTGCAGAACTCAACAGGGCTAACACTGTTTATTCTATACACATAACAATTGTATCTTAAAGTCTACCAAGGAGCATCAGGCCCCCTCTGACCTCCCAGCCTGACAGGTGATGCTGTGGTGTCGCCTGGGGTGCAGTCCCCCTAAATGTGGCTGTGAGAATGCTCTGAGTTTCTTCTCTGCAGGAACTGCAGTGCATCCAGAAGGAAGGCGTTCCGTGCCCAGGTATTGTTCACGCAGACATTTGAGATGTTGCCAAATTGTGCAGTGAAATCTGGGATCTGAGAAGCTCTGTATTTTTACAGGCCAGGCATACACTGAGAAGATAAAAATAGCAGATGATTCAAACTGTCCCTGCCCTAAAGAGCTTCTGAATGTTGCAAGTTGAATGAAAACAAGGCATTGTTCTGCGATAGGCAAAAGTTATTTCCTTCTATTACACGGTTCTCACTGACTTTTTTCCTTAGAGATCTTTTCTGTGGAAGCCTAAACTCTAAGAACTTGTGTAGTAAAATGTGGGTTTTTTCACTTTCTAGTAATGAAGTCACACATATTTATAGCATTATCATGTAAGAATCCCAAGCAGCAATTACTAATTAGAAAGAGGGGGAAGATACTCATTTTACTGAGGAAATGAAGCCATGATGAATTAAAGAGACTTTCCCTGACTCACAAGAAACTTAATGTGGAGCTAGAAATTGAGCCCAGACCTCCTAAAATTCAGTTCACTGTTTCAGTCATATGACCATCCTTTTCCAAGTATCAAATATGTACACAAGGCTCTCCAGTTTAGTCTTCACATTAGTTTCCAATGAAACTTTGCCCTTTCACTCGCTTTAGGAAAAAGGCAAACATTTGCCCATTTGTCTCAATAGTAAGCAGAAACTGCTCTCTATACAGATGACAATTTCCTCTTCATTCACATGCTTCTCATCCTAGTATTAGAAGGCCCGCCTGTGTCAGCAAGGGCCTGTTTAAATTAGAAACCAAATAATATTTCAGGGATGCCTTGGGCTGTCTTGTGGAGAGGGTTCTTTGCAACCCTTGCCAGTTACTACTTGGTGGTCCTGCCAATCCTTGCTAAGTTTCAAAACAGAAGTTGCTCAAGCTGGAGCAGCGCTGCTCGCCCGGCATACGCAGCTGGGCAGCTGGAGAGCCGGGACCCAGCACTCAACCAGGCACAGTCCACCAGACCTTGTAAAGGGACAGGGGAGTGGCACTGTCCTAATTGCTAACATTCCTCCTCTGCAAGACTTCCCCTGATCTTTATTTAATAAGCTCAGGCTCATAAAGTCTAAACAATTTAAGCAATCAAGTGGTAGCTGATGTGTATGTGGAGATAGAGATGCAGCCAGACGAAGTGAAGAGTGAAATGCTTAATTTCTGACTTTGCCAAGCTTTATCTGGCAGTTGCAGACGAAGTAATACCTCAGGCAGCTGTGCCCAAGAATGGAATATATGTTGTGAGTACCTCAGGAGCTGTACTTCAGGCCAGGTTTGCACAGCCACAGCTCCTACTTGAGTGTGCATGACCCATCTGCCGGCGTGGTCTTCTTGTCCAGTGAGTAATACTCATAAGCTCCAGTCTGAAAGCTCCTGCCAGTGGCAGCAAAAATTAGGGATGTTGTATTGCTGTGTTCTCAGAGGGACAAAAGGCAGGTTCAGCAGAACTGGCTGAAACATGCAGGCATTCCCCCCTCCCACCAACAGTTGTTTGTAAATAGGCACACCTTCATATGTAGAAAGGAGGGAGCATCTAGAGACTGCTGTGTGTGGAGGTTTGTTATTTTCTGTGGAGATGTTGCTGAGTATTTTAGCATTAAATGGGAAAAAAGCATCACTACATTCATTAGCATTTCATTCAGAATTATTTTTGGCTCATAGTGGAGCAGGGAGATATGGTAACCAGAAGTTAAACTTTCATTGATGGGATGAAGAGATCTGAGGTTCAAACTGGAAATGGGAGTTGAGTGGACATGGGACAGGGAGGAAAAATGAATTTTGATGAACCTGGGAGATAGTTTTTGTTAAAAAGAAAGAGCACCAAAATGCATGAAGCTTCTATACTTTCTCAAGAAAAATAAAAGAAACGTTATGTCAGCTCATCTTTAACATACACAAAGGAAAGGCAGTGCTGAAAAGGAGAGTATTTTTGCTGATTGTATTTTTGATGTTCTCTCATTAGTGGTCTTTTTCTAGTAAGAGGTCATTTACCATGTTTGATTCAAAGAGATCTCCTCTGCATAGTTTTAGAGTAACCTTGTTAATGTTCCTTTGATAACTTCTGCTTATCAGCCTAAGGCTTATTGGCCACAACTGCATTGTGAGCTGAGTAAATTGGTTGTTTGTGCGTTTGCAAACAGTTCAGCCTGATTACATTCATCTAAGCACCAATTTTAGAGCTGTGTCAGTGGGGCCATTACAGAACTTGAGCAAGCAAGCAGGCAGGCACCCTGCACATACCTCTCTGAGCATTGTGATTTACTGCCTCTATCTGCTGCCTTTTACAGCTGTGTGCTGGCTAATGTCCTTGTCTTGTTGGTTAGCTTGTTTCAGGCCCGTAATGCTACATCCTTAGTGTGGAATCTGAATCTGACTTTGCCACTGGACTGGAAAACAGCCCGTGGCTTTTCTAAAGTTCTTTTCCCGTCTTCCCTGTGGTTACCTTGTGCTTAGAAAAACAAACTGGTAGGGGTCATAACAGGTGGACACAAATGCTTTCCTTTTGACACACGTCTTTTTGACTAGTCTCTGTTCTTTGACCATTTTCCAAGGCTTCTCTTGTGTTTTGTTTTGAGTTGACCTGACAGCTGAAAGCTTTACTGTTAGTTATTATTTTTGACAGTTATGACAGTGATATTCTACCCTCCCGTAGTATCCTCTGACCTGCAGGTATTAGAATGCACAAAGATATGCCTAAAATGTCACAAAGGAATGCACATCACATATAGTTATGAATTAGTTCAGATAAACAGAGTACAGTACATCAGGGAGAAATGACAAGCATCACTGACTTGAATATCTACAGTGAGAAACAGTTTTGGACTAATTTCTGATTATGGAGTCAGTACATTAAAACAATATGGAGTAATAACTTGCCATTTTTCACTAAGCTGCTGAGATTCACATGTAGATGGATTCAACTAAGTGAATCAACAAAATATTGGCTATTGGGATGGAAGGGTTTGAAGTGCACAAGGAAGGTGGGAGGACACTTAACAAGAGTTAAGTGTCTAAACAAGAATACTGTGAAAAGCAGTTGGCTATGGTGGGTCCTCTGGAGGCTGAGTAGTCGGTTCTTTTTTGCTTCAGAACAAAAGGGAAAAGGGGCCACGTGGCATCCTGGTTGATACCAGCTTACTCTGTTTGATATGTAAGAGATAATGGTTTCAGAACTCTGTCATTATTTCATTTTTTTTCTCCACTAATTAATATGTAAACAGAATAAAATTATCATCCTTAACTGTGGCTGAAGGTTTACATGTTAATATTTTTTCAGGTGGAACTCGCAGAAATTTGCACTAAGAGTGAACGTTATATTGGCACAGAAGGTGGAGGAATGGACCAGTCAATCTCTTTTCTGGCAGAGGAAGGAACTGTATGTGGATCTTTGTAATCTAAACTAACAATGTAATATTAATTTATGCAAGCAAAAAATACCTTCATTGGTATCTAGCAGAAAAACAAGACAAACTGGAACTCCTTAGGAAGCAGTATAAGCACCATTAGTACACAAATGAATCAGGAATTAAATTGATAAACTTGGATACAATTGAGTAGGCCAAGTTTGAATGAATAAGATGAGGAAAATCAGAAATAGCAAGGAGGAAGGAAAAGATGTGGGAAAAGATGTGCTCTAGAAGAACACCAGGTTCCACTATTTGGCTAATTCATGCTGAACTTAGAATGTTTCCCATATAATGAAAGCTGAATGGTCGGCATGCCTTGTATTCAGTGCAAATGGGATAATTATTACAAAAATGCTTTCTTGAAACTTCTTATAACCAAACAGTTCTAGGAAGTTTTGCCAGGTTCAGTTACAAAGACAATGGAGACTTTTTTTTTCACCAGTTTTGCTAATTCCAGACAATTCTGTGGCTGGATTTTGATGTAGAAGGCATTTAGCAGTCTTAAACGTGGTGACAGAAGGTGAACTAGCTGTGATAAACAGGACCTGCCAAGTTATGCATGAGTGCTTGCAGTGGAATTTACAGTGAGGTTCATCCACTGTCCCAGAAGGTGCACAGGACTGCAACTGTTCAAACCTCAGACCTGTCAAAATACTTTTATTGGAATTAATGTAGTGTTTCATGACAACCTTCACTTTCCTTACGATTGTGGCATTGTATCTCTACATCTTTTGTTCCTTAATGACATCTTCAATGAGCTTACACAGACAAAAACTATTTCTTAGAATTACACCAAACATTTAATGCCATCATGAGACACATGTATTTTCAATTTCACATCACCTCTACCTAATCTACACCTTTCCTTTATGTTTCTACTGTTAGTAGTAAAAACACAGCTACATGAATAATGAAAGAAGGAAGCAGCATATTTTCCTGCCATACATAGAGATGTATGTAAGTGGAAGCCTTTCTGATATATAGCAGTGGTAACCAAAAAGACAAAGAAAATATTGAAAAAGATGAGAAAAGAAATTGGAACAAATGAGAAAATATCCTTGCTTCAGTGTACTTGCAGCTGAATGCAGCTCTAGCTTCCCATCTCAAAAAGACAAGAAAAGTACAGTACAGGACACTGAGGTTTATCAGAGCTATTTTTTTTTTTAAATGAGCATTGACTGAATAATTTAAAACTTTTCAGCTTGGAAAACAAACTTTGAGGGTGATACTTTGAAGCTTTAGACATTCCCTAAACGAGTAAAGAGAAGGTAAATGGAGAATTCAATGTTTTTCATAACTGAAGAACTAATAGAAACACAATGACATTAGCAAGCAGCTTGTAAAAAACAAACAAGGAAGTTTGGGTTTTTTTCCAAGACATTCATTGTTAAATTGAGAAATACCGTACATTGTGGAAGGCAGAAGTTTTAAAAGGACTCAAAAAAGACCTTTGTGGATACACTAATAGATTATTAACCTATATGTGGCTATTCAACATGTAGTCAGATGTTTCTTCCAGTGTAAGTATAACCATTGTAATCTTTGCTTATGGGAATCTGGAAAAATATACCCCAAGAAAAGATTGCTTTGTACGTGTTCTATTTTTATATTCCCCCAAAATAGCCATTTATGGCTACTGTCAGAGTCAGGACACTAGCCCAGCTTAGTGGTTCTGGTCTAAAGTAGCAGATCTTAAAGGGTATATTTAAATGTAAGCAAGTCTGTCTGTCTTGATAGTAATTCTGTGATGGGGTCCAGAATCTCAATGGCAGGGAGTAACACACATGCTGTACATAATGTACAAGCAGATTTGTCATTGTTTATTTAGCACTCTAGCTGCTCAAGGAACTCTCTGGGGGTGAACAATGCCAAAACCAGTAAGACGTCCCTGCTTGCACAGTTACAGTCTATTCTAAGAAGCCAAAGCAGGGCACATGATTTACAACTTATCCCAGTGAAAAACCAGATGTGAATTTAATCTCTTGATTACATTACATCCTGAATTATTTAATTAATGGATGCCTAACTTATTCCATGTAAAGGTCACAAATGCTGGGAACATCTTACACAGCTTGTGTAAGCATGTGTGAGGCAAGGCAGTCTCTTATGTCAGAAAGGAGGTAACAGTAACTACATCCTTATATATAGTTTCATTTAGTTTCTTTGTTTGATTGTACCATGATCACTGTCTCAAATCAGTCCTAAAATGTTGGTACCATACTGTACCTCAGTGAACTAATCTTGCTGTAGTGCAAAATCAGAAGACTGAGCGGGAGATGGACATTGATGAAGGGGCAGGGAATGTGAAGCCCCTTGTTTCTAGTGGCACACACATTAGCTTCAGCCAGGCCTGGTACTTCTCTGCAGATCAAAGTGAAACTGTTGTCTTAAACAGGCAAGAAAAATAGGTTGGGTGGGGTTCTGTGAAATGCTGAAAAAACCCAAAGACTTAATGGAAACATTTTAAAATCCAGCTACAGGGAAAGGTTTGAAATGTGTGTGTAACTTGACCAATGAGGTTAAACATCTTTTCTTCCTGTTTCATGTCAGTTTTCTTTCCTTAACTGTCCCTGGATTTTCAAGAGAAAAAACATACAAATTTGCATTTGATTTATAGAACTAAGTGCACTGTTAGCTAGTAGTAAATTAAAACTAACCATTCATTTTTCTTTCAATAGGCCAAGTTGATAGAGTTCAGTCCACTGAGGGCAACTGATGTTAGACTTCCAAGTGGAGCAACGTTTGTTATTGCTAACAGTTGTGTTGAAATGAATAAAGCAGCAACTTCTCATTACAATATTAGGGTAATGGAGTGTCGGCTGGCTACAAAGGTAACGCATGGCTTATGTCAAACTCTAATGAAACCTTCATCTAAATATGTGCTTTCTTCCACTTCTGACCAACTGTGTCTTTAACACCTGGCTAGGTGCTACTCTTAGTATAATTTTTCTTTCCAGAACCAGACATTTCCATCTGCAGGAGCAGAACTCCTGCTGAGCTTAATGGAACTGCAAAGACTGTGTCGTTATATAGAAGATTATGTGATTGAGTTCTATTAAATTTATTTTGTATTATATTTTGTTTGAGGAAATAAATCTATTTTTCAGAAAAAAAATACTCCCAGTTAATACGATAGACTGTTTCTAATTAAAGCTGAATAATGACAAATAATGGAAAGCAACCAGCATGGCCACATGTTTATATGTATATATGGCAATAGATGTATATTTTCTAGGATTTAGGGAACATCCAAGCTAGTAGTTGGAGGCCTGGAAGTAATATTAGAAATGCTGAATAGCAGCATGTATGTCAGTGTAAAGTTTAAAAACAGTCTTGAGTCAAACCCCTACATTTAGGTTGTACTGCCAGTTTACAGCTTGAAAGTAGCTCTAAAATGTATGGAAATTGAACAGGGGAAATCTAAGTTCTGCTTTAATTCTGGATTTTGTATGTTCAGGAATATGTAGAGGTAGGGTTTGAGTTGTTTATGGGAAGACAGTACATTTTTCTTTGATAAGAGTAAACGATGAGCAAGCATAAAGATTCACTGCATTTATACCCAACATAGGGCGCTGTGTGAAAGAACAGAATGTGGGTCACAACATCTAGAAGAAAGCTTTGAAAAATGCAGCATGGAACTTCTTGCCACAGAACATTTGATCAATATGCAAAAGTATTTTGAAAATCTGTTGGCATCATGATTCTATAAAAAAATAATTTCTTACAAGTTTTAGTGCTAAAAAAGTAGGTGAAGAGATGATCAGACACTAACAAAATGTATTACAAAATAATATGCTGAGATATTTTTTGAGGAGGGAAGCTAAACTTTGGATGATTTTTCAAATGTGCTTTAAACTCAAGTATAAAAGAAATAGTTGCATTTCAGTGTATATAAGACATGGTAAAACAAATAGCACCAATGACCACAGTTAAAGCTGTTGTCACTGAGGTTAATAAGAAGATTCTTTAGCCATTAGGAAAACGAAGATAAGGACCTGTCTATTTGTTAGTTCTATTATAACTGATAAATCTATAATTTGGTATTGATGATTGACAGAATACATATTTTTAAGGAAGGGCTTCTTTTGGAAATTCTTTTTTTTTTGCTTAAGGAATAGAGAGCCTTCACAGATAATCTATTCTAAAAGGCACTGTACAATGAGTGCATTAAGCTGTGAGAGCTTTTGAAGTTACTATTCCATATACCAGACTTTGTGAATTGAATCACAGTTTTCTAAATTACTTTAAATTATTAGTCCTGTGCAGTAAACCGAAGAGGTAGTAAGGAAACATCTTTTTTTTTACATTCCTGTTAGCTATGATGCAATCTTTAAAAATGTACTTTTAGCAGATGCTTGATTGTAAGAAGACTAACAACATACACCTGTCTGTTTCTAAACATATGCTACCCAGATGGAAAGCTGCATACACTATAAAAATACATTGAGCCAGGAAAAGACTGTCTTTAGGAAGAGGTCACAGTGGGGTGAAAGAGGGCAGGTATGTAAGTGGAAACAGGGAAGTCTTTTAAGCACCATTAAGCTAATGGAACTATGAACTAACATGCTGGGCCTTGCAATAATGCTTTAAAAGAAATTCTCATTGTAAGTGCCTTAGGATAGGCTTTTTTCCCCTCTTCTGCTTCAGGTAATTCTAGAATTTCATACTGCTTGCAGAAATCTCTGTGTCGGTAAAGACGCCAACACAACATATTCCTGCTGGCATTAGTGGAGAACATTTTGGTATCAGTCTGTCCTACAAGTGAGCTCTTGATCACCCTGGCAAATTATCTTTCTTAGATTCTGTTCCTTTCCCTTCCCTCTACATAGAGTCATTTGCTTTTTTCTTTCCCTTTCTCTATTCTTGCAGCAGCCCCTGAGTGCTCTCCTGCACTCCGTTACAGAGCCTT
>VXAD01011334.1:926922-1016775 GCA_013399195.1 Dicrurus megarhynchus | reverse complement strand
CAGGGCTGGGGACACCGCGGGGTTGGGGACACCGTGGGGCTGGGGACACCGCAGGGCTGGGGGACACCGCAGGGCTGGGGGACACCGCGCTGCCCCCGCTTCAGCGCCAGCGTGTGTGGGGCCAGCAGGGTCTGCAGCTGATGGCATTATAGAAATGTGGTGTGTAAGGAAGGGATGCTGCTGTAGAAGTATTCCTGGACGCACTCCTAGTCAGACTTTCTTTTATTTATATTTGTCCCATCATTTACCAAGTATGTTTTCCTCTCAGTTACTTACAGTTCTCCAGTGTGCCTATGTCGAACAATAAAGAAGAATAAAGCCCACAAATTCTATATCCTGGCAGTTAAGAGCCAGCTGCTTGATGTCCACATCTTTAATCCATCTAGTCAGAGATCATCAAGAAAATATCCAACTATGGGAGCAGTATTGGGATTACTTTTTGTACATTAAAGAGATGGGATTTTTTTCCCTATTTCTGTCCCATGTCCATTACAATTTGAGCTGCTGCAGCTAGACTGTTTTCAAAAACCATTTCTGTTTGCCCATAATATTTTTCCCAGTGCAGTTAGAATAAAAACTTTGCTCTAAGCAGGATAGACCTTTCCAGCAAAGCCATGCCCACTGGCCCAACGGGGGTCAGTTTCCATGTGGAACATTTGACCTGTAAAACCCCAGTGTAGTCGGCTTGCCTGAAATAAAGCATCTCCCTTGAAATACAGAAATGGGAACAGATGTGACAACGCATGTGGCATATTTCTGCAGGGGATTATTTATTAAAAAAGGAAGTAGAAATATTTTTGTTGCCTTATAGAATATTGTTGTTTGCAAATTCTGTTTAACTTCTCGTAATAAAGTACAGGGGATGCTGAATATTTGGATTAAAGCATGAGGAAAATAATTTCCATTCATTTAGCACCTTGAAGCAGATCTAAAAACATGTCGTAAACATGCACCAGCATACAACATATTTAAGTAAAACAAAGCAGTAAATTTTATTCTAACTTATCAGTAAGTAAGCTAAAATACAATTACATAAAGGCTGTGGAGTTTTAGGTACTCAGAGCCTTTGAAAAGGAGGCCAGAAGTGACTTAATCAGTATTTTACAAAAAAAAAGTCTCTCACCCTGATTTCTGCATTAGGCACAAAATAGTTCTGCTTCTCTCTATCACTGAACATATAAAATTGTATTTTAATGGCAGCAGAGTTATATGATTAGGATTTTGTTTGTTTTGCTCTGCTGAGCCTCACATAAATCTCAGCAAGTCACTAGATGGCACCAAAAGTAGTTAATTTTTAGATACTGCAATAAAGCAAAACTGGAAGAGCCCCTGCAAAAGCACTGTTGGAGGAGAGTGAGACTCTACACCAGATAGTTGGGCAGCAGATCTGCTCAAATTTCATCCTGTAACTTTGCACAAAACAAAGCAAATACTTTTCAGACATGTATGTAAATCCCATGACTTTTTTAACCCAGGAAATTAAATGACTTTGCTGAATCAAGACATAAATGATGTCAAACCAATCTCAGTCAAAACCAGTGCTTATTAAAAAGAATAAAACACACTGGGTGAAATCTTGGCCCTTTTGATGAGAGGTTTGAATGCTCATTTGTACAGGAAAAGGATTTCATTCCCTGGTCTTGCTGCACTGGTTGAAACTCTTTCCAAACATACAGCTTGATCTAGAAGTTTTAAACTCAATTTAAATGGTGCAGCACTGGAGATACACCGCATGCCTATGAGCACAGTAAAGTGACATTGGTGTGTACCTGCTCATCTTTGTTTTACTTTGTACTCTGTTGAAATTACAGGTGGTATGTCAACGACCACTGACTATTCTTCTATAATTCATAACATCACAATATATCACCTTATGAGGAAAGCTGCTTTACCACTTTCATTAGACACATGGGAGCATCAACACATATTGCAACCTTCCAGAAAAAAGCCTGTTGGCCATCCTGCCTTTCAGGATTCTGGTGGGTTGAAGTAACAACCGTCAGTTGTCAAAACATCACAAAGATACACAAAGCACGGTACCACTGCCAGGAGTGGGCAATGCAGGTCCATCTGTAACTAATGAATATCACAGCAGCCATGTAGGAATGGAATAGATTCTGACCAACATCGTAACATTCCTGTAAAGGCTCAAAAGTTCCTTTAAATTGGATGTTAAAAGAAGGTACTTAAAATTTACTTAAAACTCCAGAGATTGAGAAAGGTTACAGTTATTCTCCCCACAAATCTTATGACCACTTTCATATTTTTAAGGCTATTACAAGAAAAGATTTTAATGACAGCCTCAGATGTTCACCAGAAAATTCCAGGAGCATATTGGAAATGTCAAACTGAAATGTTAGAGCAAATACTAATAGTATGGAAATAGACTTTTTAAGGACTTTTAGTGTTACAACATCATAGCACTTGCATAAACAGTTGTCCAGATGGGATTGTAAAAGTCTAGTAAGTGCTTGAAGTAACAAAGTCTGTGGAAGAGGATAAATCACTAATTTGATACCACACAAATAATGCCAGGAGGGCTTTTACAGACAGTATCTGATTTGAGGGAAGAATATCTGTCATTCACATACCTTTAATAATAAATATGAATAATAAATATAATTACTGACTGCTCTGTGCTGATAGAAAGTAGGTTCTGATGGTTCCCAAATAAGAAGTGAAAAGAGAAAATGGGCCTTAAGGATACTTACGGACAACTAACAGTTTTAAACAGAAAAGAACAGTATTTTCTGTTTTCTTTCTTTTTCATTTTAGCTTCTCTCAAAGTCAAAAGGCTTGGAGTGGAAAAAAATGCTGAGACTCCATGATGTGCAAACCAAGCTAGGAGTTAGCCTAGAGGAAATGCTGACCATTGTCGAGGAGGTATTACATCCTGAGCCTTACAGCGCAGAGGAAATTTGTAAATGCCTGGGAATTAGCCTGGAGGAGCTCCGCTCTCACATCCTTAGTCAAAACATGCAAGATGGTGAGCATATATGAAATGGGGGGGGTTACTGTATAATGTTGGTATTATATAAAAGGTTTATGCATTAATAAGTAGTGCAAGTGGAAGTCTTGCTAGAATACTTGGCTGAGTCTTGGTTTGGAAGTGAAAGAATTGATACCAGCATCAATTGGTATTTTCATGATAACTTTTAACTTAAAAAGAGCAAACTTTGATTTTGATTGAACAGTTTCTAAAATTATGGAAATAGCAGATCACTTAACTGATGTTCAAGACTAGCATAGATGAGCTTGTGTTTCTGTTTTTAACTGATAAATACATGATCACTTCCTAAAACAGGCACTGGGCAAGTGTTGATCTCTCCTGAGAAAGTTTCTGTCACTGTTAATATATATATATTTTTAGGAAGATGTTGGTGGAGATGAACAGTTTGCTATCTAAAGTATTTCCCATGTATTATTGTTTAGGATTACACCACGCAGTCATGAGCGTTGTCACAGATGAAATGTATCCAGGATGGATATAGTAGGGTTGCTAATAATACCAAATAGTAGAGAATTTATGGAATAATTCGTTTGCTTTCATAAGAGGTTTCCAGTTGAGAGCAGAATCTTTCTGTAAGAACTACATAGAATCCTTCTTCCTTCTTTCCATTCTGTAGCCTTAATACCTGTATTCTTTTGGAGCCAAATGACATCTTTGCCAGTCCTTCCAAGACTGCTTTCAGGAATGTATACATTTGATTTGTATAGATCTGTAATATATCTGTCTATACTGACACTTACTTAAATAATCCATCCATCTGGAGTGATTGTAAATTTTATATATTGACCAAGGAGCAGGTCCTTTAACCTGTTTTGCACCCCAGTGGTATCAGGCAGTATGAGACTCTCCTCTTGTCTAATTACACTGCCAGAGGATACCAGGATGGAATAAGATCTCTTAAGCCAGCTCCTTATCTCCATAGAAAGAGTTTTGATAACTTTGTACTGTCTGTACATGAGGAATATATGAACCATGTACCTGCACTCTGCAGCATTTTCATGGGAAACTGCAGGGTTGTAAATCTCTTACACTGTCCCTGTACTTTCCCCTTCATGAAGCAAAGCAAGACTATTAACTTACAGATGTTTATACTCCTTATACCTGGTTTATAAAACAAAATTTCTACAGTTCTGCAGAATTGAGTTGTTTATACAGGTTATCTTGATTTTTTTTCAAAAAAAAAAATCTAGATGAAAAATTTAGACATAAAAGCTATGGAAGAAACTCAAAGGAAATTCTATACTGTAGCTCTGAATACCATTTACAGATGTTTGCTGAACAGAATCTCTTAAACTTGCATGACCGTGATTTCATTTGATAAGACCAATTAAAAAGGATTACGCTGAAAGCCTCTTTGCATGTACAATATAAAATTAAATAACAGATTTCTGTAAAACTTATGCGGAAGAAACAAGACAGACACAGAAAGAATCTAAATCTGCTGGTTTTGTTACACACTATGCAAATTACGTGTTATGTTGGCTTGGGAACACCAGGGGCTGTTTGAAGAAAACATTCTTCTTACTTCCCCTCTACTTTCCCACTCTATTTTAATGACAATGCCTGGCTTCTTCATGTGAGAGAGAGAAAACATACTGTCAAATAAGTAACTTCTGCAGAGAGTTTCAGAGCGTTGTTGAATTTCTTTGTTCAACATGAAGAACAAACCGTAACATTTAGGGGATCTTTTCACACCCAGGGATCGTTACAAATATTATTTTGTAGTCGCATTGTGTCTCATGGTTAAGGATCTAAAAGTGCTCTGTACATACTAGTTTAGCCCTAAATCTAGCTTCCCCTCCTCTACTCCTCCAGTGGCAGTACTGTATACTTACATAAAGTTTTATGAGTGTGTAAGGATGACCAGATAAAAACTCCAAATCTCAAAGGAACATGGTATGGACCAGCTTTGGTCAAGTCCCAGGCCTGGTCTGGAAGCACACAGCAACTCTGCATGCCTTTTACAGGCAATTATTCAAGGATTTCTGCAGTTCCCCGCTGTACAGTCCATTCGTCCCCCACGTTTGGAGAAGTACAGATGGTGTATAAAGCCTCTCTAAACTTCTTGCAGTTGTTCCTTGGCCAACTCAAAATCCTGAGTTTAAAGCTCCCTTGCAAATGTTTACACATGGATTGCACTTGTGGCTTCTGAACATCTCTAGAAAAATAATATTTATTACTTTCTAAGGTGCATTGTGCCATAATTTTGGCTTGGACTCGAGTGCTTCACAGAACATGTAGTGTGTGGTGATTGTGGGACATTAAGTATTTATAAGCTCCACCACAAAAGGATATTCTCCTGTAAAACAGTGTATTCCTTTAACCATGAAATGGGTCTTTTTTTCTTAAATGAGGTATTTTTTAAACCCATTTTTCCTTTTCATGTATAAAATTTTAATCTAATTCTGACATTTAAACCTGAAAATGAAATCACCATGGGAGGAGCAGGCATCTATTTGCTGTGTGGATTTGGCTGTTTAACTCCTATTTGACCCCTGGAAAGAGAATTCTAAATCTGTGGTGCTTGAACAGCCGTTCATGGGCGTTGATGGTGATCTCAGTGCAGGAACAGCTTCCACGCTCCCTGCACTGGCGGGTGTCGGTGAGGGGGTCTCGGGTCTTCTGTCAGGTGTCTCTGGGGTACAAAAAGCTCTCTCTGTGCATCAGCAGATGCCCTGTGTGATCAAAAGTTACACCTCTAAACCGATAGACCTGAGAGCACTTTCCAGTTTAAGGGTCCAGGTGCCTAGTTCAGCCTCACCCTGATCCATGTCATAGAGAAATTTTGGGACATACCAAAGAAACAGAGATGTGGCTGCTGCAGGCAGATCCCATACCTGGAGGATGGAGGCTTCTGGGGTGTGCCACAGGTAGGCACAGGCACTGAGGAGTCTAGGTTAGTCACAAAAGCCTTGTTAAACCCATCATTCCTCTGGAGGAAAAATCACTTTAAACCAGTAGTTATCATAATCTCAAAACAGGTGTCTGCTAAATGTGTCACCGAATCCAGCGATGACTCGTCCCCTGGTTTATTTTCAGAAAGCCAGATTGCAAACAGTTACTTGAGCAGTCCCAGGAGAGTAACTGTTCCCCACTTCAAGTAAGGGGTTCACAATCTGGCTCAAATTAAAGCCATCTGGCAGCATTTTCTTATATACATTATGAGCCAGAAACCTTCACCCTCATCATGTTCAATCAGCAGGATGCCTAACAGAGAAGGGTACTATTCCACGTGAGTAATGGTGCTAGAAACTGTCCCCTACACGATTGCGCGTCCGTGAGCTTTTCCGGTTGTAAATTTCTAACAGTCCCATCAGCCATGTGCAGCTCATTAATCTACGGTGAAATGTATCTTTAGAAGCTGCCAAAGCAACTAGAAAAAAAATATATAGCCTGGAGAGGTTGGTCTTTAGCTAAAGGTCAGATAGAATTGTACAGGAAGCCTCTAAAGAAAGGAATCTGCTGAAGTTGAAGTTGTAACAAATAATATGAGTTGCTGAGAAGCCACAACGTTTACTTATTCAGAAAAAAAAAAAAATTCCTTTAAATGGACTGGACAGGTTTGCACAATTTTTGTAAAGCTAAAAATTAAAAATATGACCATACAGTTGAAAATCCACAGTAAACATTTCTGTTATATTTAGTTAACCCACAATTATTTGGGACCACTAGCCCAGATTTTCATTTGTTTAGAGATTTTATATGGATTTTGGACAAGCTTTCATTAACATTAGTCTGCTGGGTCACAGCAACTTGGAAGGTTCTTGCTGCAGTGCAATCTATTAGTGCCCTGGAAAATGGCATCATTCTTTCAAGGGCATTTGGTGGTTTGTAAGTGGTTTGAATGTACCTGTTCATGGGTGACCTGACAGAAATCCTCTGCAGGAGCAAAGCTCAGAGAACTCAGGAGTCAATTGAAGTGGGGGAAACCAGGCCTTCATTATAGTTTAGTGGATTAGGAAAGTATATTTACATTTTCAGTCGAATGAATTACCTAATTCCATACATTATAGTAGATTTAAGGATCCACAGATTTAAGAATCTGGCATTAGTTCCCTAAACCCTGCTTTTTATGCTCTCCTTTGAGCACCACAGAGGGTGAGACCATATAACCCAGCTCTGTGCAACCCTGCAAGGGTTTCTTTCTCTTTTCCTCCTTCAGAGCACTCCAGCCTTGGCTCACATACAAACTAATCAGGTGTGGACCCTCTGGTTTTGTTTCTTTTAACTGTGACAGAGCATGGCTTGGGAAATCGGTGGAGCCAATATACAAGCTGTGATGTAGCAAACAGATTCCAATATAGATGTAACTTATGGAAATATCATCTGTATTCTATCTTCAGTTGGGTAGAGAGGGTTTGTTTGGACTACCCATCCAAACAGAAGAGATAGAAGAAGGCTTCTGTATTATCAGAGGCATTTGGTGTTGAAAGCTGAAAATACATGAATCATTCCATTATTTTAGAATAAGAGAGTACCAAGGTGTTTGCTGTCCTGAAGATTTTGCCTGAGAAGAAAAGCAAGCTATAACAAAAATTGTTAAACACAAACATAGTTTTTTTGAAATAAAATGCTGCCCATAACAGACCAATAGCTGATGTCAGGATGCCAGCCTTTAACCGATACCACTTTGGGAAACGTCCACAAAGGAGGATATCTGCAGGTAACACGCAGCCACTCTCTGCTTCCTGGCGAGAGGAGGCTGTGGCAAGGTAGCAAATTCCCCCTCCACTGAGAGGCTCTCCTGGGAGCCAGCGCTGCCCAGGACACAGCTCAGCTCCCCTGGCTGGCAGCCAGGGCCGAGCGCCCATTCCGGGTGCCAATTCCTAACGTGACCGGCACAACACAACCCCAGAGGTTTTAAGGTAATCTGGCCAGTAGAGCATTGCTCTACCAAAGGGTGGTCTCCGAATCAATCACAGCCTTTGGCAAGTCTGTGGCCTGACAATTGAAACCAGACATGTTTTCAGTTCATTCTTTGGGTTACTACTGTTCGATGGTGATTTACAAGAGAGTGTGAGCTATGGCAATCTCTCACGCAACTTTAGATATTCCCTAAACGAATGCACATTTAAAAATCTCCCTGCTCTAAAACAATGCCTCTTAAGAAAAGAATATTTAAAGAGAAACCATCCTTAAAAATTGGCCAAGCTGCCTTTCTTCAGCGTTCAAAAATACTGAGGCACCACTTTGCAAAACACAGTGCAACTAACTCCAGCAGCAACAAAATCAGAAACCAAAATATGCTCTTCCTGTGTGATATTCTCAAGTCCATGTTTCTGGGGGGCACTCAATTTTCTCATTTCTGTCCTAGTTTGAAATGCTTTCAGAAGGCCTGTTCACAAGACAAACAGCACAGGGTTTCTCAGTAGCAGGCTGTATTGAATTACAAAATAAATAGGAGCAGAAGCAATATCAGCAGTAGCAGAGCATTGCTATGTTAAATGTTTCTGTCTCATTTTAGACTACTTGTGTCTCAGCACTATTTTCAGCACCTACAGTTGTGAAATACTCTGGAGAAATAAAAAGGCATTATAGAGGTGCTGATGAAGTTTTAGTCTGTAAGGGTTGCTGCCTGGAGTGTACAATACGAGAGACTTCATCCTGGATCTAATTTTATTTCCAGTCTTTCAAGGAAGATTTCTACATATATTTGCAAATTTAGATTGCTGAAAGTGTCAGAAGTGGTTCCAGAACTTGGCAGTCTCCACAGAACAGCCAAGTAGGAACCCTGTGGGTCTGGGTCAGACAGCAAGTTCTATTTTAAGTATAAGGCTGATCTTGCTTCTCCTTTTACCTCTATTTGAGTGTTTTATCAGCCATTTTAGAAAGCAAGAGAGATCAGGAGTTGAATTGAGAGAGAAACCTCTCTCTAAACGAGAATTTACATGCAGAAAGAAGCTGAAGGATGTTCTGAAGTGCTCTAACAAGGCTTTGTTGTGCTAAAGTAAGGAAATGTAGTGCAGTAGGTGCTCCACATAGAGGTTAAAGTCCATTAATATTTACCACCCAAACAGCTCAAGCAAACCAGTTTAGTCATAAATTAAATTATGTCATGCATGCTTCTGGTGAACAATACTTCCTAAATAGTAGCCATGGTATTAAAGCAAACAGAACTATATTGGGAGAGGAAAACAATGAACTACAGCACAAGCTTGGGAACAGCAGATCAAGTCTCAGATATTAGTTGCAAACCAAACCTTCCTCTAAATATGGGTGGTTTGTGGAGTCTTTAACCACAGCCATCTCCTTCCTTTTTATGCCCCATTCTTCAGGCTTGATGGAGGTCTCTACCCTGACGGCCACACAGGTTTGGACACCCCCTGACCCTTCCCCGGGGAATTGATTTTTTTATGGCACAACAGAAAAAGTTTAGCCAAAATCCTTGCACTAGTCTTTGATCTTAGTAGGTCAGTACTAATCAGTACCTGCCTAGGCTTGGCATCTCTCTTCATGTCCACACAGGCATTGCTAATGCTTTGGCAAGTAACCTATACCAAAAATAACCCCTGAAAACCAAAGTGAAAGCACCTGTTCTCTTCACTGTACCTTTATTCCAGCATTATTTACAGTCACAGTGAGCCTGCATTGTTGAGAAAAGAAAAAAAAACGAAAAAAGGTGGGTGGTGTTTTTTGTGGTTTGGTGGTTGGGTTTCTTTTCAAGGAAAGGTCCATCTGCACAGTTCCATAATTGATGCAGATTTGGCCTGGAGCAGCCACACACAAGGCCCTGGGCCAGCAGGTGCTGGCTGACAGCTGCCTGCAGGGCACTGGGGACCCTCCAGCTGTTTTTCTGCCTCTGTCCTGCTGCTACTTGAAAACCTGAAAGCTTTAGATTAATGCCCTAATGCTGTCGCTGCCAGCCTTTGCACTTCTGCCTTGCTTCTGCAAAGTAAGAGGAGAGACCGAGCCTGTTCAGCAGCACAGAAAATAAAACACAGCATCTGCATGAAGTTGTCAAAATGAAAAAAGATGTGTACATTGCATTTTGATAAACTCTAAACGTTATTTTTTTATTAGGGCTTTTAAAGAAGATGTAGGTGAGCTTTTGCAGAAGACTTTTAGAGAGTTTAGACTTTTTTAGAGAGTTCTCATATAAAGGATGAATTGCTAAAAAACCACAATTCTGTTACGGTTTTGTATGTTCCTTTTGTAAAGAATAATAATGCAGCTTTCTTTTTGTGTAGTTTCCACCTTTAAGTTATACCAGCGTGCAAAGCACGTGTACAGTGAGGCTGCCAGAGTGCTGGAATTCAAGAAGATTTGCAGCGAAGCACCTGCCAACGCACTCCAGCTGCTGGGAGAATTAATGAAGCAGAGCCATATCAGCTGCAGGGAGATGTATGAGTGCAGCTGTCCTGAACTGGATCGGCTGGTCGACATCTGCCTGTAAGTTCTGACCACAAGGCAGAGTAATCGTCTGTGGAGAATACGGTTCGAATTGAGGAGAAAACATGACATCCTTGGCTATTGCAATCTTAAAATGAAAGTATTCTTGTCTCTTATTACAAAATTAATCTCCTGCAGGGACATTACATGGTCAATTGTTTCCCTGCTGACATCTGTGTAATACTTTCAGATGAAAGCTACGGTTTATGGCTTTATTACAGATTTTGCTTTTGGACTGACTCATCGTCACAAGTGTTACGTGAGACTGTTGGCTACTCTTTTGTAACTTGTAGAAGAAGTCAGAAGTGGTTTTCTTAAAACATCATGTTACTTGTTCTATCTGAACTGTTACTTTTTCTGTACTTTTTATAATTATAGCATCATAGAAGGATTTGGGTTGGAAGGACCTTAAAGATCATTGCATTCCAACTCGCCTGCCATGGGCAGGGACACCTCGCACCAGGCCAGGTTTCTCAGAGCCCCATCCAGCCTGGTCTTGAACACTTCCAGGGATGGGGCATCCACAGTTTCTCTGGGCAACCTATTCCAGTGCCTCATGACTCTCATAGGAAAGAATTTCTTTCCAATATCTAATCTAAATCTACCTTTTTCATGTTTCTTAACCATTTCAGCACTGCTGCCACAGGAGTTCCAGGGCATAAGAAAGCTGTTCTACAATCTTAGGTTGTCTTGCAATTATAATGAAATAGCGAAGTGCTATTTGCATTTTTTCAATTAAAAACTAAGTTGTCCAGAGTATCAGATAGGTTGGACAGCATTTCACCATTTAAAAAATGAGTGTGTTAACTGTTAGAGGGGCTGCCACTCTGCTTCTCTCTGTGCTGTCTGAGCTTTCCACATATAATTAAGTCTCCATCTCTGCCCTAGCATTATTCTTTCAGCTGGGACCCCTTCCTAACTCCTTTTGGTCACGAGGAAACAATCTCAATTCCAAAGCACGTTCCCTGAGTGCCATTTTGTCCCTTCTCTTCTCCTACACACAGGTTTTGGTAGCAGGCTGTTGTTTCCATGACTCAGCTACAGGGGACAATGAGATCTGGTACAATCATGTGTTAATACACAAAGTAAAAACAAGCACTGAGTATTCACATCGTGCATAGCATTTCATCCCTACCACAGGGTCAGCATGAAACAATGTACACATTTCAGTCCTTCTTAACTTCTATTTTTCTGGTACATTTAATCATGGGGCAGACATCTTACGCTAACTTTGATCTAAATTCAGTGCCTATAGAAGGAATTCAGTGGTTGGTGATCATTTTAACAGTGGCTGGGGGAAATAAACAGTTGCCCCCCTGGGCTGTCCCACCTCTACTCTATCCCTGCCTCTGCCCCAGCCACCCCGTCCCACCTGCTTCCCACAGTCCCTTAATGGCTCCTGGTGATGCCACCTTCCTGATTCCACCCCTAATTGTTCCTACTTCTCCTTGGAGAAGGGTGTGCTTAGTTTGGGGAAACTCTGCCCTAAGCCAGAGCATTACTACCCTGCCAGAAGGGAAATGGAGGATGACACAAGTGTTTGCAGGCTGGAGGTCAAGAAATGTTTCACTGTCTTTTAGAAGCAAATATCTCTTTTCAGTCTTGAAGAAAATAAACTGTTTCAAATTGAAGCTTAAAAAAATTAAATAATTAATATCTTACCACCTTTATCGGCTTTTTTTTTTTTTAATTAACTGAGAAATAAGTCTGGCTTAGAATGAAAATACGAATTTTATGAGCATGCAATTTACTATATGCTTTTTTACTTCTGCACAACTTTTTAAGTTGCAGTACCCATTTATCAGGTTTGTAAATCAATAGAGTACAAACCAGATGATTATTTAGGTGAGTCTGATTTCTTTTGCAGACCACATGGAATGGTCTCCAAGGCAGAAAGCTACAAACTTAAAAACTGAGCAGAAGACTTCTGGACATTGACAGTTTATTTTGCATATGGGATACACGTGCTGTTTTGTGGTAAAACACAAAGCAGCCTGATATAGCCACTGGACAGACTGATAGCAGTTGAGCAGAAGAAGTTTTGATTCTTCTCTTGGGAGCCAATCCAGGGTGTAGCTCACAGGCTGTGTTCAGTTTATTGTATCACACAGTGATCACATCATACAATAAGCTGTGACAGTCACTCAGCAGGGCAGTTCCACCAGAGATATCCCAGCTGCTCAAAGGGAACCACTTATCTGTGTGTGAGAAGGGAGAACTATCTCCAGGGGCAGCTGAAGACAGAAACTGAGCTGTACTGGATTGTCAAAAATCTCGGGCAACGAAGCCTTGACCCCGTGCAAGGCATCAGCACTGCCTGTTCTGAGACTCCACTGACAGGGCAAGAGCCTTAAAACTTAACATCTGCATTGCTTTTAGGTACAGTAACTGCCCAGACCTGGTGCCTCAGTCAGTGGCACCCAGTGACTGCACTTGGCAGACCTGAGGAGCCCATTCTGACAGGGCCTGTTCTCAGAAAAGCTGGGAGGAAACCGTCCTGTCCTGGGCAGGGGAAAACGAGCAAGTACAAACTGGCCAGATCTGCTCTGCAGCGTGGATTTACCTGTGCCACATTTCAGTAAACCAGCGAGGATGGCAGCAACAGCCTCTGGCAGTAGGGAGCTCAGCACAGGACTGGAAATTGTGTTCCCCATTTGTGCTGAGCTCTGTGCTTCCGTGGTGACGCAGCTCCAGCCGGCTCAGGCAGGAGCACGGCCACAGCACCAAAAGGAAAGCAGCAGTTAGGAGTTTTCTAAATTCAATTAAAATTCATCAGAACATTTCAGTTCCAAGGAGCAAAATATAAATAGTAAAGGAGAAAAGTGATGTGTGTGCCCACATTACATCAGATTTCTGATTTACCAGCAGAAGAGCCCACAGAATAGGATGGGCAGAGCTAAGTACCACAGTGGAGTGTCATTCATGTGAAATGATTTCACATTTATATATTAAAGTTATTTAATCTGGGTTTTTAAAATTGTATTCTTTGCACAGAAGAAAGTAAATTGTTCATTGTTCTTTACAATCTTGTCCCATCGAGAGTATTTCCTAAGAAATGCCTCTTTCTGCTCTAGAAGTTTAGTATTAAATCTCTTTCTGATTCAGTAATTAGATTTCTAACAGTGTATGGCTATTCTGGATGAGTGCAGCTTAAGCCAGCATCTAATTTGGGGAAAAAAAGTCATAACTTTTCTCAAGTTGTAGATTAAAAAACCTAAAGGACATAAAATCACTAGTCACTCTAGGAAGACTTGGCTGATGTGATTATAGAAATGGCCAGGAACTACATAAATTACATTCTTTACTTACGATGATATACAGCTGCCCCGTAACTTTCAAAAGCTTTTCCAAAAATACATTCCACAGAATTGCCTGAGTCTACTGCTGCTCTCTCCTTACAAGGTTTAAACTGTGAAGAATAATCTGCATATCCAGATGTTTTCTGTTTTGCCTAGATCTTTATGTTTTACTGTAGAACCTCTGCCAAGAAAGAAAGGGATCCATACTTGCTGTGGTTTGTAGTGCTGAAAACTGTAACCACGAGTTGGTCAGTTGTTTTTTTTCATTTTGCAAAGATGGAAGACTTGTACTTTCTGTAACCTACCTCGTGTAGTTAGTTGCTGGTTTACCTGTTGGTCTTTTAAAGCAGGTAACACAGCAGATTTACTAAACAATGAAGGGACAAAAAATTGGATGTGAGCTCCTGAGTAAGTTAGGTACTGTTGAAAATCTCTGAGTCCTTAGTGTTGCCCATAACTCACTTTCATTCTCTGTTTCTTCATCTTTTGGTGCTATAAATCCTGGTAACTTTTGTGTTCCCAGCCATGCCTTTTACATGGCAGACAGCTGAATCCTCTCTGACCACTTTTAAACACTACAGGTTATATATTATGTGCAGGTGCATTATGGTAGCCAGGACAATTCTGCATTTTGTCAAGACTCACCATTACCCCTGATGATTCTCTTAAAGCTGCAAAGCCTGCAGTCATGGCATAATTTGAAATTTCAACAAAGCCAGAAAGGCTTAAAGATGCTATTCAAATGCAAACTACTACAAACCAGAATAAGTGCAATCCTCCCCATGTATATATTTAAATATTACAATGTTAACTCAATGCTTTCTGAAAAACTACTTCATAATTTTAAGTATTCCAAGTTAACAATATTGCTTGGGGTTTTTTCACCTCTTAAGAGCACAATTATTTTAAAAATGGACTACTGCCATGTCTTGCCTACTGCTTCCATATACCAAACGATGAGATTTCCATTTTTACTCTTTTCCTTTATTCTTTTATTCTTCTTTCCTTTGCTGCAATACTCATATTTTTACTCTCATTTACGCCCCCAAAAGCTAATTCTCTTTGTATCCAATGAAGACTGGAACAGGATACATAAATGGTTCCAGAAGCAAAGGCCAGAACCCGGGGCTGGGAGCTGAGTGCCCCCAGCCCCAAACTCCAGACAGGTTCTCCTCCTTGTGTGCTCCATCTCTCCCTGCATTCCGTGTCCTGGTGCTGCAGCCCAGCCTTTCCCACACATGAAACCCACACCTCCCACTGCATGGGTGAGCTCCCCGTCCACAAGATTGTCTGCTCAGACTCCTCTTCAAAAACCCATCTCGATGCCAGTGCACAAGAGTGTCTGGCCAGGAATCCCACTTTACCAGAGGGGTCCAGCTTAGTATTGAACTGATTAAGACTTTAATGAGACAGTTTCAGACCTGTTCCAAAGACAACTTCCTTGTGTTTGACCTAGATGCCTCCCAGGCACCACATGTCCTGCAGACACGGAATTAGGTGCTCACTCCAGAATCTGTGTAATATCAGGTACCCAGTTTTCAGATGGTGCAGCACTGCCCATCAGGTTCCTCAGCAGTAAGCCCCAAGTGGCTGCTATCACCACATTTGACACTGTTAAGCCACAGTATTTTGAAACACAGTGACTTCAGCTCTGCAACAGGCATATTTTCTGTCTACTTTATGCTTTATTTCAACTAAGTATTTGAAAATGACTCAGTAAAAATGAGGCATGAGCATGACCACAGAGAATTATGAAATCAATAAAAGGTTTAGAACAATTCTGAAGGGATTTCAGTTGCCTACCAAAATAAAAGCCAGACACCATCTGAAATACTAAGTTCTGACTGAGGTAACAGACCAAATGAGTACAGACAGTTGATTTACCAGACTCTGAAAAGTGGATTGGGCCTTATAAAGTCAATGAGAATTTCCTTATTGATTGCAACTGAGACTGGACTGGATCCTGTTCATTTTAGGAGGTTGCTCCATGGACTAGAAACTACCAAAATTGCATCAGAGAATGAGTGGCTTACAGGAATAGCAATAAGTAAAATAAAACACCAACAGGAAACGCAGAATGAACATAAAATCGAGTCAATATGAAGGGTGGCACCACACAGACACACTGAAGAAAGTGTTTCTGTTCAAGAAGAGATGTGTGTTTAGAATCAAACACATATGCAAGTACTTGCTTGAAATATGACCTAAACCTCTACTAACCCAGCACTACACCAGATTCATTTAACATAAAATGCACACATGAAAAATTACAACAGCCCACTCAGAATGAGCTGTCATTTTCCAGTGCTATCACATGATGTTGTTTCTCTCTCTAACATATTCTAGGGCTGGTGAATCTCTCTGCACATGGCTATTGGAAACACATCAAAAGTATTTGTTTGTAAATCAGATTAGATCTCCCAGAAGAATAAGATTTCAGATGAGTTTTCTAAATCTGACTGGTTCTGTTCTCATTAGGTTAGAGAAGCCCCAAAGTAACTTATTACCTGGTATTTCCCTACTTTTTCTGAGTCAAAGTAAAGATCAGGAACACAGGTAAGCCACCTATTGAAAATAATTCTAAATTCTAAAGAGATGGCATCTGAATCTTGCAGTGGAACAGCATGGGATTTGCTCTAGGACATTTCTAGCAGGCCAGTATCGTGAGGCTGGGAATGGTTTATATTTTGGATGTCATTTATTTGTCATTGTTCTTTCTGTTCACACTCCTCAGTAAGAGCATTTTTTTTTCTTTTGGGACTACATTCTTACTTTACCTCTTCTGCTGTCAGTCTTAAGTTCATGAGGTTCCTCTGAAGAGAGATACCCAACTCTGTCCATTGAGCATAAACGGAAGTTATGTGAGTTTATTTATACAGTGCAGTGACTCTATGACTTTCTGAGAGCCTCTGAACTCTCCTTTTCTTGACTGGCACGCTCGGCAGTCCTGCAGAAGCCTGTGAATCTTCAGCATGGTTTAGATCTGTCCTGGAAGAATAGAGCTATTTGTCTTTGCCACATTAGAAAATGGCTTGCATGCCTACATCCTGTGCAATTAGTTTATGAACCCTCTTTTGTTATTTTTGTCATGTATTTCTGTTTTCACTTCTGATGTCTTATGAATGTTGCTAACACAATTCCTTTCTTCTCCTGCTTTCTTCATCTCAGCTGCGCTGTGATCCTAAAAACAGCTGATGCTGAAGCATTACAAAACAGGGGGACTTTTGGAACTGACAGAAATGACTATACTGCAGTTTAAAGCGTCAGCACTTTTCTTTGGTCCAAAAGGGTAACTGCAAATTGCTGTAGTGTTACATACAAGCAAGTGAACCTCAGAAAAATCAGATGACATGGGAATACTCAAAACACATCTGAGTTTTCTATATGAATTTTATATAAGACAAAGTACCCCTTTTTGGTTTATTTTACATGATTTTTTTCCCTGTTACTTTGTTTTAGGCAATTTGGGGCCATCGGGTCACGTCTGACTGGAGCTGGATGGGGTGGCTGCACTGTGTCAATGGTGCCTACTGACAAGCTGAACACTTTCCTAAAAAATGTAAAAAAAGCGTATTACCAAACGGATGGCCAAAGGTTAGCAGTGGAGAATAACAGTCTGTTTGCTACCAAACCTGGAAAAGGAGCTTTGGTTTTTGTTGAGGCCTAAAGAACGTAAAAATTTTAAAGAAAGTATGTAGAGCATGTAGAACTGGCAGTACTTCCCATGCCACAGTAAATGAATGCTTTTTCTGGTTTGTATTGTAATGAGCAGTTGCTATTATCAAAATGTATTTCTGAGGAAGCAATTAAAAGAAAACTCCTTGATTATAAAAGTCTTTTTTTTCTCATATTAGATATATCTTTCAGTATAAATATTGATTTACTACAACCTATTGATGGGGAAACCTGAAATTGAAATAAAGGTGATACTTTGTTACAGTGTCTCTCTCTTCTTTTCCCTTTACTGTCATAAGAGAGGGACCAGGTGTGCAATGAGCTGCCTCAGTGGAGGGAGGGGACCTCTCAGTGTTTGCAGGGCTGTTCAGTGCTTTTTCTCCTCAGGTCCTGGACATTGTTTTGTTTGGAGTGTTCTGTAAACAAGGAAGATTAAACTGAAGCATTAAAAAATTGGAAGGACCTTGCTAAACATTCAAGTTTCATACTGTCCATGAGTAGGATAATTACTTTTGTAATTAATGATAGCATTGGAGGAGCACCTGCAGGCCAAGTGAAGCATTAGGAATACAGTAGGTTAAGTAGGACAGCTTTTCTCCTAGCGATATTTCTGAGGTATCTTTGTGCAAGATGACTTGGTATGAAAGTTTCAACAAATATGAATGCTGTTCATGAGCTGTATGATGTGACAGCCTAAGTGAATGAGCACATAATGAAGCAAAGTTGGATTCTGAGTTACCCAAACACCTTACTCTGATGCTTGAGTCCCAGCTGTGCTTCTGCATCATAGAACATTTGCATTTTATG
Source organism: Dicrurus megarhynchus (assembly GCA_013399195.1). Classification (NCBI taxonomy): domain Eukaryota; kingdom Metazoa; phylum Chordata; class Aves; order Passeriformes; family Dicruridae; genus Dicrurus; species Dicrurus megarhynchus. Next base: position 998,595 of record VXAD01011334.1, on the reverse strand, counting down.
CAAAACTATTACAAAGGACTACATATGATCCACTAACCATGTAAAAAAACACTTAAAATTTATAAGGAATAATTAATGAGAGAATTTGCTCAGTTGTACTAAGCAAAAGTAAGTTCTAGGTAGGACCAAGGGAAAATGTCATTGACGTTACTGACAAATTCTGACCTTGCCCCCACTCTCTGCTCCTGCCATCTCCTGTAACTGCTCTGGCAGTACAGACCCACAATTCATTCCTCAGCAGGAGAAATGATTGTGATTGCAGAAGGGATCCTGTACATCAGGATCCCCCAAAGATGTCCTAACCCTGCTCCCAAGGGGAAAGTCAGGCTCCTGTGGCCCCTCTCTTGCACAAACTTCCACTTCTCTGCTCTCTCCAAAGAAAACCAAAGAGAAGATTTGGTCGTGTCACAGCCCTTGCAGCCATAAAAGACACAGCAAGAGTTGGCCCTGGGCACATTTTTGTGATACTAAGCACAAGTTAATGTCCAGAAGTCTGCATCAAATTAGAGATCTCTCAGATTTTCTGTACATTACCCATGCTAATTCAGGCCAAACCCAAATTCTCAGAGGCTCCTAATTCTGTGAGAGGACTCTGCCAAATCTGAGCACAGCAGATGAACAACAGCCAATGCAAACTACCAGATCTTTTCAGGAACCTCACAGGGGAATGTCATGGCTGTAATATCAGTAGAGAAGATTTCTTATTTCTGACAAGCAGGAAAAGTGGAACAGAGTGCTTTGGTCAAGTAAATCAAACACTCGAGAGGAAAAGGATGGAGTCTGGGCACAAGGAGGGGGGTGAAAAGATGATTTTTAGGGAGGACAGTTAAAAGGATGCATGTGAGGAGGGGAAAGCAAAGGACGGGGAAACAGTTCTGAACAACAGGCAGAATTATAGAATGGGCTAATCTTAAACACTCCCTATTGACATCTTTGGAAATTGAATAATGTACTGTACAGTAGATATACTGTGCATTCAAATGCACCTGTAAACATAGGACTCCAAAAAGTAAAAACCAAATAAGGATCTTCAAGAATGTCTAAGATCACCATAGAGATTTTAAAGAAAATAATGCCATTGCTTTGTTACCAACTGCTTAATGAAATACAATCCTGAGCTTACTCCAGTGAGCTCCTATTATCCTGTTATAAAAATGGAGCAGAACAGAGTTCATACCAGTCCTTTGATTAAGATATTTGCATTGAACTTTAGTTCACCTGCATTCATGGAAGCACTAATCAGTGTATGAGCAGATTAAAAATATATTATGGGGTTTTCTTCTTCTTTTTAAGTTGAGCATGACACACAAAGTCATAGAATCTTCCCCAAAACACACAGGCTGGAGTACATTTCAAAATTTTTCTGTCACTGAATCTTATAAATTATATTCTCATAAACAAAGAAAAGGAAAACAGAAAACTGGCAGAGTATAAAAGAACAAAACTAAAAGTTCTAAACTTCTGATAAATCTCTTTCCCAGTAAAATTTAGACATAACTTTCATTGAAAAACCTACCGAATTCAAACTATTTACATAAAAAGGGCACTCAAGCATTTTTATTTACTGACTGTATGTAGGGAGTAAACATTTCTTTTTAAACAAACAAACAAACAAACGTGTTTTGGGGGTTTTTTTGTTTGCTTTTTAAACCTTTAAAGACATGTTTCTATATAATAGTAAAACTCCCCAATGATCAGAGCATGAGAATGATAAGCAGCAAGGATATTAGTAGTATCTCTAATATACTAGCAAGAAGATTTTGATTTTGATGAAAATTCTGAAGTCTAAAGCAGCAGCTCATGAGCATGTTGCCTACACAAGACTTTCCAGGTCTGTATTTTTAGAAACTTTTCCTGACTACCTTTTAAAAATCTCTACTCTAGCTAGAGTAACACTAATTCGTGAATCAGATCATAGAATTGTTTAGGTTGGAAAAGACCTCTAAGACCATCAAATCCAACCATTGAGCCAGCACTAAGTCCACCACAGACCATGTCCCCAAGTGCCACCTCTACACATCTTTTAAACCCCTCCAGGGATGGTGACTCCACCACTGCCCTGGGCAGCTGTTCCAGTGCTTGACAATCCTTTCCATGAAGAATTTTTTCAGAATATCCAATCTAAACCTCCCCTGGTGAAGCTGCTGATAAATGATGGAAAGTGGCTCAGTGAGCACTTCCACCAGTTGTTTCGGTTCCCTTGGGTGGATCCATCCAGCCCCAGAGTCTTGTGAGTGTTGAAGTAGAGTGGCAGTGAAGTCACTGACCATCTCCCCTTGGATTACAGGTGCTTCATTCTGATCCCTGTCCCTCTCCTCCAGCTCAGGGGGTTTGGTACCCAGAGAACAACTGCTCTTACTATTAATGCCTTCTCTGCCTCAGTCCAAGTACCTCAGGCGTTTCCTCATCCTTTGTCACTATGTTTCCCCCTGCACCCAATAAAGGTTAGCACGAGCTATGATTATCCCTGGAGTGTAATTTTATCTTAAGGCCTGACTGTAATTCATTCAATCACAAGTTTAATCTTAGTGTGCAGTAAATGGGCTCTAAACCTTTCCAAAAAGGATCTGGAATGGAGACACTGTTAGACATCCGGGTGTGCGGCATCATTGCCTGGTGCCATATTAATGCTCTGCATTATGGTAGTCCCACTGACATGTACATCTTCATCACTGCATTTGCTGACTGTGTCTCACACAGGAACATGTTTGTCCTCTGAAATAGCACGAGAGCAATTCTACCATTCTCTCAACGGGAGGGGTCACTCTGTATTTGATGTTGGCTGTCTTGGACACAGCACACACACACACGGACACATGGCAGCCTAATATATAGTAATTACTTACATAACGTTTTCGGGAATATTGGTTTCTAGTTAATACGATCTGAATGCCAACTTTTATTTTAGCAACTGCTGCGTACTTAGTCAGTATAATCCTTCTGAAATTCCTCTGCAAGTCCATGTGTCTCTTTAATAACATCTTGATACGCTGGAGCAACTGCTTTGCTACAGCTTTAGTCAAGCGAAAGATTTGTATTTTCAGCTAACTATGAAGCTTATTTGTGTGCTAAATCCCAACCAGATCTAGTTAAAGATACACAACATTCTCAAGAGCTAGCCTGTTCTAAAAAAAGATACCTTGCAAATCATAGCTGTTCTGGACAGGACTGAAGTAGTGCTCCCTGATTCTTTATAAGGTTCATCAAGAAAAAACAAACTCCATAAAAGAACTTACACGACGAACTATCAGCATGAAAACTGGACTGGTAAGACAATGTCATGAAACCTGTGAATCATGCAGCACATTAAATTAATTTTGAGATGGAAGGCTAGGTATTGGTAAGAGAGACTAGTTCACAATGCAGAAAGAACTACAGTGGAGAGTACAAAATAAACTGCAAATTGCTCACTGTGATACAGCCCTGTCTGACAGATTTTCCCAGTGCACGGAGGACTGGCAGAGGAAGCACTGCCAAGCAATGCTGCCGACACATCCGTCCTCCCTCAGCTCTGCAGTTCAGCCAGCTCTTTCACTGAATGCTCTTCTGAGATTCAGTATCTCATAAAATAGAGACGAGAGATTCATTCTGTTACTGATCTTATCTCTTATACTCTGCCCTGCGCTTTTGGACTTGTGTCACAAGTAATTGAGATTCTGTGAGACACCACAGACCACAGCGTCCCCTGACAGCCCCGGGTTCACAGAGACAGCTGGCACTGTGCCCAGGGTGGGCAGTGCCCAACCACCTCCTCTGCAGCCTCCCTGTGCCCTGGGACTGCAGTGCTGCACTGCCTGGGACAGCAGGACAAGGCTGGAGCTGCCACATTGGGAACAGCTGCTGCTTGAGCGCGTTTTCTTCCTCAGGTCAGCTCCGACTGTTTGACCAGTTAAACCTGTGGGTCAACGTTCCCTGGAGCTCCTGAAGCCCTGCAGATTTGGTCACTGATTTCAGCATAACGTGGATTTACCCAGCCCACACTCCCTGCAAACAGTTCACACAATGCAATAACAAATAGTGAGAGTTTGCACATAAAACTAACGTGCCCAAATCTCATGTGTAATTTAGGGCACTCATACCAAATTCATCATAGGTGTCAGACCTAGTCATGGAAAATCTGCAGAGGAGTAAAAAATGTTTACGCTTCAGATGAGAAGACGTTAAGTAGCTTTCAGAATTAATTGATCATTAAAATGTTTGAGACTGATTTCCAAGAGCAGTGCTTCCTGCAGAAGCAACAAACTGATGAGGATTTATACAAAGCATAGGACATATTTATTGGATTTTAAGTCTAATGCATTTTGAGAACTGCTATCATCTCCTAAACCTTTTTTTGTTGGCCAAAATTACACATTAATATTAAAAGGAAAAAAAATTCTCTTCCCACTAAAGCACAACTTTCTGCACTTGGCACACGAGGCTCAAATAACTCAATAAAGATTGGATGTACTTCAGACTGAAACACAACTAGTGCCCAAGCAGCTGTCTTCTTTCCAGCCAAGCAGTACGGGAATAAAAATATATTCTATCAGCCAATGATCAAGCCAGATGTGTGGGTTTGGTGTTTTTTTAAATCCAGATTAATTTTTCAAGGGACACTGAAGCAGGTTTGTGTGAAACTCTTGCAGCAATTCTTCAGGAATATTATTAAAGACCTTATTTTTTGCCAAATTCCATATGGTGGAAGGTTTTATTCATGTTGTTCTACATTTTTTGGTTTCTTATCTGTCCCTCATGTGACAAATACATGTATTTATTTTTGTTGGCTGACCTGTTCTGACTTTGAGCAGGATTTTTTAATTGTGTTCTACTGATTGATTATCAACAGAATTAAATTGTTCTGATTAAACGCTGAAGCATTTTCTACTGACTTTCTCCCAGGGAACATTCTTTCTTGATGCTGTCTCCTTCCTTTTCAGGCTTCTATCTAGAAAAGAATTCAGACAAGACCCTGTACTTGAGAAAAAAACAAAATCAGAGCACTACTTTTAAACATCTATAGCAGCTGCAAGAATAATAAGTTTTTTATGAAGGGCTGAATGTAATTTTATTTAGGAACATAAAGCTCCAACTTTCATAGCTGAATTAAAAAGTCTAACTGAAAACAGGAGCTAAAATCAGAACCAAAAATGTCTAGCAAGGATTTACAGAACTTCTGTCAGATTAAGTTAAAGCTCCACAGCTGAATCATAAACTTAGTCATAGCCAAATACTAGCTGTGAATGGAAAAATTTGGGGACAAATGGTTAAAGGTCAAGGAAAAAATACCTATTAGGCTTTTTTTCAAGTTGGTTATGGTCAGGCTTCGGCCCTACAAATATATCCAGTCAAATTCCTCTGCAATCTTTCCACAGCCAATCCAACTATGTCAGCAGCAAAATAGATGAGGAGCTTTGAATAGCCTTGATTTTAAAAATTATTTTATTTTTTTCTTTTTTTTCAGAAGACCATTTGAGAGAGTGAGCGGAGGCCTGGGCAGCTTTTGTTTCTGAAGATCTATAACCCGATGATGGCCAGCGGGAAGAGAGGGGTCACTGGCTGCAAATGATTTTCAGTACTTCCTCTAGAGGGAATAGGATGGTTTCTGTGAGCTGCTTCAGGAGATGGACCCACAGGCCTCTCGCTATTGTTACTGAAAACCTTCAAAATTTATTGTCCTGCCTAAAAGTCATAAAATGTTTAACTTTCTTGATTATAAGATTGCAGTGCTATGCCTTCCTAAAACTGATTTTTCATAAAACAAATTAAATGGTTAAATAAATAAAAATTTTTGGACAGAACAACACTGTCATGATTTGTGGGATTTCTTAGTACCACCCTCAGCTATCAGCCTCTTGCACACGACTGCTCTGGGTGCCCTCCTCCCTTCTGCCTGCCTTAGCTGTGCTCATTCAAGAACAATCTGGTTGGCTCCTCTGAAAGTGAGGGCACAGCTATGGCAGGAAATGCACATCAGCCCCTGGAGCTCGAGTGAGGGGCACAGAAGGGGTTTTTACAGCTCTGCCCCATCCCAAGGAAAATGGCAGAGACTTCATAAGCTCTTTCTGGCGAGCCTAAGGGGCTTGGTGAGCAGAGTTTGAATCTCAACTATCTGCTTTAGCTCCACTAATGAGATTTATTTTATTTCTATGTAGGTGGTCTTCTAGTTCTTAAATGCAATTAGCATACAGTTGTTGCCTGATGGTTTTATTTATTTTTGAAAGTGCCGACTACTGGACTTGCTTTCATAGTTCTCGCGTTTCCAGAATTGACTTTTGTGCTCCACAAGCCTATTTTCAGGAAATATTTTGTAAGAGGGATGATATTTTGAACTCTACTTTTAAGGCTGCAAAGGCTTCTGCTTTTTTCGTTCCTTTGTCTGTTCATTAGGGGCCATCTTTAATTCCTAGATGTGTTTTCTGGAGTCAAGTTCCTTTCCTTTGAAACATACCGTGAAAACAAAACATTAAAAATACTTTCAGACTTTAGGCAAAGTTATATGTTTATTTTATGAGATTCTGTGCTGTATGAGGTTCCCGGTGGGGCACTGAAATTTACGTATTTGTCCCTTTTTAGGTTTTCTCTAAACATTTCCTGACGTGTTCATTAGATGCCTTTTGCTCATTACATAAATGCATGAAAAACTATCTGACTTGCTCAGCTTCAGCTGTACAATGAATAGAAGGTTTTAGGCTTTTAATCAAACTATGAAAAATTTCAACATCCCTGTTTTTTGAGGACGACATAGATGAGTGCCATGCAGCGTTTCCAGCTCCAGAGTTGTATTACGGTCTTGATTCCTGTGATTCATGAATTTATAATTCATATTCTCAAAAAAGAAAATGGAACATTTTTGAAAATCAACATCATGCATATTGCAAACTACAATAAACATGTCAGCAAAAGTGGATATACTAACAGTTTATGGTGGCCAATTTGCTACTTTATTCTTTTTTATAAATGGACAAATTACGATTGCCCATTGTGGTCACATTAAAGGGAGAATGGTGTGGAAATTTCTGTTCTCAATAAACCCATAAAGAAGTGGACATGACTTATTTTTAGACAGAATTGTGCTCATAATGTGAATAGTCACCTAAAATCTGCTGAGAAAAACATAATCAGTTTCACAAGAAGGCTAAAATTTTCTTTTTATCCCATTAGTCAGCCTAATAACAAGTTTTACAATTTGTCCTTGTAAAGTTCATAAAAACAATGACAAATATAAAAATGCCACACTGAAAGTTGGAAAAAAAAGTTTTCCACTCTTCTATATGATGTTGCGAAATTTGTTGAAGTCAGAGAAGTTAAACTACCATAACACAATCTGACCCCTGAATTCACTGAGTAACAGAAGCTGCTGAGATTTTACAAGCAAGCTGAGGCGTCCCTATGCTGAATATGCTGAAAAGCAGTGGCAAACTGGTTTTCCTTTAATGTGTTGTGTGCAAACTCTTCAATATACAGAAAAGCGAAATTCTAAGAATCCCATGAGAGAAGGTTTCAGAGAAACTCAAATAAGTCTTCATTAAATCCTCCAAAAACATTGTAATTAAAGAAGTTCTATGTGTGTCAGGGAAAGAATAGAATTAATTAGCAAATCTTTGCTTCTGAAACCTCTTTGTTTTAAGATAAAAAGAACAAAGGGCTCTGAATATCTGTACCACACAACAGATAAGTCCTTTCTACATTCAGAAAGAAACATGCCAGATAGAAATATGTCCAAATTCAGAAAATACTCTAAACTTCCTCAAGATTTATAGATGTTTGGATCCAAAGAGTATAATTCAGGGCCATAATAGAACCAAGTCCATATATAAAGCTAGAATCCAGATATGAGAGGAGTTTCATTACATTCCGGGAGGTTTGATTTATGCTTCTCATTCAGCCTTATTCCCCAAAAATCTAACAGAAATAAAGTAACCAAGCTGAAGTGCAGTCTCACTTCAGACATTTTAAATCGTATGTTAGGTTAAAGGATAACAAGATGAGGAACCAATCAAACCTTTTTTCTGTATTTTTAAGTTTCTGTCTTTTAGGCAAACCACTTGCTGAGATTGTCTGCATTACTGTGGTCTGTCTCAGTCTAGAAAAGAGAAAACTGTCCCAGCTATTGTGGATCACAGCAGAAAAAGGAAACAAAATAAATGGGTGAGACTTGAGTAATGCATTCTTCTCCTCCCTGCCCCAGCTGGCTTAAACCATCTTGGGCAAAAACTTCTGAAGAAAGGTTTTAAAACACAATACAGGTTGGTCAGGGAGTCAAAAAGGATATCACTGTTTGTAAACTTCAGTACAATTACTCAAGTCAGTGGATATGACACAGCATTATCAGTATCATGTGCATGAAGAAAGTAGGAGATAAAGAACTTTGGCCACCGAAATCTGAGGAGCACAGAGATGCATTCAACTCTGAGCCGATACAAGAGGGCTGGGAAAATGGGAGAAATGTCAATAAAGGATATGATCAAACTGAGAAAACTAACAGAAGGGACTAAGAAATTTGACATTCATATGACAAAATATTTATGTGGAGATTTTTTTTAACTAAGGATTTTTTTTCACCAAAAGGAAGTACTGCACTACTTAATGGTGATACCAGTATAAGAAGGGATCAGAATTTCGGACACAGATTGATGGCAATGATCTAATGTTACAGGAGACCATTCTCCATTTCAAGCAGAAAAACTCCAGACTACAATAGGCATGGAACATAAACACTTGCAATCTTGATTTATTTTAAAAAATAATGTTGGATTTTGTGTACAGGTTTGAAAAGAATCAAGGTGTGGGATAAAGTTTTATCAAGAATTAAACTAGTGTATCACATTTTAAACTGCAGTTTAGTACAATCATGCCCTTACCTTAATCTAATTGATTCTCATCTCAGGCAAAAGCATTTTCCTTTTGTGAACATTGAAAGCATTAAAATATGGTTGAAAGGAGAACTGGAGAAAAAATGTAAATCATGTAAAAACAACCCAGCACAAACAGTGGTTATAAAAGGAAAAGTCCAACAGTCCAGCACTGTTCAAAACCAGTGATGGTATAACCTACACAGCAAACTTAAAGATGACATTCACCTCTGGCCTTTCTGCCTAGTTTTTTAAATATATCACAACTAACATTACTGCAACTGCAGTTCACTAGAGAAAAAACCCACTTTGTTCCTGAGTTTTTCTTCAGTTACATGCATTGTTGTTCTCCCCCCCATAATCCTCTGTATTCTGTCAAGCATTTTATAAAATAGTTTATAAAAATTGACAGAATCATGGCTTTTGTTAGTACATTACCCATGGTATGATCCTTTTAAAATCAGAAGTATGTAAAGCAAACCTCTGTTATGGTTTTGGATTCCTTTGGCACAGTATTTATATGTTCACGACATTCACTTTTTTCTTCATCTGCTATATATTTCCTATCTTTAGGTAAATTTTTGTAAATTGAATCCTCTTCTAACAAAAAATATAAAAATCATACCATAGCATTTTCTTGGTACTTTAGGATACTCATCACACTTCCAGTGAAACGTTAATAAACCAAATCTCCCCTTAGCACATTTTCCACGCTTTTTTTTTCCCCAGACAAAATGCTAGGCAAAGAGGTTTCTCTACAGATAATGAATCAGTTAATGAAAAATGGTGCTAAGAAGGTTATTTAATCCACTTTCCATATCTTAAAAGATTAAACGACATTTTTTGGAACAGATAAATCCGTCACTGGAAACTAGAAAAAAATACTGCTACTAATACTAACAATAAAACACAGACACTTAGCTCTGGCTCAGATGTTTTTAAAAGACTGTGTCTGGACAGACTGGTATTAATAATCCTGGATTTCTGTGGTGGTAAAGAGTGGTATTTACCCAGTCTCACAAGGTGGGTGTATGTCTGTCCCCACCCCCCTGCCTAGGAAGTGAGAAATAACTGTAAAGCAGAAGTGTGTGCAAAGCCTTCCAGTATCCAAAGGGGTTAGAGGACAGCTGGAGACAAACCTTTCAGAAGGACACGAAGTGATGGGACAAGAGGTAATGGCTTAAAACTGAGAGAGGGCAGGTTTAGATTCGATAATAGGAAGAAATTCTTCCTTGTGAGGGTGGTGAGGCACTGGGACAGGCTGCCCAGAGAGGCTGTGGATGCCCCATCCCTGCAGTGTTCAAGGCCAGGCTGGATGGGGCTTTGAGCAGGTGGGAGGTGGCCCTGCCCATGGCAGGGGGTTGGAACTGGATGCTCTTTCAGGTTGCTTCTGACCCAAACCATTCTGTGACTCTGGGATTTTGGCTGTGCTCCACAAACAAACGTGGCACTTTGGGCAGTGCACACGTCCCAGGGCAAGCCTCACGCTTTAAAGCTTCCCCTGGGATTCTTTGTTACAGTAACAAAGGAATAAAATGATTACTGGACACATGGAATATGCAAGCACAGCATGCTGATAATTTTATGTAGGTCTTCAGTACCCTCATGTCCATTCAGAAAAGCTGTCAAAGAAAAGGAAAGTTGTTCACTTCTTGAAGGTCTTGAAACAAACAAGCAGGAGTTCTAACTCGCAGTTTTACAGTAAGCTGTCAGACATCCATGAAGACAAAGCCAGATCTTGACTGGGCAAGTACATCTTAGCCACAGGTTATAAAGCAGACACAGATGTACAAAACTATCAAGACAGGAAAACAAAAGTTTGGAAGAACAGTGAGAAAAGCTTTACATTTTTGCATAACAGGAAATCCACTGAACAAAAAAGAATTACAAATAACCACTAACATGTCTCATTTGCCTTAAAGAAATACAAAAGCTCCTAAAATGAGAAATAACATCATTGAATAAGAACCACAAAATGAAGAATTTTATTTCAAAAAATGTCTTTGAACACAGCAGCTCAGTGCACAGAGAAGATGATGGAGTTGAAGACAAAGAACTGCTAAAATAGAACTGAAATGAAAGCCAAGATGAAATAACCTCCTCAAGTTCTGATGCTGGCAGACAAACACCATTCAATAAAAGTTTTCCAGCAATGACAATTATCCCATAGGGCTTCAAAACAATTTATATACTCACAAGAAGAATACGTGTGAGAACAATGTTCCAGATTGCTGAAAATTAGCAAGAAGGGGAAGGAGGTACCAAGCACTTCCAAATCAGTTAATTTGAATTCTTAGAAAGATCTTAGAAAAGGCCTGAGTTTCCAGATCTAGGCCAGGAATTTTTGAAACCCATAAGCATAGAAACTCTTTAGCCCCAAAATGTGAGTTTAGGAAAGAAAAGGAATAAAGTGACTCCTGACTCAAAGTGAATTATAATCTAACCTTACTCACAATGTGGGGTTTGGAAACACACTATCTGCAATCTGTGTGCTGCATGAAAATCTCCCACTGCATGCAGAAGTGACATGCACAAAAAAAAATTCCACGGAAAGGTGCAGCAGCAAGCAGGCAGGCAAAGGCCTGAAAGGCTGATCCACAGGAATAACAAATTTAGAAGTCATAGGTGCAGGGTTCTGCTCAGGAGGAAACACCCTCACACCAGAAACAAAGAAGATGGGGAGCCCCTCTGACAGAGTACTGAGGACAGAAGTTTTACTGCCTATCAAAAGCAGAGGTGATCTCAAATCCTTGCAGTGCTCTCCTGCTGTGCAGCAGTGTTCTCCCCGGGAAGAAGAAAGTGGACAGAATGGAACAGGATCAGTAACCAACAACATGAGGCTCAAGAAAAGCTGCTGACATCAAAGAGTGTCAGATGATCTGAGAGGAATAAAATGAGAGAAGAATGACAAAGAAGATGAACACTTTCTCCTCCTCCCTTGATCCCAAAAGAATCCCAGTGTAGCAGGCTAAGAGAGACAGAGACAATATCCAGCCCAGTTTGCCAGCCTAGTGAGAAGAGCAGTGGAAAAGTCACATCTCAGAGCATGGCTGAGCCCTGGAGCCTGACAAGTCAGTAACAAGGTCTTTGTTGACAAGATTTGAGTACAATATGGATCACTGAGTATCTGTCAGAGAGAGGAAGGAGTGCAAGATCACCACGGGTATCCCTTTTTTCCTTGACTGTATCCACCAAGCTCAGTGATGCTGCCATCAAAACCCCCTCAGAGGCCACACTTAAATGCACCCCAACATTTTTCAAATTGCTGGCTCTTTATCTGGTAACATTATGATTCCAGTTGGATTTAAAGAAGGACCTGCATGTCTGAAAGCTGAAATTTTTCAAATGACATCATTTGATTTAATTAAAATAGTGACTCTTCCCACAGATTCTCATTTGTGTTATATAAGAGCACTAGATCCTCAAATCCTTGAGAAATTTAAACTTAACAAGATGGCCAGAATGTCAATTTTATAACTCCTATGACCTCACCCAACAATCCTTATGTGCAATGTAAAAATAATAGCTCTGAGGTTTATTCCTCTTCCTTTACATTCCTCCACAGTAGATGAGTCCAGAAACCAATCCAACAGACATGTTTAAAAGGGTTAATAAGACTTAATTAAGGAAGACTTAATTAAGACTAATCAGGACAAGACAAATCCTGATTTCGATAGGCTTCTCATCAACAGCATTAACATTCACTTACAGTACAGAGATGGACAGTTTAACTAAAGGCACAATATACCCTGAAGAACCTTTTTATTGCTGACAGTAACACTTGGATTAAAATTAGCACAGCATGATTTTCAAATTCCAAATTGAGTCTGCAGAGAAGGCAGTTAAAAAAGGGTGGGTTTTTTTTTTTACTCACAAACTGAGCAAACTTGATCTGGAAGTCATTAACAGATAATAAACATAACCTTCCCCCACTCACTCCCAAGATGCCATCTCTACAGTCACTTTTCAGCATACAGCTGTATTTTTACAACTTGTCATCCTACAGAGAAAAGCCTCACAGGCTTTCACTCTATCCCATTTCTCCCTTACTGGTAAGGAATTAGTGCCTTCTTTTCAACAGGACTCACTTCCTAACAAGGAGAAAGTAGTGGAACGAACGGAGACGAAAAATTCGGTTTGTTTAGTGAAAAGGTTACAAAGTTCTCTTTAGGATGACAAAAGCCATTCTGAAAAGAAAGTAAAAAATTAAAGCAAGTCAGCTTTAAAGTGAGCTGCAGCAAGTGCCTCACTCAGACACCTCGTTCACACAGCCCACACGGAACAGGCTCAACGAGAACCAAAGGCAGCCACTACTTCTCACAAGACCATTTCTTACAAAGAAAAAAAAAATCTGTAAAAGCAGCTTCAGAAATTTTAAACTACCCTTTCACAGGAAGTATCTGCACCCTTTTGGCGTCCAAAACCAACTGGCTTATTTTGCATTACAGCCTTGTAAATGAAATTGGAATCTGGTTTTCTGCATCACGACTGGCCATAGCCTACTGTCAGACTAGGCTTGGAGATGCACCTTTTTTAACTCCTTGCTTTCCCTATAGAAAAATAATTAATTTGAAAATAGTATGATGGGCTAATTAAATAACTTACATAAATAGAATTAAACAAGCAGTAAGGGTTCTATAGAGGAGAGACTGTTTTACTATATTAAGATCCACAGTCTTATTTTGTCATCAAAAAAAGCTGAAGAACTTATCCTTACTGTGTAAGGGTAACTTACCTTTTCTCACTGTGTAAGGGACACAAAATTCAATATGATGCAAACATCTTATCACCTGCTTCACCTATTTGAAATTATTTACATTGCAGGTCCTGTGTGTCTTTGAGAAACACTGATTTGTTAAATGAAGGAAGAACTAGTGACCCAAGGAATATTAAAGGGAAAGATGTTCAGTACTGAAGGGAGTAAGTGCAGGATAAGCAAACCACAAAGCATCAAACAGAGGCTGGACATTCAAAATTCGATGTACAAGAAGAGACCAACGATAGAAGGATATTTTGCAACATAACCAACACATCATTCTTACACAGTTCTGATGCAAAAGAACAACTTGGTCAACCATCAGATACAACTCAGTTCCTCTGAACCTTCTCAAACTCTTAAGAAAATAAAAAGAGAGAAAAAGATGGCTTTCTAAACAAGCCTATGGAGCCAAAGCACACAGGCTCTGAGTAAGACTGGAACTAGATAATGTTAAAATCAATAAAATTTGCTATAAGTTCCTTCTTATAAAATGTAGAACCTATAGATTAGTAAGGCTGCTCATCAGTGGATGAGAAGACACTAAAAATCAAAATTAACAAATTGAGAGCTTGTATGATTAAGTGCCACCAGACAGATTAATGCTGCATCTGCTTTACTCTACTTGAAAATCTGAATTCTCTCAGTAGAACAAAAAATAAGACAAATCTGGATTGTTTCCTGTTCCAACAGAAGAACACAAGAATAGCTGTTCTCGGTCAAACCAGAGGTACACACAGAGCAAGATCCAATTTCCAGCTCTGACCAACATTGGATGACTAAGGAAGACTGAGAACGTGGCAAGCACATAGTGATATTTCCACAGAAATCTCTCTTGGCCACAAGCATTTTGTGGCTCAGGCACCAGAGGTAGTGACTCTATTTGACAGCTTTGTACAAGTTTCTTCAAACTACTTTAGTAATCTTTGGAACTTTTTAAAATTTAATATCTACAGTGTCCTTTGGTGCTTAACAATAGTGCATGAAGAGACATTTTTCTTTTATTTTAGTTTAATCTGACATGCTGCTAGTCTTGCTTGCTTGAAAATTAGAGAATAATCAGAGGACTCCTTGTAACATATAGAATCTTGCTGTAGACAGCTGAAAACTTTTGTATGATAGATGTCTTGCAAACAAAAAGCTCTTCTTTCATTATAGGTTCCTTTTCCTGTTTCTGCTCATTTAATAGTCCCAAAATAATAGAGAAGAATTTCTATTTTCTGGAGTCATTTCCAAGTTCTTATACTATAACCAAAAATTTTAATAGTACTTTTATCAAATATTTTGATGTTAGACTATACTTTTCTGAGAGATGATTTTACATCTTTTAGCCAAAAATCACCCATTCTACCTACCTTTTTACAAATTACCATAAAAATGAGCTTGTCTGCAGACCAAGATACCAAGATGCATGATTGCTCAAGTGTGCCTCACTCATCTCAGTCCTTAAGCAAAACAAATAGCTCAGAAGTTAAAGCAAACAGCTTTTCTCAGCAGCTGTTCATTCTGAGGCACTGCCAGTATACAGAAACTTAAATTCAACTTTTCACAAGAGCCCTTGTGGGAGGAACACAGGTAGAAAGGTGAAATAAACTGAAACCATTTTTCAGGATTCACCTAGACCTGTTCCTAGCAGAATATTCCTTTATTGGGATGGATTGTTAGATTTACACACATATGTTCTTTGAAAAAAATATTGGACATTCACAATTCTGTCTAGGAAAACCAGATACTTAATTATATAGAAGTAAATCATCCTGAAAACAAGGGTCACTTAATGGAGCAACAGAGTGTCCTGCTGCTCACGGTGTACACAGGTCAATGTGTTACCTGGCATTCAGGGATGTTCAAGCAGCAAATAACAAAATACCATTAGAATGTTCTGGTGCAAGCCAGCTACTGCAGCATAATATCTTCCTGCTGCTACCACTGCTGCCCAGACTTCTGCCTCTACAGACCCAATAATTTTGCTATCAATAGAAGGATTTATTCCCCCCTCAATTACTTTGTTTCTTAGAAGCCAAAATTTACTGTACAACGCATAACGAGTAAGTACAAAAACACCTGGAGTTCAGTGATCGCCTTGATCCTTGGAAAAAAAGAATTCTGCCTCCCAGCAAGTAGGGTAAATCTCTCAGGCCAGGCTGCTTTAGGTATGCCACATCTCAGTGGCACAGCTACTGCACTGCTCCCAGTTCCAGAGGGGTTTCAGGAACAGGGTTCTTTAAGTCTGAAGTCTTCAGAGAGCATTGCAAATTATCTGCTGCATATGAGCAAAAGATACTCCTTACTTCATGATCAAATGTCTAAGCAGCCACATATTAGTGGCTGCTGGTATTTTCATCACACCAGAAATACCAGCAATAATTAGAGTTGCATCTCAAATTTGTAGTTGGCATTCAGTACTTTGAATTGGCTGCTTCCAGTGAACGAGCAACTGGGAGTTCTTGTGCTTTCAATATTGTTACTTTTATATCACCCTTAAGGTTATCTCCCACACACAATTAGGAAATAGTATGGAAACTTGACCTACATATTATATCCTACCTATATTATGACCTAACAAAATACAGCAGTAAGAGTAAAAACTTGAAACAAATCTGACGGCGTTAACTCAGACAGTGTCCTTCTTGATCTGTTACCCACATCTTATCTCACCAATATCCTAATGTGGGGTGGGAAGGAATGAAATGTGTTCCTATCTGAATGACCTGAAAATGTCTTGAGTGATATTCGGACTAGATCAGCTGCAGAGAGGACAGAGAGGCCACCCAGAGAGACCAGACGTTGTGACTGACCTCCAGAAGATTTTGCCTCTTTTGCAGTGCAAGGTAATAACTGGATCAGAGTGTGGCTTTAACATCTGCTGCTGGTTGATATCTCTGGCCTTTCCAGCTTCAATCTGAGATACATTTTGAACATTATTAATTCCCATGACCTAGTGTCAAAGTCTGATAGAGAAAGTGATCTGGTAGTGTTATCTTCCAGTATTTAATATCAGTTCTGGATAGAAACAGCTGGAAACAATATAATTTTTGCTACAATAAATTTTCAGAGGAATTTGTTGAAAATATCTCATATGTACAAAGAGCTGATTTCAAAAACAGACTTTGAAGGTGTAGAGGAAAAGCCACATGAGCAAACTGCTCACGATGAGTACCTGATCCCGTTATACAGGACATATTCAGAACGAAATTCATACCTTAAAAACTCATATGGAAGTCTAGGCACAATTTCATCCCAAATCCTGAATCAAAATTTTCTAATTAAAATGGAGTCAGATTATCTCTTACTATTTATTAATCATTAAGCTGTGGATGGGTTCTGCAATATCTCTTCATGTGCAGCTGTCACTGATTTCAGTAGATGCTTAGCATGCAGAAACTTAGGATGAACTCTGGGTCTGCTCTAATATCATGCACAAATTGTACTATATAAGCTTTTACTCTGCTGGGATTTTTCCAACTTAAATGAAAGCATTTAACTCTTCAAAATGTTTTTGATTTAAAAACCAGAGTACCTAGGCTGTCATTAGTTATTGCAGCATGCCATGAAATAACCACAAATGAAAGTAAGAAATGAGGAATTATTAACAACTGGAAGCAAGGCTTTATTTATAATTACCTAGTCAAAAAAGTATGACAATTTTGATGGGTCAAGTTCCCCTGCTCCTTTGATGAGATGAGGCAAACGAGTGCTGCATGCCTATCTAGGAAATTCCACCAGCAGTGTGTGCACTGTCAGGGAGATTACACGGTGGATGAATGCTTCCAGAACCTCCCCAAGCGGCACTTGCATGCTGGCAGGAAAAAAAAAAAGTCTCTCTTTATTTTCAGCTAGGGAGGTACTAACAAAATATTTCAACAATCTAGAGCAGCAGATTTTAGGGTATGGAAATGGGCTAAGTCCAAATTNAAAAAAAAAAAAAGGAAAATAAATTTGCTCTCTCTTTTTTATTGGCCATGAAATAATCTATATAAAATGCTTTGCATATTTTTGCATAATAGAAGAATAAAAGGAGTAGAAGATACTTGTATTCTTTCTTGCTGATTAAATACTGCATGTAACCCTCTGACTAACAGCAGGAACAGTACTGGCAAGAGAAAGCTGATGAATTTTTAACATGGTGGCAGACTTCTATATATGGGAGTCTTGGAACGTGGGTAGTGGGATCTCGATCATTCAAATACGCATACATGAAAAAAAGCACACCTCAAAAAACAGGTACAGAAGTTCTGTTCCCCATTACTGCCACTCAGATTTCAAGAGATTTTTGAGTGAAAGAGCAACTTCCAAGAGGCTTTAGGAATTCAGCTTGCTTCCATTTTTTCATTAAATTATGAAACACTCCAAGGCCCTTCTATTCTCTGAGGCTATTTGAGGCTTAGAAAAAGGAAGGAGCTAAGATTCTGGTTCTAATTATTACAGTAATTTTGAATGGACAATTATCAGGTGATGAGGACCTGGTAACACTTTAATACATTCCCTGATTTTTGAAGATGGAAGCAGAAAAGAACTGGTGCAGTAGCTGGAACTCACATCTTTCTGAGATCTACTTTTCTTAGCGCAAATACCTAAAATTACTTAATGTTTATTTCCTGAAAGTGTCAGCATATAATACCAGATTTTCCACACTTCTATATTTCTTTCACAATAATGGAAAGTCTGCTTTTTTGCTCCCTGTCTGCTTGAATTCCGGAAGATAGTTTATATTCTTAATCCTTCATTAATAATTATTGCCACTAATACAGCAATCTGATTACCTTTAGAAGATCACCATCAGATGAAGAATTTACTACAGATAGGCCCTCTTAGGAAGCATCCAAGTTGAACATAAATTTAATTATACTTGATTATATTATTTTGAGGGTCTGACACTTTAGTTCATACACAATTTTTTTTTTGGCTACAGACTCAACATCTGAGCAAAGATACCATGTACTTCTGTAGGTATACACATATATATACACACACACTGGCTCTCATGCTTGAATCTAGTATGAGTGTGTCAAATAAAATATGGATTGTACTTGTCTTCAGTGTCAAAGTAAAGGAAAAGCATTGTAATGAAGTTAATCAGCAAAGATTTACATCCCTGCAAATGATAGTATCTCTGACAATTAGCAGCTTCATTAGTGCGGTCATGCAGTTACTGCTGCTTCTAAGTGGAAGGGAAAGTTAGAACTGCAGTACTCCCCAGGATGAACAATAAACCACAGATCTCATCTTGCTTTTGATCACCTGAAATGCAGGAAGCTGGTTTTGATTAATAGAAATTACTGTTTTGAACGAGGGTTAGGAATAGAGTATCATTTCAGCTTTACTCCTTATCTCTATTACTGCCCCCTAAACTGTACCATCAATTTATAGATTAGAACACCCAAATTCCCAAAACGTTTTCGTCTAAAATTGCAGCAAAATCAGAGAAAGAAAGAACAAAAGAAAGAATCATTAACTTTTTTCTTTTAAAATAAATCATGACTGGGAAAGCATGATGCTATCCCACTGGATACTGTTGCCCAGAGGCACCAGAAATCCATCTCCATTTAAAAAGCAGCCTCGTTGCCACACACACAAATGTATTCTCAGAATAGCAAAAAGCTGGAACAGGTGCAGTGGGACAGGGAATTGAATGTCTACACTGGCATGTGGCAGAGGATCGGGCCAGAGTCCAGCTCTTTGACATCAGGCACTCTCCTACAATTGGAAACTTTATCTCCAAATATTTCATTTACACATTTATCTGTTTGCAATTAAAAATAATAATTAAAAAAAAAAGAAAGAAAGAAAGAAAGAGCAAGTTAAGCTCCTAAACTGTCTCATTTCTTCAAGAAGATGTCAGAAAAATTTAATCTATCAAGGAATACAGCTGACTGAATCCACATCAGTCCTAATTCCTTTGTCACTCTTGTGAATAGAGTAGAACAACCATAAAAAATTAAAGAGGAAAGCTGCATCAAACAGCCTTTCAATGGTGAAGAAATGCAAAAGTAATATTTTAACTTAGGTTACAAAAGGTTTCCCTTATTATGAAATAGGGGCTAAATATAAAATGAATTCTGAATGAACATGAATTTCCTTGGACTGAGTATGAAAACAATACATTGATTTTAGAAAGTCATTCTGTGATAATGTTTAATTTTAAAACAAATCTGGCCTATTCCAAGAGTAGTTAATCAAAAGGGATTGATTTCTAACAGCTGTTACTGTTTGAAAAGTTAATATCTAGGAATTTTGTATTGGTTTAAAAAGGCATCTGTTTCTAGAATGTGTAAAGCTTTGATAAAGCAGAGATAATTTATCTGCTTTCATTTTGTACAATAAAGCTGCTCTTAATATTCTTATCTTATAATATTGGATGTTAAATAGAGTGACTTTATCATGCCATCGTTTTTTAAGCAAAATCATTGAAGTCAGGTGGGTTTTCTGTTTCAGAATAGAGGAATTATGTGATCCACTGTCATCTTACTTGTAGTGAGAAAGTGAAAGAAACCAATGAAACAGAAAAGGCTGTGTTATGCCACTTATTTGTGAATAGATTGCCCATTGAGGAAATGAGAAATTTTGCTTTACAAACTATACCTAGATTTATATTTCACTCTATCTACTTGGAGAAAGTGAGTTCACACCAAATACTTCTTTTAGTATTTCTTCTACTTACAATGCAACTTATTTAGCAAAATTCCAAATTGGCACCATGCACACAGAAAAAAACAATTTTAGGAAGCCAAACACTTCTTGAGCCAAAGGAAAAATTGAACAGGCTTCCATAAACAAGACAGAAGCATCTTTCAAAATAAAAGGTGAAGCTAATGATTTTTATGAGGGAGGAAGGGAGGGGAAGTTTTCTGAAAAAATCTGGCAAAAAGAACATCTGCTCTGACACTGAAGTCAAGGAGAAAATTGTGAACAACTACATGCTTGAGCTTCCACAAGTTGAGCAATATATAGGGGGTGAGGCAGGACATGAAAGTAGTTCTCAGAAGTCCCAGAAGTTCCACAACTTCATAATTTTCTGAGCCTTTATCCCATTCTAGGAATGGGTTTTATTTAACAATACATATACTGTTCCTAAGCACATGTACATAGGAAATTGAACAAATATGTTCTTTTGTAAATAGTACCAAAAAAAGGGAAAAAATATGAAGACAAGAGGGGAAAACCAGAAAGCGAAAAGCACACTCAAGATACAGCCCAAGCAGTGGATCTCATTCTGAAAGCTCCTGGGGTGAGGCCACCTGCACTTAACTCCAGGATCTATGGCTGCATCACCTCCTAGCCATGGAAAATGTCCATCTCCCTTTTGTACCTCCCTTGCCCCAGCTATGATATCGAGTTACAAGGACTCTCTCTGTTATTTCTTCAGAATGCCTACTGCTTGCACATGCCTCTTGGTATGCAGTCAGGAAACTTTCTCTGAAGAAAGCCATCAAATTTCAGAAATCACACATTTATATATAGGAAGTTTTGTTTCCTTTTCATTATTTATAGTTATTCCCCAAGTATCCTGAAAGCATGTATGTAGAACTTAAATTGTGATACATATGAGAAATATATTAGAGGAGGCATTTAAAGTTAGACCACAAGAATTTAAACCAAAGATCTGGAAAGACAAAGTTGGTTTGTAGTCAGGGTGTAATTTCAACATCACAGACAATGCACACCATCTACGACTTGAAGAGCAACCCAGATTGGAAACTTGTTTCAGTATCCACAGCTTGAAATTGGCTACTAGGGAAATCTAAATGTGCTATGGGACAGTACAGTGATTCTCCACCCCCTCCTTCAGTAGAAACAAAAAAAATTTTTGACTCATGAAAGTCCTTTCAAAATGAAATATTCTAAAGATGAGGACAGTTTTTAAAATGCAGATTAAATTCTGAAATTATATAGTGTCAAAACAGGAAAAAAGTAAAGCAAATAATAAAATCCAGTTCACAAAAGCAGCCAGGAATGTAGCATCTGTTAAATGAGAGCAAGGAATATCACTTGATAATCTTCTTGAGATTCTCTATTGTAAATGGATAGCTGAAAAGATAACATTTCACCAGTTTAACCAACTCCATGTTTCAAGATGCTGGAACAAAATGATTCAAGAGATTCCCTCTGCCATCATAAGGCTGTGATACTATATATACCCTGCACTTGTTCCTGGTTTATTTAAAAATGCAAACCAAAAACTTCAGTGATGAGAGATATTGCAGCTCCCCTGCTTTAGTCATTGGATATCCCTGACCTGATATTTTGACCTTGAGCACAGATTATTTACAGAAGTTCAGACACAGTTTCAAAAGCTTATCTCCCCTGAAATTTGCATTGCTTTGCTCTGATGTTTTATATAATTTATTATTTTAGAACTGTGAGAAAAATGGCTGGTTGTATTCCACAGAATAAAACTGTTGAAGTGTTAAGATATTAATCAGTCGTCTTTAGATTGGAAAGTAAGCAGACAAATTAAAAGCAGAGTTTCTTAGGGAACTAGAGAAACCTGCTGCTGAGGTTAATTTGTGTACCTTCTCCATACTCTCTTACCAAGAATACAGACCTTGAGGAGAATTCCACTAATGGTAACTGCAGTTATTCTCCAAAACGTAACCATTCTTTTCTAAAAACTGATTTTGTAAAATGTTAGGGGTTTTTTTTTTGGGGGGGGGGGGGGGCTGGGCTTTAGCTCTTCCTAACACCAGGTTAGAGAAGAAAGAAGGTCACAAATATCAACTATCACTTGTAAGTTTAGTCTCTAAAATAATTAATGTATAACTGTCATCCTGTCAAGAATGCCACTCCTTACTTGATCATACCAGTATTAAGTTTGACCTCCCAATTTAAGATATGCTACAATCTACTTCATTGAGAAACTCTGCTGAAGAGTCAAGGGAGAAGCAGGTGTATATCAAAGAGACAGTTCCAATAAATGTTTTGAAGGCCAAATGAAAGTTTTAGATAGAATGCTATCAGAGCTTTCTCAACAAACAGGAATATGTTCTCCCCACCTCTCAAAGTTACTTTTAAAGGACAGCGTCTTCAGTTTATTCTGCTGTCATGTGGAACTCTAGTCTGGAGATGGCATCAGAATGATACACTTTAAAGGAAGTGGCAATGCAATTATAAACATGACTGAGAGGTCCACACTTCAAAAAAGACCTTGTCAGTGAAAGTATTGGGGGCAGCTGCTTTGCTGGACCATTCATGTGGGAATTGCAGAGATATAAAGTTTCACTTTTACATAATTGCTAAATATGCATTAGTTAGAGAAACAGTAGAAGTCTCTCCTCTTTGTTGCTGGCTTAAACCAAGACAAGAAATGTATTTAGAAACAAGTCCTACCACTTGAAGGCTGTTTGGCAACCTATCTGTTTATCTGCTAGCACGCAGCTTTGTAATAAAATAACCACTGTCACTTTCTGGTCTTACCATATATGCTGAGTATTGAATCAACTAACAAAGTGAAGAAATACAAGAGCAAGACCTCCAACTCTGTCACCTCTAGAAGCAGAACTGTGTCAAATAAAAGGCAGAAGTAGTTTACATCTAAACCAGCACGGGGGCTGTTTTACCCAACCTCTTTGTCAAGTGATTGCTTCAGTTTGCACAACTGTCAGTTTTGCACTTTCTGTAAGCACTGAAATGCTCAGACACTTCAGGAATTGCTGACAGTTCGAAGGGTTCACCTACGTGGATGTCAGATATTCTCTGTTATGAGAACCCAGGGTGAGTTTAATCTACAAAGAGATCAGTTGGCCGACATCATTAACACACTTCTACAAACAGTGGATAAAACAGTTTTAAATTACCAGAAGTTGCATCATTACGGATTATTATTTTAGCATTGTTAGCCTTCTATAATATGATGTTGCTCCCACTGGAATACTGATTAAAATAGGAACCAGATGTGCTTTTCATGACCAGATTGAAAAAGATAAACAACCAGAAAATCAATTCAAATAAAAAGGATGCCCTGGGGGTGTTTCTCGAAACTGAAGAGGGAGAGTGTATGTATCTTTTAAAAGGGTGGGGTAGGAACTGAAAAACACTCAAACCCAGAAATCTCCTCTTTCACAAAAAAAAATCCCTAAGAAACATGAAGCAATCTAGTTCTTTAGACACCTATTTTGATTATACTCCAATGCACCATTATCTTAAAAATGGGTATACCGGCCAATACTAAAACAAAGCAAAATCTCTATTTTCAGTTTTTCTCATAAATCCACAAGAAATAAAGCTCACAGGAAAAAGACTAATTTACATTTAGAACTCGGCATTTTACAGGAATACCACTTTGGTTTACTGGACTGTAAGCAAGATAATTTTTTTGGAACCTTCATATCAATCTTCAACTCCAGAGAGGCACTAAATGGAAATCTTTGTGCCAATCCTGACGGGAGCTCTTTTTCTGCTAAATGCAGGCCAGTATCTGCAATCTTGAAGATTAAGTATGACTTAATGGCACTGTTTTGCAGAGTAGACCATCTATTTGTTTACACAGAATAGAAAAGAACAAAATTTCTAGTCACAAAGGACAGGGATCACAAACCACAAAGGAAAATACAGGACCACATCCTCAACAGCTTCTACTGCAGATATCAGTGTGGCCCCAATGAAGCCATATTTTTTCCCTTACATCTATGCCAGGAACCAGAGAGCAGTGAAGAGGGTGTCAGTCTCCTTGGGCAAGCATGGAGAAGAAGGGATTTCTTCATTAGGTGGATAAAATAATAATTTCAAAAAACAGATTAAAAAAAGAAGTCTCTCTCATATATACACCCTAATTTCAAAAGAACTAGAAGAGAGACTGGGTTAGCTCTGTTCAGCACCAACTCTCATGAGCACTGCCCCAGTTGTGCCAGGTCATTTCGCTGCAGCTGAGTGTCACTGACAATGGGAAAAGCACAAGCCACACAATCAGGCCTGCAAAACTTGAAATAGCACACCATACAAAAGCAGAAGAGATAACTGAGAAATAACTTATCTCTTTTAGCTATCACCAGCTTATTTTTTGGATGAACAAAGCTTTGTCACCACGTGGTAGAGTAATCATTCCATCCCTAGAAGTCCTTCACTGCAGGTTACCAAAGCCAAAATACAAACTTAGAAATGAAAGCTTTCATATACTACAGCCTAATACATATTTGATTTGCCAAATGATGTTATTTCTCTTAGATATGTATTGAAAAAGCAACAGAGAGAAGAAGAGGGGATTTCTAGGAGAAACTCCTTGATATCTTCCTTTATCTTCTTAAAAGTGACTTCCAAGGTTCCCCTGTTTCCCAGCTCCCATTCCTTCTGACATACTGCATACATTAGGACTTCATTACTTTTCTCTGTTCTGTCTTGTATCTCTCTCCTTCATCCTGAGAGTTCACCAAATTTTTTCCATTATTTCTTCTCTTCCACAGTTTATAATGCTCCTAATTTTCCTCTTGCCACAGCTGGTTCTCCACTCTCTTCCACATGCCAGCACCTGCTTGTACATTAACAGTCCCTTGGGATGCTTCAGGAAACCCATCCCCGCCTTCATGTAGCAGTTTATGGAGCTTGCGTACTCAGACAATAACCCACCTGAGAAGCAGCACTTGTGGATGTTGAAGGACTGGTATTGGAACAAAACTCCCTTTTTTGAGACATCCCCTGCTACATTTGAGATGCTGGTGCCAACTGTGTAAATCAGCAATTACAACTGTCAATTACTCCAATATCAGAAGAAAATTCAGATCATAAAGTCAAACGCTCTGAATTTTGGAAACACCAGAATTAACATTTTTCATGAATCCTTCCTTCAACTTGTGGGTGTACACAGCTGATCTTCCTTTGCATTACCCCATTTTTTTTCCTACATCTGTACAGCTTGAGACTCCTATAAAAGATACCCTCTTTTTGCTTTTGAAGTAATGGCTATCAAAATCATGTTAGTATTGGGGATTATTGATAAAACCTCACAATCCTCACAGAAGAGTCAGAATTGTAACACGCCCCTTAATTTCAGGACACTTTGAGAGTGCTGTCTTTTACTCCACAGGCTTCTCATCAAGAAAAGATATAAAAAAATCTTAGTCACCATTAGGAATAATGAGGAAGGGCACAGCAGACTAATTTGAGGAAAAAACCCTAATCTGTAATTTAAGATTATAGAACACATGTTCAACTTGATAAACCATTCACCAGAGACTTTTTAGAGACCAAGAATTCATACCAGGCACTGCCAACTTATTGTTCATGTCTAACAATGCTATGAAACAAACAAACAAAGGCATGATCTTCAGAGAGGAATTTTATTGAAATGTGGTTAACTAGCAAAAAACTGCCTGTCAAAATTCTTTGAAAAATGGCTTTTCAGTAACTTCCCTTTAATATTTATACCTTCTTATTCTGGGGCTTTCTGTCAACTGGATAAAAAACCCACAAAAACTTGTTCAGTTGATTGCCGTGCCAAGGGACTACCACACTTTGTACCTCAGCATGGTGGAGTTTAGCACAGTGACTTCAGCACTGGAGCCAATATAAACAGTCAGTGCGAAAAAACTTTTCACAAAGTCCTGTCAGTAAAAGTTTTCGACTCCAGAAAAGGCCTCTGTTGCAATAACCCACTGTCAAGCACGGCAGAGACAACAGAGATGCAAGAGGTACACAAACTAGACAGATGCTACAGATGCACTCAACCCCATATCATAAAAGGCTGACAAAGAGAATTTACCACTATCCTAGACAAATTCCTATCAGGAAATCAAGTTTTCCCTCCTCTTTTGTAGGGGAGGAAGGAATACACAGATCCTTTAGGCCCAGCTCTTTACCTCCCTCCTTCTCTCTATCACCTCCCAAATATTCTGCATTCCAGCTTCACAGAAGAGTAACATTTAGGTTTGTGGAGAATACTTTAGTTGCAATGGACAGTTTTTGTCAAAGATGTGAAAAACTAGCAACTGGAATTACTGTTAAAAGGGTAGAAATTATTTCAGTAATGTGATAGTTATGACAAGCAAAGTAAGGCAGGACTAAGGAGGCAGATCAGAACAACGTCAAGTCTGATAACAATCTGCTCCATGCCTGACCCTCATCGGTCGCTGACAAAATTCAATCCTTGCTGATGCCACAAGCCAGGCAAATAACCATCTAACAGAGCAACAGCTGCACTGGGAGACATTTCAGCTCTTGGAAGCACAGCTAGTCCCAGACAGAAGGGATCACTCCTGCAATCTACAGAACTATAAGTACAGAGGACCAGGATGGTTCATATTGCAAATAAACAGCACTAGCTGGTAACCCTCAGTCTAGGCATCTTTAAATTACAGGCAGTTTGAAATCAATAGCATCCCTTCTTCCCTAACTCTCTTGAGGGAGCTCTGAAAGAAAATGCAGTTTTGACACAGCCTCAATTTGCCCTTTAAATGCAAAGGTATTTTGACACTTTCTTTTCTGCCTTTTATAATTAGAAAAACTGGCTCACCAGTCCATGCCCACACCAGATGCCTCAGGAATGATGCTGACATACTCGTTCCAACCCTGCACTTGATATGCTAAACTGCACTCAGATCCCCAGCACTTTACATCCTTCTTTCACACCCTTACTAGATTATGAAATGATTGTTCTGGCCTGAATTTACATAGGATTTAGTAGGATATCATGGACTTCATTATCAGTAAGTGAGGGAATGGAAAAAGTGAGGAAATGTGGTGGAGTTCACTCTGTAAGCCAATTACTAACACAGATTCCCTAGGAACGACACCCTTTTATTAGATTCCTTCAGTTTAGCAAATGCTTATCTACCATTCAGATGGCAAACAGCTGGAAAACCTTACATTCTGTGACTAGCTGGTGTCCCTGTCTCTGACAGACGGATAATAAATAATGCAATCATTACAGAGAATCACTCTTACTCTGAGTCAACTGGTGAGTTTTGAACTCTACAAGGAGTACAGCTTTACAGGGGAATAGGGCAGTTTCCCCCTACGTTATTTTGCTTTTAGAACACATGTAACAACAGCCCATTTAATTAGCTAAAAGTTGGGAAACGTCTTATTCCAGCTGTTTCCCAAAATAAAATAATAAATACACAGTAGTAATCCAGGAGCATTTCTGCCACACACAGTCACACGTTTTGTTATTTTGCATTTGTTTGCATTGATTGTACCGACCTGCTTTATTGCCTGCTTTGTACAGAAAAGAGAAAGCCACTGAAAAAATGTCTAGTTAAATCTCAAGCCTTAATACACTCATAAATAATACAGAACCATAAAGAAGGAATTTACATTAAACCTAGAGTGAAATCCTGGACTTGCTGAAGTATATAGAGATGCCAAGAGCTTACTTTGATAAACACTGCTTTGGTTGAGTGTGTGAGTATGTACTATGATACAGACTCTGAGTTTTACCATTATTGTTCTCTCCCTGATTTTCCTCCCCGACTGAACGCATGAGATGGATAGCTAGAATCTGTGCCTGTTGAGTATTTTATTTTACAGCATTAAGAATGTTGCAGTGTATGGTGTGTATAGATGTGAGCCCAGGTTTTTAGAATTCAATCGCAGGAGCATTTTGACGCCTAAAGTATGCAACAGGGGCGGTACATATTGGATGTATCACACCTATTTAACTGGAGAAACAGCTGTAGGAGGTGGCTCTAAGGACACAGATTCCACAAATCCAGGTCTTAAAGCTGGTTCTTATCCAACCATCTGTGTACATAAAAAGATGCTACAAGTTTTTTATTTTGTAAAAATAATATATTTGAAGTCAGGCAGAAGAAATCACTGCATGGTCAAGTATTTTGGTACAAAAAGAAATTGACTACAAATGTACGGATCACTTCAGAAAGAGAAACCTCTGAACATCATACTGGTAGTAAATGAGATGAACCAAATGGCTCTCCTCAGTATGTTCTCGTAACAGTTCTCTATTTTTTATATCTCCACCAAAAACGTATCGTTAGAATTCTGCATCGACATCTGATGTTATGAAAAACATAGCCTGAGTGTCCTGATGTCATCACAAATAGAACCCTGAAGTTGAGGGTTATTGAGCTGTGAACAACCAGGAGATCTAGCATAACCACATACTGTGAAAATTCCATCCAGAAAGGAAGGAATTCATCTGGCTGCCATTGCATTCTTTTTTTAGTCTATCTCCTTCAAAAGTCGGTATCATGATATTCCATTGTTCTAGTGAAAAAAGCCTGGATGGATTAACCTTTAAGCTTACTATTGACTGAGCTAAGGTATTCCCAGCCTTTATTTCCCTAAAATAAGCTACATAAAACACATTTGGTGTAATCAATTAAAAGAAAAGTGATTAGTTCTGTAGTAGTCAAACTACTTGATAGTTGGAAGGGGTTTTTTTTCCAAGTATCTACTGCATGCCATTCAAATTTTCCTGTAGATTTAAATCATCTCAATATGATCTGGATGAATAGGAGGAAACAAAAAAAGGAATTATGTTGAAGAGATCTGTCTTGAAAAACTGCTAGGAAAAAATTACTGTTGCCTTTTCAATATGGTTTTAATAACCCATACCAATTACCAAAACCAAAAAGACATTCTTATAGAGACTAAGGATTCATAGTTATAGTTTTTAATCTTAGCCTTACAACCTGAAAAGATAAATCCAAACTGAAGTGCAATATTCCTTGTCTCTTGTTTTTACTGCCTTGTTATATGAGTTTATTTTCCATGCATGTTGCAGTGTTTCTCAGATACTGCAACGTTGACCAAGATCTGCTCAAGCTGTAGAACTTTTTTTGTATCTTTTGCATGTAATAAAAGACAGCCTTGATCTGATCCTGATTCCTGAGATCTGGAAACTATGGATAAGCATTTAACCACAAGAAGATTTAGCACCTTCACATCTATGCCATTTTTTCCCTAGGACCTTCCAATCCCATTTGAGCTATTGCTGCAGGGCATTAAAACCCAACAACTTGGGTTTAAAACCTGATACAGAGATTTTTATCTTCCTACTGTCTTAACCTCTGGAACTCCTAGCAGCTGTTCTAAAGAAAATTTGAAATGGATCAAAGAACAAGGAAGAAGAGAATGATAAGTTTCTTCGCGGGGATGTGTTGCCCTATGGGCAAACTGGACAAAATGGAGGTTTTTTAAAAGTCCCATTTATGACCCAGTGATGCCAAAGCTGGGCAGTACATTTGCAGCAGGCCAGCCTGGAGACGAGGAAAGCATGGGTTCCATTGGTCATGTTTTCATCTGAAAGGACAAAAAGTAATTTCCTATGTAAGGAAAAAGGGAATAAACTTAATTAAGCTCTTTTTGAACTGGAGACCTACACACAGTTTTTAGAATCGGAAGCAAAATGCTTGCAGTTCATTTCCAATTTCCTTTTCAGCGTGTGCACTGTAACAATGCTGTGGAAAACTGTCTTATCAACAGGAAGGAGGAACCAATGCATGCATTAAGCATTAAAGGATGGCCTACAGCATGTGCATTTTGCACATTTCCATGTTTCCTGGGGTCCTGAAACCTTAACACATCACCAAAGAAACAGAAAATCACAAGCATTTTAGGTGGAAGATTTCTATGTATTATTAAAGATTTGCTTGGGATTGTAATGCAAAGACCTGGGCACGCACTTTGGTAAACAGATAGAGGACCAAGTGTCAGTCAAGCTAAATCTTCTCTAAACCTAAACCAGTTCAATTTGAGAGAGAAATTAGTTGATTTAAAGAGATTCATTTAAACTGACGCATTTTGGGCCATTCAGAGGCTTGGAGATACACGCAGAGAAGCCTGATGTGCATGTGCACAGCGAGATGGCTTCCTTCCAGTAAAATATACCGAGTTGTTCTTGTCGTATAGCAAGACATAAAAATGGAAATTAAGGAAAACTGCAGCTAAAGCACGGTGGAAAGATATTATTCTATAATTACAAAATATGAGGATACGAATGTTATAATTAATAACAGTAATAATTAAGGAGTAACTGCACTGTTCACCAACTAAAATTAGAGCTAGTGCCTTATTTAAGGCACTTTTCATTTATTCTTAACTACAAAAGTTTACAGAGATCTGAATTGAGGCACCACTTAAAAAAACTCACTTACAACAAGTGATTTATTTCTTCAGAGCCAAGAGAAATACATGCCTGGACCACAAATAACTCCAGCTTTCTGGAACTGAAACCTCAGGTATGTATTTTTTCTCCTGTTACTAACTGTCAGAAACAGTAAGTTCGCAAGGAAAAAGAAAAATTAAAACCTGTATGGATCTGAAAGTGCAGGTTGGTATTGCACATAAAAGACCCGGAATGTTTACAAAAACATTTCTACTTGCATCCTATTTTGCTGAGTAAAACACAGATTACCTTTCATCCTTGACTGCTTGCTTTATAATACACAAGAGATAAGCCTTTTGAATACCACAAATTTTTTTCATTGCTATCATTCTGAATTCAGACTGTGGAATGGGTCAGAGAACATGCTGATATAAATCCAGCAAATGTACTCCAAAACCCACAACTGGGATAAGTCACTTCAGTCCCCACTTCTTGTCAGAATGGTGGCCGTGGATTGACAAGACAGAAGTCAAACTGGAAATAGCTGTAATCACAGTTTACAAGAGTTAACTAATGAAAGCCATTTCTTTGTCTATCAGCTGCAGGTATCCAGCCTTTGAAAGCCCTCAGCAGCACATCTTTCATATCAGAAAGGTGCATATACTGAGTCTCTTGCTAAAGTAGGAAAATTAGGCTGAGCTACAGAACACAGGAAACAGCCCAATATGCTGAAATAGAGATAACAACAAGAAAAATTGATCAGCTTTGGACTACACGTGAAAATGGGTAAAAAAAACAATGGAAAGCGAGTGACAAATGGGATTAATCCATGTGAGTGCTGACAAGGAGGCTGCTGATGTTGAGGCAGGAAATTACTCATTCTCTTTGTGCATAGGAAGGGTTGAGCAGCACAGGTTTGCCTGGTGCACCTTTGTGCTCATTTTGGATCAGTCCCTGGTTTACTTATGTCCCCCTCACCACAAGGTGGCACATACGTACTCCCTGGGATTGTTAACCACCTCTACAGTTCACTTACTTTTTAATAAGTAACTGTGATCCCATTATAGAGGGAGGAAAGGAGTGGGGATGGGATAAAAGCACAGAATGAGAAACTGCATTATATTATCAAGTATGAACTATTAAACATAAGTAAAGCATTCTCAATAAGTGGATTGATTCCAAACTTTCCTTGTTGCTATTACTTACTAAAGGGACTGAGGTGTACTCACATCAACAGTGTGGCAATGAAACACAATAAGCAGCTACTGAAAACTTTGCTTCAGTATGTTTTACAAATACATTCACCAGAAACTCAACAGAATTTAGGAGTGAAATGGAACATGGACAGGCTGGTGCCAGAGAGGGAAATAGGTACACAAAAGCAGAAATCCAGGTGTATCCACTCATTTTTTTGATTCTCTAGATTTTAAGCCCGTTGCTTGGGTGCAGTATTAGGGATTTTCTTACATTGCTGCCAGTTTTCATTCTCCCTTTGCGAGTTTCCAGAACTAACTACGAATGCTAAGGAAGGCTGTTCCCTAGTAGCAATTTTTCCTTCAAGCTGATAAAGGTTGTGCTTGAATGTCAGACTTTGAAACATCCAAGTATACGTTCTCATTTTCACCTAGTGGCTGATCAAATAAAATCTCAGTGCAGCAGTCCCTCTTTTCAAATCCGTGATGCAAAAATACATCTCATGATCTCTAATGGCTACAGCACACCCTTCTCCACGGTATGTAACAGACCCACATTTCCTTCAGAAAGGCACTAAGCAGACTGTGAATCCACCAAACTGCAGAAGAGATTTGAAAGCAAACTGAGATAAGCATGTGAGTACAAAACAGAGGAGGAGGAATTTTTTAAGGACAGAAAAATACTGACCTAAACCAGAGCACAGAAACGCTAAGTAGCATGTGAAGCAATTCTATCCATGCAGCACAAAATATACGTTTTTAGAAAGGAGATTCTTGGAGATTTAAAGCATAAGCTATGTACATAGCTCCCTCTGATGACCATTGGACACGATACAGTGCAAGACTCCTTTTACTTTTGTTCATGCACTCAACTGACAGCTGACTGGTTAAATTCTAATTGCTTCCAAGTGAGGTCAGCAAAGGTATTTATCGAAAAGGACTGAACAACAGGCTCAACACACACATGCACGCGCACGCATAAGCACATACACACCATCTCTCCAGCGTGTTGATTTATGGAAACAATTATCATTCTGGTGGAGTCTTTCTGAGCTGAGAAAGTTTGTAGCTACAGTAGAGTGTCTCATGTTGCAAAAAGGAGACAACAGAAATGGAGTACTTGGATATCCAGCTCTTATCAACAGGAACAAGTAAGTTATCTGTCCTTTACAAGATGATTCCACAGTTCCTAATAGCTAATAACTTATCTTTATTTCTATATGCTAGATGCTAAAAAAAGAATTAATAAAACTATTTCTACTAATAATAAGAAAAGGATAGGAATAAAAATCCAGGGCTAAAGCCATGAGGTCTGTTTTGAAACCTGAACTAGAGAAAAGTTGCATGATAGATTGTGCTAATAGTAAATATACAGTTATGAAGTAATCAGGAGAATTTTATCATGCGTGAGAATGCAATAGAAATGAATCAATAGGAGATTTTTGGAAGGACTTAAAACTGAAGGCAGAACTGTGTTTACAATCAGTGTTAATGTCTATGTAAAAAGTTGTATGAGAGATATCTATCGTATATGCACTAGCCTATTTTTAAAAAATGAGCTCAGCATGTCATGTATTTACGTGTAGTACTTTTCAGTAGCATAATGTATCCTTGCACGTTTGTAACAATTGAGCTTAACGACTTACACATGCACCTTTTCTCACAGATCTTTTACTTTCAGTGCAAGCAGCAAATTCAAGTAGTAAAGAAGGTCACGACAACAAAGGTTTTTATAACTTGTGTCTTTAAAGGATATTCTGACTGAAGAGATATTTAAGAAGCTCTTCTATTTCGCCATTAACTATTAAGGAATAACGATCAGAATTCTAGAAGAGGGAGCAATCTCATTTAAATGAATCTGTAACTCGTAAAGACAGAAGGCAGGTCGGTGACCTAAGAGCAACAGTCTACTTGAGATTTAATTTTCATTATGTTGTTCATGAACACCCAGAACACTGCACTATAATGCACAAATGGATACTGACATGGATCCTGCCAATTTTGCTCTACAGATCATACTTTTACATTATCTTTCTAATGGGCACTATATCTTTAGCTTGCAATGACATGACTCCAGAGCAAATGGCTACAAATGTGAACTGTTCCAGCCCTGAGCGACATACGAGAAGCTATGATTATATGGAAGGGGGGGATGTAAGAGTGAGAAGACTTTTCTGTCGAACTCAGTGGTATATGAGGATTGATAAACGAGGCAAAGTGAAAGGGACAAGAGAAGCAAACAACAACTACAGTAAGTAATATTTTTGCTTTTCCTAAGTTTTTAGAAATGTACACATCATTGTTTCCTATTCCTTGATTTACCATAACTTCAAAAGAGTTTTGTATCGTGTACTGACCATTGTGTAAAACAAGTTTTCCAATTAATTGTACAGCAGGACATTTGCTATTGATTTTGAAATGCGTCATTTTAAATACTGCATTGTAGATCTGCTAATGTATTAGTTACAGCTGGGAACTATTAGCAAACAGAGAGCCTATTTTAACAAGTGAACTAAGGTTGTAAGTACGAAAATGTATAACCACCAACTCTGCTCATAAAATACTCCTGAAACATTAAACCACATTTATATCGTGCACAAACTACCTAAATGTTTGGTGTGTCTGAGTTAACAATTGAAACATAGCAATACTAGAAAGTTCAATGGAAAGAATTATGTAAACTCTCTTGCAAAATCTTTTAGATAGTTTGCCAAGCCAGGAACAAAATCTATTATAGTTTCTGCAGTTCATTATTACAATGATCATGATGCTGAAAAAATATTCTCCCCCTTTCTTCCAAAACCATGACTCATCTAGAGAGAATGGACATATAATATTTTACGAAGCTGTACCAAATACAAACTCTGAACTGGAAAAAGAATTGTTGTACTAATATGTATTTTCCACACAAATACCTATATAATCTTTGTTTTATACTTGAAGGCATCAATTTTTACAGTCACTATTTTTGTCACTTTGTCTTCTGTGTTGTTGCAAATGTATTGTTTATTTAGAGAAACATGACATCTGCTTGGAAAGACATTACTAACATGCAACAGGAAAATACATAGGATTATATTGCATATTTCAAAACAAAATTATAAGGAAAAGGGGCCAGAGACATGCTGGTCTAGTATTTAGAGAAAAATAAAAGGAAAAATATATTTCCAAGAATGCTGTTAAAAATAGTTTTAATTTGTTGTATATAATAGTGTGCTTTTTATAACACGGCAGCAACAGAAATCCATAAATCAAACTCCAAGAACCGTTAGTGTGTTTCAGCCTTCAGCTGCAGCTGAGTGCTTGTTTTCCATCAGAACTGCACTTTCGCGTGCTACGCGCCTGCCTAGTGGGCTTCATAATTTATTTCTTTACTTCATGACTACATTAAGTGCTTGGCAACTTGTGTGGCTAAATCTGCATTGGCTAATGTTACTGTTTCTTTTAAAATTTGTTTCCATATGTCTCCTTTCTTCCTACACTATTACATAGTGAATAACCATATTCCTCTGAAAGACAACACATGGCCAGCAGCCAACTAAATTATTTGGTCCACATTCAAGAAGACTCCCTTTGAGTTTCAGGAGGGCATTGCTACAATAGAGATCCATAGGGCTAGTTTTGAAGTGAAATGTTGTTCCCATAAAAATCACTGGAAAAAATGTTACTGACTGTTGAAACTGATCCTGCTAAATTAATGCAGATAAGTGAATATTCACAGTACCCAATTTTTTTCTGTTATTATTTACAAACACATTATGACAGCATCTAGAGCTGAGTAATTATACACAGCTGCTATTTTAGTTCCATGAAGCTCAAGTAAAAACTTTGTTAGCAATTTAGCATTATTTCAAATTCAAGCAGAGGTACTCAGTTCTCTGAAGGATCCCATTCTGCTTAAGCACATTAATGACACCTTTAACCATGCTGTAGTGAGCCCATTAGAGAACACCAGACCCTCTTGTCTCAGTGATGTAGTCTCTTGCAGTTTTCTGAACACTTTATGATAATTTAGTGATAGTAACTAACTATTACAAATTACAGAAAGGCAAACTTGAGCCACTGAACCCTTATGTTTATATTGCAGTGGGAAAAAAAAAGAATCTTTTTTCTGTTAAATGCAGTGAATATGAGGAGAAAAACCAAATGAAATTGTAATGGTTATCTGGTAACTGATGTGCATTGTGATGAAC
Organism: Dicrurus megarhynchus; assembly: GCA_013399195.1. NCBI lineage: Eukaryota > Metazoa > Chordata > Aves > Passeriformes > Dicruridae > Dicrurus > Dicrurus megarhynchus. The sequence continues at coordinate 962,623 of VXAD01011334.1, read as the reverse complement.
TGTCTTGAAATTTGGCTGAGGTATGTAGGAAGTTCCCACCATCTTAAGTCTAATACTCTAATTTATCTACTGTATCTTAGGGAATAACATCCAAATGCTTTTGTTGGACAAGTAGAATAGGCAAATATAGACAAAGAGGATGAGAAAAATGTGAACAATGATAACCTGGATTTTCTGAGAAACTAAAAAAATTGGTATTATTATAGAAACACTTCTTGTCATAACCTTTGTTCAACAAAAGATGTAAACAGCCTTTCTGAAGATGTGCTTATGGCTCTCTACTAAAATCCATAACCATAAAGAAAATAATATTATATGAGGGAGCAAAAAGCAAAACAAATAAACAGGAAAAATAATCCCCACCTGGACTAGTACACTTTCCCTAAGCAAAAATTTTAACATTAGAAGACTAAACAGGCTATTTTTATCCAGGGTCTCTGAAAAGCATAATTTTAATAACATACCCATGAAAAGGATGTGGTTTTGTGTGTGTTCAAATATTCTTGTTCCATGATTTCCAGTCCTGAAAGTCAGTAAAAGGTAAATCCCACCTGTTTCTTAGGATGGAATGCCAGAACTCCTGCAGTCTAACTCATCAATGGACATGAAAAGTGTTGCTCCAAGGGATTTCTTCCCATTTTATCCTAATCTTCCACTTGCATAATAAATAAAAGGAATTCTTTTCCCTTTTGAATGTGCTAACTTGTGCTACTAAAATAAAATAAGAAAAAATATAATATTTTTATTATCATATCTTAGCTTCATAAAGGAAGCTGCCCTGACAGTTTTATAGATCAGATGAACTACTTCTTCTCAGCACATGAGGTGTGAAGCGTGAAAATTGTGAAGAACAATCTTCACATTGAGAAATGTCTTTAGAAGGATAACTTCATCACAACTTTGGCAAGTGCCAAAATTCATAGAGGCTCTCTTATCAGCTGGGACTATAAGAATGCCAAGATGGTGAGGAATTAGGGTCTTTGTATTTGAAACTACTCCAACTACAGAATGAAGATATATATACACACACATACTATGAAAGTAACAGCACAAATAGTGAAAGTGTTAAAATTTCTAAGGTTTTAAGTTAACAGCCGCTGTACTAAATGTGTGTGGGTTCAAATTTCATGACATAACTAAATGCTGAACCAAATCCTCAATCACCAATTGTAAAGAATCTGTATTTATCCTTCACTTGCTTCAAAACACATTAGAATTCAACTGCTTAGTTAAAGAAATCCATGTGTGCAGTCTCAGTGCAAGCAAATTGCCAAATCCTGTTTACAACAGTGCTGACCTTGTTAGGTACCCAAAGAACATGGTTCTGTGCACATTTCAGAAAGCAGCAGAGCCTTCTGGTGGACATAAAGGTGATAATTCAAGAGTGAACTAATCAAATCAGAGGACAGTGATCTCCACTAAGCAGGGGAAATCACTTTGCACCTGACAGCTTTGCTTTCAATCTGAAAATTAAATGGCAGAGTGAGAACTGAAAGTCACCCACTGAAAAACTAAAGCAAGAATTAGGCAGCAGCCAAGAGGTTAGGTCACCCAGAAAAATCTGTCATTATTCATAACAAAAATTTTCTTTGACAAAAACTTACTATAACTTGCCGAAGCCTAACCCTTCTTAACAAAAAATAAATTCTGCATCTTGTTCAAGGAAAAGAATCCAAGTGGGCACACAAAACACACTTTTTGAATTCATGATTGTAAAATGTGATGGCTGGAACAAATCTTGGAGACAACAAGGCAATTTACTAACTCTGTATCTTTGATAGAAAAGTAAATCTCTCCTTAACGCTGTTTACTCCTTCCTTCATTTCAGTTTGTATTTCAGAATTTTGCCAGATTTTCCTTAATTTTGTTCAAAAAAAAAAAAGGGCAGCAAAAATCAGAGTTTGTTTTGACTCTATCCAAGAGGATTTATAACTATGACTGGATGATGCTTTAGGACTTTCCATGCTCTGTTGCCTTTGGAATCTCATTTTAAAGACTTCAAAGGGTCTCTTAGTTACTAGAAAAGCCTTCCCGGAACCTGAATCCTAAGATGTCTGATCCTATCATATTCCATGTGTGCTCTAAACCCAGAAAATGCCTATTTCCTCTTCTTTTCAGTGGGTAAAGCCAACCAAAAAAAGAGTAGAGAAAGTAGTCTAGTGAGATCTTGACATAAAATGGCTGAAATCTTGATTACAATTTTATCTTGGAAAGCTACTTCCGTTTTGACCAAAATCCAACAAGTCATAGTTTTCAGCAATATTAAAAGAACTCCAACTCAGTTTTGCTCAAATGTAAACTCTAACTGATGACAAAATACACTTTATATGCATCTTAGTGGTTAAATACCCCAACTTGCTTAGAAATCAGAATTACTTCCACTAGCATTTTATATATGCTTCTTAGCATAAACAAAAATATATGTATCCTGTGTTACTGTATCAATTTTATTTCTGTTCCTTAAATACATCTTATATAGAGAACCAAGAAGATTCAGCTTCTGAAAATCAAGTATTTCAAGGCAGGTATTGATGGACTAGATTCAGTTAAGGGTTATGTGCATTCCAAACAAACAGAAAGTCTGTCCCTGCAGCTGCATTCTTGATTTTTCAAGACATGGTTGGTTCAACCAACACCTTGGTGTCAGGAGAAGACAAACCTTCACTAACATTAAAGCGCCTTTGCTTCACATTAGTACTCCGCTAACTTTTTCCATTATAACAGAAAGAGATTTAATTCAAATGGAAATATATGCATATCCTCTCAAAATCTAGCCCACAGCACCAAGGATGACTTTCTCTGCCACCGTGATTAATCAGACCTAAATATACCAGACTCCCCTGCTGCCTCTCCAGTTCTCTGTCTGGCACTGGGGGTACTTACCATACACAGAGATCTGTGCCTGTCCCTTATCACGAATCCCAGCTTTCCACCCTCACCTGCTGATGAGGATGGGTTTTAGCAAAGATGCAGATAACAGAAGCAGCTGAGTTATACCTGTCTTACAGCTTCTATTGACTTTTTTTGGTAAGTGCAGCCTTTGGGGAGGTAAGGAGAAGAAAGCAAGGCATGAAGCCTTGAAGCATTGCAGCAAGATTCTTCAGGTCTCACGTATCAGCATCCAGATCAGTGCTCAACTGGCATAGTATGACAGGGGTACCACAAAACACAGTTAAAACTGTTTACAACTTCTGAATTTACCTCCTGAATCTTCATCACCTTGTCTATTCTTAGGCATTTAACAGCTGAAAAATATGTGCAAAGCCAGACAGTAGCAGTTTACACTCACTTTCTTCTCACTCTCATGAACAAAAATGATTGCATAAGCTCTGTGGGGGAAAACTCAAACCTCTGGGCTCAGGCCCAGGCAGCAGCTCCACAAGTTAACATACACCAACAGGGCTGTGCCTGCCTGGGGGAGCTTCAAAACCGAGCTAACATCAGTCTGAGCAGTGAAAAACATCTGAGTCTATAGATATTGTCCCTACTGATTCCTTCAACCTTGATACACCCTCGTAGTTCAGCTGTGACTTGGTAGTTTTTCTGAGTCTCCCAATACTGAGATTTATCAGAAATGAGAAATAGCACATTTTTATGGAATGATCAATCAAATGTAGCAGCCAACTGCAGAAGCAGTTACAGGATACATTTAAAAAGATAAATTGCAGCCCCTTCTCCCTCACAGCTTTCCCCCCCACATTGTTTACAATTTCTGAACCTTCAAAAAATTCAGTGTTGTATCATTAAGTATGTTATTGCTCCATCCTGAAGAAAATGTGCTGAAGTGGCCCTGACCTGAGACTCAAGAGACTTGAGGCTAATCCAAATTTCTAAGCAATTTGCTTACAGACTTTAGGAAAATTCTTCAAACTCTCTGTGCCTCTATGAAAAAGAATTATTCACCTCTCTGTAAAGAGCTTTAAAAAGTATTAGTGAAAAAACTTCCAAACCACAAAAGAATTGTGTGTTAATATTATAAATATTAAATAATTTGATAATAGAACAATGATTGACTAATAGGAAATTAACTAGAATACCTGAAGTCAGTAGCTAGACAGAAAACCACAGAGCTCCGATGAATCTTAAAGAAGAAATTTCCATACAGGCAAATAGAATTTGGTAGAAAATTTAATTCCTTATACAGTCAGCCCTGCAAAACAAAGCCTAAATCCAGATATCCCCTTCACAGATTCCAACTTTCTGTATTGTTTGAGTATCTGAAAGTGATTGTTTCAGATTTCTAGGATCCTGGAATACAGAACAGAGTTGGCTTTCCTCTCCATCTTCCTTAAAGCTTAGGAAGACCAAGACATCCTAAACCATATAATTATACTGTTCCACACTACAGGATCCATCAACTAGTAGTATATTTTGGAACACTTTTCTCATCAAAACAGAGTAAGTTTAGGCAAATGTAGGCTGTTACTCTTCATGGGTGGCACACTGCTTTCGTTGCATAATTGACTGTCTATGACTATATTTGGCAACTGTGTTTCAATTGTCTTGTTTGACCTTTGACATTATTTTTTTATTCTGGATATGAAAGAAAGATCAAGTTAGCCTTCTGGTGTATGCAATTTAGAAACATGATTAATAAAAAGTTAATAGTGAAAATTTTTATGGCAGTAACATAATAGAGGTTAACAATCATAGCACCGAATTGTCACACTTTAAAACTTTCATAACACATGACATAATTTATACAAATGAAAAAAATTCTTTGTAACAATTGGTGTTGAAAAGTTAGAAGTGAATATTCAAGATGTGGCTCACAACTTCATGAAAATGCACCAAAAAAAGCAATAAAAATACCAATGCAATCAATAGGCTCTTTTGACTATTATTTAGCTTTTAAAACAAAGTACAAAACCAGGATAAAGTTATTAAAAGGTCTAGATACTCTGTTCAAAACACTGAAATCTTCCTTCTGCATCCAGTCTTTCAAAATTAAGCCCAGTCAGAATACCAATAGATTAACTCAAAAGAAAAGAGCAAACATGACCATTGCATGGCATTAATAACTACAGTAATTTCAGCAGGGATCAATACACACCACTCATCTCCATCGCTTCAATAATGACACTTTTTGAATACCCCCATAACCTGGGGGATTTTTTTTATGCAGGAGTTTCCTAGCATTAGGACTTCCAATTTTGGTAAAGTGGCTTGCTTCCTTTTAAATGTGTCAACAGACACTGGGAGGTGCTATAGACTATAAAAAGAAGGTGATCAGACTTGTCCTTGGCCATTTTGATACCTTAGAATTTTAGTATTTGTCTAACTAGAAGCTAATGTATTTCAAAGCAGAAAAAATAGCCCCAACTGCTAAAAAGAAGCACATTTTCCTTAATAACTTGTGCTAATTTTATATGTTTTATTATGACCTTTAAATGTCACATGGGATTTGATATTTCAGTCAAAAGTAAATGTTTACAGCAAAAAAAAAGAGATAACTTTATGACTGTTAAACACAGAAATTCTTTTAGATGAACATACATATCTAAAGCTGAAAAATGTTAGAGGGAAAAAAATAACCACAATCAACATCAAATTTGGAAAAGGTTGTATGTGAATCTGTGCTGCTCAGGTGAACTGGTGCCGTTGCTCAGTGGCTGTTTGTGTGCACGGCTGCCATGCAGTGGCACAGGTGGAGTTTTTTGTGCCACGTGTGTGGAAACGCTCACTGCAAGAGCTTGCTGGCTTCTTGTAGAACACATGCACAACATCACATGGTGATGGTAGGTTTGCCCTTTGAGTGGTCTACACAAACTCCAAGGGTGGCAATGTTCAGGCTCTCTAGCTAGCCACTAAGCAGATGGATTTGGGAGAAAACGCAATCTAGTCAAGGGAGAAGGCAGCAAACAGTGGAGTGATTCCAGTGTTTGTACAGCTCCTTGTGAAAGCAAGAGCTGTACTCCCTGACAGAAACTCTGAAGTAAACCAGAAAGGATGACTGAATCCTGGAGAGTGCAGTCAGTACTAACACAATGGGAAACTGCAACTTTCACCAGCTTTTAAAAGCAGCTTTAACTCCACCATGTTAATTTATTTCCTTTGGAATAGCCCAGGCAGCTTGGGGACTGCACATAATGTGCAAGATGATACACACAGATATCCAAGCAGTTTTGGAGTGCTTATTGGTGAAATTTTACAAGGATTTAGGGAATTTAGGATTTTAGCTATGTAAATCCAGCACACAGTGATTCAAATAATGAGACTTGCTTGATAGAGCTGCCTTACAACAAGAGAGATTTATGCGGTGGGAAAGGCCAGCCCAAGATCTCCCTCAGCAGCAGCCCTTTATGTTTGCTTGTGGGAAAACTGCACCTGAGAAGCCCTGAATTCCCACTGAATTCACATCTCAACTGAATTCCACACCCAGCACTAGTGCCTGCATTAGTTCAGCACCATCTTGGCAATACCACGCTAAAACACAGCGCAGAAAGAAATCTCTGCCACGTAGTAAGCACATCTCTGACCACATCTGAATCACAAGTGCGACAGAGCTCACACAGCACTCTGCCTGCAAACATTGCTCCTAATTGAAAGGGAAATTGTGTACAACTACAAGTACTTGGAAACTGACTGGTGACAAAAAGCCATTGTTCCAATTTAAGTAAGCTCCATTCTTCTAACCAAACTTTTTACATTTTTTACTGAGCATGGAGATTCTGGTCAGTATTTGCAACAAAGACTGAACACCAAAACCAAATAAAAAGGTACATCATTTCCAGGGCAAGCAAGTTTTTTAGAGCACTCTAAAACACTGCATACCAGTCAGAAAAAAAAAGAAGTAAACCTTTTTATGCTCAAATTATGATTCCAAAAAGACAAATCATCCACTCAGGAAACAAAATGATACCTACCAAACCAGATAAGGGACCACATAAGAACTGTGGAGAAAGCCCCAACAGGAAATGGATGGAGAGCCTCTTGCCTGTAAGGAATCCTCCTCTCCTAACTGCTGGCCAGCTGCAAGGGCCTGGCTCTGCCCTCCCTCTCGTTAATTATGTAATCAAGTGCATAGGTGCTTGAGTCTCTTGCTCTGTTTTGCAACCTGCCACCCCATCAGTACCCACTGTGTTTCACAGAGCTGAGCATTCCCTCTGAGCATCTGCTTCAGCAGCCAGGAAAGGAGTTTTCTTATTAATGCTGTAAAGGACAGTCTGGCATGTTCTCCTACCTTACTAACAGTGCAACAGCCACATATCTGGGTGAATTTGTATTGGACTTTGTAGTTGATATTTATTAGTTCAAAGGAAATCAAATGTTACATCAATTTTGAGAGTAGCCTTAGGAGAGTCGGCTCAAATTATAAAGTAAATGGCAAGAGTCCTAGGCCACTTATACTTGTCCATTTAAATGCCTTTTAAGTTGAGCAATGAAAATAAAACAGCTATTAATAAAACCAATCTTTTAGATTATTATACACCAATTTCAATCAGAATGTTTATATGAGCAAACTGGTGCTCAGCCTCCTTTACCAAAATAAAATTACTTAGCATGCCTTCATGTCTGATTGCACCCTTATGTGACTTGGGAAATTCTGTCTATATTACTGAAGAGACTGTCATGCAACTAAATTAAAGAAAAAAAAATTACCACATCTTTCTAGGAAACTATTACCACATATTTCGCAGAAATCATGCTCTGTTGATTTTTTTAGCTAAGTAATCCAGTGTTTTGAATTTGAATTCCTCTAATTTAGTCATATTCTTCTAGGACACATTCTGATGAAAACTTCTGAAATGGCACTTTCATCCAGAGGGAACACAGGAAGCAAAACCAGTCTATACCAAAACCATATCATTAGACCAAAAGCAGAATTTTCAAGTTATTCATAACATATAACACAAACCCCCCTAATTTTGGTCGGTGATGAACAGCCTAACTCTGATCCAGGCAGGTTAAGAGAAACTGATGAGTTACAATGGCTCTAACATTTAAGCAGAAAATGATCTAGTGATAAAAGAGATATTTATCATAACTATAGTGAGAAATTATTGGATAATTATTCAGAACTGTTCAACATTTGAAATGGAATACACTATGTTTGTCAAAACAAGACTTTTTCTTCTTAGATAACAAAATATTCCATAAACACAAGCAGGTATCTATACACTGTCCTTTTCACATAGGATCTATAGACAACCCAGAGCCAGTTCTGTAAAAGGGCTGACAAGTAGTCAAGGGACACTTCAAGTTACCTTAAAAAAGGGCAATACTTAGGCCAAAGTAGGCAATACCAATCCCAAAGCACATACATGGTGCTTAAATTTCTACATCACTTCAGGTGGTATCTACAAAAACGTGCAAGTAGCCACTGTTATGCAACTGTGTGAGACAAAAATACCAGAACCCACGTTTCCTTACTTTGTCCTAATCACTAGTAAGTGATAATTTTGTATACATAAGATACAGATATTTTTCTCCTGCTAGAGCTCAGTTAAAGTCATGACTGCCCTTACGAAAATCTTTTTTCCTTTTCCTCCTCTTCACATTGCTGTTCACTTTTTCGGTCTGTGCTATAATTTTGTTTAGGGTATCCTTATTCATATATGATAAAATTGAATAAATATGAGTTTCCTACAAATTATTTCCCCAACAGACTACCCAGAATGTAGGTGATCACCCCTTTTTAGGTGATGTAGGAAAATGAAGAGTATTTCTGTCTGTATACAGCACTGTAAATACTGAAGATTTTGGATCACAATTTATTACATTGCCTTCTTGTTCATACTTCAACAATGCAGTTATGGATGTTTTCAGCTGAACTGAGCTTAGCAAGGAGAATTTTTTGTTACAGAGCTTGTTTCCCCGAGTTTGCTCTCCAACACCAGACCTGTCACAGTGGGATGGTTCCTTCCTTTGTTTTCCTCTTCAGAGCTATCTGGCACCCCAAACTAGCCTCTGTCAGTGGATTCCTTAAGAATTCTATATACACCATCTCTTGTAATCACATGTGCTGCAATCTACATCACAGGTGGTATTGTACAAAAAAGTCTGATTTGAGCTCTGTCAGACCGTGCCATATTTGTTTCATTAACATAGATTTCTACATGAAAAAAACAATTCCCTCTCCATGTGCATGGTATTTGATTGAAATACATTCTCAACAGAACAGAGATGTAATCAACATGAAAAAGTAATTGTCAAGAAGTACAGCATTAGCTCTTTCCAACAAAAAGACAAACTACGGCTTTTCTACTCATACTGACTTAGGGATGAACTATGGAAAACTATCACTGATAGTCTAAATAGTTGCTGTTGAAAGTAAAAAATATTGCACAGCTGTGGAGGAGTTAAGCTACTGACTAGTGGAAAAGCTATCTAACCCTGTGATTCATTAGGAAAAGTTTGCTCAAGAGTTGAAAGACCCATATTAGGAAAGAGACAAATACATGCCATTTGTAAAAGTCTGGCTCTACTGAAATCAGTAAAAGTTTTGTTACTGATGCCTATCCATGGCTGAGGAGTTTATTAAAAAATATGGCAAATAATAACTATTGCTTCTGCAAATCCATGTGCTTTTACTTTAAGATACCATTTCATAACATTGGTAATAAATACTAGGTATAAAGAAAAATGAAATTCCTGTTCCTGTATTAATCTCTTCCTGACTTTCAAGTCAGAATGACTTACCTATTTTACCGATATCTATGTAGGAGTGATGCTGCTATCTCTATTTATTCTACTCAAGATATGGTCTGAAAAGCACAATACACCAGAATATACCCAATTTAGGATATTCAACTTGAAAAATAGTTAGCTATCGCTTTTCAAATATATGTGCAAATTTATATTAATATATGAAAGATACAACTGGAAGTTTATTCTAGGTTTTTCTGACCTATATTAAAACCACAGATTCACATTTCTATACTGACTAAAAACTGATAGCATTATTTATAGTGAATATATATTCAATAGTAGAAGTATAATCTCATTTTTTAAGATTTTTTCCTACCATAGAACACTTGTATTTACATATGAATCAAGAATACATTCATAGTCATGGGGGAATTTAGGTGACACAAAGAGACCAAGAACAGCAGAATGACTTTGTTTCATTTTCTGTGGTAAAAAGCAATCACCATCTCCGTAAACTTCGGTAACGTTTCCCCAGCTCTTTCCTGCAACAGAGCTGAAGTCACAGATATTTTATGCAAAGAAATAAAAGATTTCTTCACCACTTTAAGTGCTTGGAATATCCATAATTGTTTCAGTCAGAGCAAAAAGCATAGCAAATCCTTTACTAAGAACAGGTTTTCTTTATACATTTTAGAACATACCACTACGAGCACAGCCAAGCCCTGTGCTCTTTTAACTGTACACTCTTCAAGGCAGTTCAAAAATTTCCTGCTAAGTTCAATGTCATGCAGTCACTATACTTTTATGTTACAAACACTGGGAGAGAATAGTACCATAAGGAGTAGAAATGATCATAAATACAACGCAGACTCAAAAAAGGCTGTCAAACTGGGTCTGCCAATCACAGAATTATGCACACTTAATGCAAATCCTGCACAAAATAAAAACATAAGAGCTGCAAATCTTTATTTGCACATGCAGCCTCTGCTACCCAGTCCAGAGTCTTATATTAAAACCCCACTAACCATTACCTGAGTCATCTAACTTCATAAACCTAGGGATGAAATCTCTACCATTTTATTCCGCTTCCTTAAAATGAACATTTTATTCTTCCCTGCTTGAACAAAGTCCTTGTTTAAGCCCATTAGCTGAAATGCACGTTTCCAAATATCTGCAACTTATAGACCAGCTGTTTTCCAGATTTTAAGGGGTCCATATATTCTGCTACAGGTTGCTTATGTATTACTTCTATGGAGCTCATCAAAATTTCATGACACCAATACATATAAAAGCAAACTGTAGAAGAAAAAATTGCAAAGAGGAACATTCTCAAAGGCCCCTGACTGAAGCTGTTCTCTAATGCTTGAGTGGTATGAAACCTGCCATTTGTTTCAAGATCAAGAGAAAAGTATGTCTTTACACTTATGCCAATGCACTGCACTGTCATCTATCAAACAGGTTGTTTGATTATTGTCAGAGAAGGAAATTTGGAATTCTACCAACATAACAATAGGGATACCAGAATGGATCTGAATTTAAGTTATGAAATCCTTTAACAGACTAGTCACAGATACCTTTATTACAAACAGTCACCATATAGTGATAGAGCAGTTCCCGTGTGCTTCGAGAGCCGAGAAAACGAAGCGCTGCAGTTTACAGGCACAGGAGAGCTCACATCCTTCCTCAGGCAGTTCAGGGCCACAAGAAACTTTCTTTAGTTAAAAGGAAAGGTGAAGGTAAGGCAAAGGTAAAGTGAAAGGTGAAGGTAGAGAAAAATGAAGTGGTTTCTATCATATTTTACATTCTTTCCTATGGTTAATTGAGAAAATACTTAATTGGGGGTTCTTGGTGATAAGGCAAAGGAACAGTGGGTAAGAATGCTGAGCAGCTTTCTAACTTCATAGTTCCCCTTTCTTATGCTCCCTCTATATATCTTTAGCTGATATAAACTGATAATTTAATTGAAATAAATATAACTGCACTGATTCACACGTGGGGATATAAAAAATAGAACGAAAGCAATGGGAAGCTGGATGGTGTACAACCAATAATATCATAAAATGTGTTAAAGTTAATTAAAACATTTAAAGAAATGTCATATAATTTGGCTAATCCTATGCTCTATTAACTGTTTAGTACTGATTACTTACTCCATTGCTTTTTTTACATTAGTCGTGACTGATAACTTCTGTTCAGAATACAACATCATACCATTCTGTCACAACACACTGGAACGTGAGTTCTAGAGCCCTGATTTCTACTTTTAGGGTACAAGTAACTGTCACTGAAAAGCAAGGCTCCCTATTCCTATGTAATCCAAAAAAGCAAAGCACAGAAAGGCTGTAGACTCTAGAAAATATTTATATTACTCTAGTTGAAATAGTTTTCTCACTGACTTCCTGATATTATGCACATGGACAAAAGTAAGTGTGCACAGATACTTTTATCACCAGACTCAGGATGGTTAACACCTGATTTCCTCTACATCCTGGCATTCAAAACTGAAAAGAAGTCCAGATTTTCCAACTGGTCAATTCAGCTGAATTTTAAAGGACAGATTAAAAATCACACAAATAAATACAGAATAAAATAGAAATTTGGCTGCAGCTGCTACAGTCTATTTGCTCTGGTACTAGCAACAGGTCCTGTAGAAGAGGAACGATTTTCTCCACTGGTGCTGATGCTGCTGTTTTTCTCAGTTTTGATATAAAACTGTAAACTGAGATAACGGCTAAAGATAACAAATGGATGACAGTGAGACATTTACAAATATCTGGTCACATAAACAAAGAGAGAGGTTTCAAAGTGCTGCCTGTGTGTGATGGCAAGTATTCTACTGATTTCCCTAAAGACAGGCTTCCAGTCAGGCTTAAATTTTAGACTGGTAAAAACAGTGTGTAATTAGAAGGAAATGAATTACTTAAGCTATTCGAAAAAACAACAGTGGTAGGATAATTGACATACATTTTGATCCACATTCTGAGCAAGACAGGAGAAACATCTGCTACAAAAATCCTAATTTATTTATCAGAATTGAATTACTTTATTAGATTGGTTTTGATTTTGAGGGGGCTTTAATTTTCTCCTATTAGTTTATAATTTAGTCTTTGGTCTTATACAGATTTTGAAAGTTCAACTAAATCTAAATTATTTGCCAGCAGCAAACCAGAACAATTTGAGAGACCATACATATAAATATATGTCCAGTAGTGTTTTGAAGGCAGGAGTGAGCCAGCTGTTTTCTATCACTCTGCGATGCAACAAGGGGTTAGGAAGATTTTCTTAGCAGCTTCTTGCATTTTGTACCTTGGAAGGAATTACAAAGTGCCTGCTCGTGTTCTTCTAGACACTGGAATTGATATATTTAGATGTCCAACTTCAGCTGTTCCCGCACAAAATAGCAGCTCTGATCTGGAAATGGAACTAAAATCCAGTTGGGTAGTGCTTGCCCTACATTTTACATAACTACTGAGAGTGGGAAAAGATGTCTCTCTTCAATAGGGATTGCAGTGCTTATGACTGAAATGATCTCTTAACTATGTGAAACAAAATTTTACTGTCTAAAATTTCAAACCATTTAAAACTATTTGCTTCTATGCCATAGGCCCCATAGGATACCTTTGAGCTCTGGAATGCTGCAGCCACCTTCTTTCTTATGCCACCACTTTCTTAATTTTACTTCTTTTAAATAATTTCGGTTATTAGCTACTTCTGAGACCATTTTCACTCTTAAAAATGTGTTGCACTATATATTTAAACTGATAACACATTGCAGAATGTCATTATGATCAATCTACAGGCATTTAATATTTGCTTTTAGTAATTTGTCTCAAAAATGTATAATTTTAAGTTATCCTGAAAGAACGCAGGAAGGCAGTTCTTAGACTCGGTTTGTCCCCAGAACACGGCTCTGCTCTTTCTCCTGTCAAGCCTGTTGCAGGAACCAGAAAACCTGCCACAGGAACAGCTGGAGACAGTACAATACACAGAGCAAACCAGCAAAGCTTTGAGCTCAGGGAATATTTCATAGAAAAAAGAGCAGATTCTATGCTGGATTTATTTTTGCCCCCTTTAACTGAATTAGTCCAGCACCCATTGCCACGTTACATTTAGGCTGATGTTGAGACTGCCTGCAGCCAATTCATGCAGGTGATATACAGGAAATGCACCTGGAATTAGTGTTCCTCAGAACACAGTTCAGAGAATGAATCACTTGTACATGGAAAAGGCATGTGAACATGGACTCCTTTTTTTCTTAGAAAAACAGAAGAAAAAGTTTTCCACAGAAAGGACATGACTGATTTTATGTCAACTGTGATCACTAACTCAGGAAAGGGGGAAGGAAAACAACAGCTCTTTACTAGATGAAAACACAAAATAGCAGAGTAACAAAAATTTTTTTAAAAGACAAAGTAATCTATTTAAAGACTTCTGCATTATGGAAGAATTTGAAAAACAGGAGGCTGTGGTCTTATGTGGAATTTTCCAAGTCCAGATAATCAAAATAGCTGCAGACACTGAAACTGAATTTGGGAAGTTTTGCACCTCTAGTTGCAAAAATCTTATTTTGCTGTGAAAAGGTTAATAAGCAACATTTTACATTTACTTTGGTATTTTGAGGCTACATTCTGAAAGTCCACAAAGCTTGAAAAGATCATTTATTCTGGTAAAATTGGCACAAAATATTTAAATACTAGAAATATCCTTCATCTGAGCTGTGGGGAAAGCACTTGTTGTACAAGTTCAGCTCTAAACTATTAAATCATTAATTTTATTACTGCTTGGAAACAATTACATTTTGTAAACAGTCATTCCACTCTTTTTTTCCATTTTTCATATCAGTAAATCATTAATGCTGTAATAAGAGAGCACTTTTTCAGACTGAGGATTAAGACTTGGATTTTACATGACAGTATTAATTCTAAAAAATAATATTATTCTTCATTACAACCATATGTTTAGCTTCAAGGCAATTTTTATTGGAGGGAAATGTAGTTTCCTGCAAAAATGAGAAATGACTACATGCTGTCTAAGAGGCTGATCAAGAAAATATTTATATAGAGCACAGTGGAGATCAGTGAAGTAAAGGCTTCTAATAAGTTTAATGAGACATTCCCAAGAGAATGACTGCCTGAGGCAGCATGTTATTCAGCTGTTACTATACACTGCTATTCACCAGTCACACCTCTAAATTGAAAAGCTCCATAATTTTGCAATCTACTTTAGTGAAAAATGTCACATGCTTTGGTTCTGAAGATCAAATCAAGAGAAATATTGGAGATACAGTGCTCTGAATTTCTAGTGTTCAAGAGATGTGCACAGAAGGTGGCAATTGAGAGTCAGAACATTCCAGCCCGATTTTTACTACACCACCATTTTCAATGAAGAATGAAGCATTTGATTTATAAAACCATCTCCTAACTCACCAAAATTAACAGAGAATTAATACAAAACTGAGGCCAAGCAGGTTGTACAATAAGGAAAAATACTTGAAAATTTTAAGGTACTTCTCTTTAGAAATTATTAATTGCAATACGGTCACGGAAATTCTCACTACAGTAATTAGGGGAGGTAAATACTGAGAGTTGTAAACTGATGAGCACTCCATTACATTTATTCACTTTGAAAAATAACTAAAGAAAAGGTATTATGGCTTTTAGTATTTCTCACTGCAGAACAAATGTGTTAAGTTCAAAGTAAAAAGGAAGGTGTATTTCCAAACATCAGTCTGGAAGCTCAAACCAGACTCTTCACACTACAGTATCAGCCAAACACGGTTGGAAGGGCAGATTATACATTTGATGATTAATGAGAAACTGTGTAAATACTTTGAACAATGCAGACTTAAGAGTGGAACTTGGCTTACCCCTTCCTTTTCTGTCATAAAGGTAAACACCCACAAGTCCAAGTACACATGCAAAGAGCAGATCTTGTAAGTAAAATAACAGCATTTCTAAACAATCATTTTAGTTCCCTGTCATATCTTCCCTCTTATGTTTGGTTCTCATCTTGCCTTTTTTTATACTTTTTTCACAGAGTTTTCAAGTTAGCAGTTTCTTTTATAAACCTTGACATGGCTCAGATTTCATAACTAACTTATCTATCACCTGTTATCACCAGGACAATGGTTTATCATAAAGTTGTTCCATCTAGCAATGCATGTATCAATCAGTTTGTGTGACTGGAAAACTCGAAAAATTTATGGATAAGGGAATGTCAAAGAAAGAAAATTTTACATGAACAATAAATGAAAATCCAATGGAGTACAAAAAATACTTTAATGGATGTCTGTTTAGCACTTAATTGATTTTCTTTTTAATACAGTATGCTTACTGGTTTTGTGCCCAATGAATTGCAAAAGGGTAATTAAACATCAGCTACTGACGCTTAATCAAACGTTCTGTACATGGACTAAATCTTACAAGCAAATTCTGCTGCTTGGGGATGTTGAACCATGTGCTGCACCCAGTCCTCAAGGAACACCTCTCTATCATTAATCATGTTTCCTCAGACAACTACAATTTTTCCTGCTTGTTAATTACACACAGGACAAACCCAGGAGTTTTGAGTGCTTTGAATATTTCTCCATGATATCCAGATGTCTGGCACCTCACTGAAGCAGTAGCTTCAACTGTTCTCCTGAAAATCCTTGACAGATCCATTATTTCTGTGCAAATCATTTTTACAGCCATATTCATATTTAAAGTGCTTCAGAGAGTCTACACATGCACAGCAAATGCACGCACGGATATGGCACAAAGCCCCTAAATAAGAACTTTTTTAGCCTTCTATGCTGTAAATAACAACATCTATGTGTTTATGCCATAAATCAAAATTCTGAGTATCACAAGGAGAAGATAAAAGAAGTGATAGTGAACGTAGGTACCAACTTGTTTTCTGTTAACTTAATTAATTGATCATTAAAATCATATCCACAGACAGGAAATTCCTGGGGTGGGGAAATCTCATCTCTGCTTTGAAAGCCACTATAACATACACTTGTACATTTATTTATGCTTACAAAGCTTATGAACAGGAGTTCTATGAGGTACCATCTAGGAAACTCCTTCATTCTCTTGCTAAGTACTCCATACAAATGCAAATTCTACTTTCTATCAGGTTTAATTTATTAATAGGGAAAGATAAAAATTAAGTCATATTACAAAATATCTTAAATCAGTGCCTTTATTTGCAGTAATTTTTTTTACCGTTAGTTTTTATATTTGAGAAAGAATGAGAACACAAATTGTTTTACCTACAAATGAGCTTCAAGACGCATCCGTTTAAAAATATTAAGACTCAAAATAACATAAACCAAACAAATACCTTAAAATATAGAAACTATATTTTAAAAAAGAGAGGGAAAAATATTTCCTGAAACCAATTATTTTCAAAACCATCCAATAAAAGTATTCATTTCACTGATAAGACTCTTCTGGAAAAACATGTAAGTGTAATACACCAGCTAATGAACGTATTTACTGCACACACGTACCAATAACATCATGAAAGTTTTCCAAGACTGACCATCGTGATTTGTATTTTCTTGCTTTAAGAAGCACAAACATTAACTTATTAAGTTCCAGAACAAAAGAACAAATTACATTACATATCATCAAACAGTGTCTTGTAAGCAAAGACAAGATCATTTTTCTTGGCTTTGAATCATTTGCAAAGGTCATTTAAATTCATAAATATGTGCTCCAAATTCAATTAATGAGAAACACAAGTTAGTGAAATTAGAAGTTACATTTTTTTAAACTTATTTTCCATCCAAGTCTTTTCTGCCCCCTCTGTCCCTATTTAAGATTTCACATACTTTATCTTAAGACAATTCTGCTTAGGAAAGAGGGTTTCACAAACACATTCCCTACAAGTGCTTAACTGTCAGTGCCAGCCTCTCTACCCTAAAAATCAGCAACAGACTTCTTTTTTCAGCTACACTGCACAGAGAGCCACAAGAAACAAAGTGCTGTACATATCATATGGGCTCTCCCAACATATGTACCCGGCAGAACAGAAAAGTACTGGGATGAAACTGCTGTCAGCTTTCTGAAAAATGTAATGGATGTCAAAATGTCTCTTCAACTGGATGTCTACAGAAACTGTGACTAACAAACTGAGGAGCAGTGACCAGAAACTTTATGTGATAGACATTGAGAGGATACCTGCAACATGTGAAATGTCTGGAAACAGAGCCAGCTGATGAGGGACTGCACACGATGTGTACTTCACAGAATCCTCCTGAGCAATCCTGGCGCACTGGGGCAGTTCCCTAGCACGTGATAAGAGATCTCTCTCTGTGCTTGTGCTGCCTCTCCTCTTCCAGGAGCCCCCTGAGAGGTTCTATCTGCCTGCAGGGTCTTCAGGCATGAGCAGCACTTACTGGTTTCCTTACAGCTCTCAGGAGCAAGAGTTACAACTGCTCTTTCAGCCTCTTAGCTGACAAATGATTAAAGAGAAAAGCCCTGATTTTGCTCAACCACAAGGCTCTTGCTACTTTGTTATAGACAAGATACTGTTATTGAAAAGAAACTGCCTATTGAGCTATGCCTCATACTGATGGAAATTATAATATAGTCTGGAAATGGATTGTGTAGCAATAAAAGCAAAGATTTGTTTTAACAAATACAACATCAGTGTGTTGTAAAAGCAAAAAGAAGTCTAACAAATAAAAGGAAGATGAAAATGTTATTTGAAAATACTAATCAAATCAGAAAGAACACTTAATATCAGGTGATCGAAATCATCAAATACCACTTGCCAGGAAAGAATCATCTCACATGACAATGCTCAAAATTCTATTAATGATATAACTAAATGCCCATTTTTCTATATAAATTTCCAGCCTGAGGTACTGTCCTGTTGTTCAGGCTACACTTATGGAATAAATCTAGACATAAAAGTGTCTGCTTGTAAAGTACTGAGCAACTGTCATTCTAGACCAGAATGCCAGGAAACTCACCTCATTTATGACACAAATTTTCTCCAAAACCTGATACATATTTCACCCACTAAAACTGTTTGTTGTGTCAGCCTAAAGGCTTGGTTTGTTTCTTTTCTTTTTACTTTTTTTTTTTTTCCCCCCTACTGGTATCAACTGCCTGTTATTTAATTTGCACCAAGTGGTTACAAAGACTGCTGCCACCATCCACAGGCATCTCCTCTGAAGACAAACTATAGCCCATCTCTGCTGAGTGTCTTTTACACACACCAGACAGAATTTCAGCTCTGTAGGAAACTTCTTTCACTACAGGAATTTCAAGCTACATTTGATACACTGACCATACAACCATATAAAATTGTTTGGAATTTCATGCTGATTTTATAGAAAGTACAGTTGTTTTCAATTTTGGATGCCCATCTCTAGGTTTGGGTTTTTTTTTTCTTTTCCTGGCTTTAATCTGATTTCTTTCCCAGTTACTTTGTGGTATATCTAAGTCTTCTCTTAAACCTCTTCCAAACTTCTCTGGGGATGCTTTAGATAAAGCAACTGAAGAACATAGTTTACATTTTAAGTTTTAAATCAGGGATATTTAAGACCTTGCTGAAGCTTGGCCTTCTGAATTTCTCCTCATCAACATCTTATTAATTATGCACGCCTTTAAAGTAACTCTGGTTACTAGAGTATGAAAAGAGTATTTCAATGAAACAGTCAATGTTTAAGAATTTTCTCTTTCCCATCCTAGCCTGGTGATTTTTTTTTCTTTTCATGAATAGATATTGAAAGGATTAAACCCCTTTACTTCAAAAGGAAGCACGTAAGAACAGACCTGCTCATTTAAGACAAGGAAAGACATTGATGTCTCAACTGTGAATAAAGTAGGAAAACAAGTACCCCAAATCAAAGTAAAGTAACTCCAACAAGTTAGTATGAATGCCACAATCTACTTCAGGAAAAAAGAAAAAACTAAAAAAAAAATGTAAAAAATGTAACAATAATAATATTGCTTTGGACAAAACCTTTTGGCATTTCCTTTTTTAAAGTAGTAGGATTTCTTACTAATGTAACTTCAGCCAACATCAGCTTACTCAAGGAAATCTCAATTCCTATTAGCATGACTTGTTTTAAAAAGTAATTTTGAATCTTTCATTTTTTAAAATTCTTTATAAATAGAAAACTCAAACATATTTTTTTTTAAAACTCTCCTTAAGTTAATGGCCAGCACAGGCAAAAGAACAAATGGATATAAGCTGTCACTGAAGAAATGCAGATTGCAAATTACTACGAAGTCTCTAGCCATTAAAATAAATCAAACTCTGGAACAGCCTTCGGCAGAAACACTGGGGGCAAAGAAATAACAACTCCAGTTTAGTATTGGCAAAGTTTATGAAAAGGGAATTATCTGATGCAATTCCCAGGCTAGCAGAGCACTGGACTTGATGACCCAGAGATCCCTTCCACTGTTATGTTCTTTGTTTGGCTAAATGCAGATGTTCATCTGGTTTTTAGCCTCACTGTGGTTTTTCTAAAGTGAAATTTAAATGAAAGTTAATATAATTTTTGCAAGTTTCGGTTACAAATTGCCCTTTGTAAGAACTATTGCTAGGCCTGCAGCAGAGTGGGACTTGTCAAAGAATTCTAAAAGCTTCACTTAAAAGCTGGCTTAGCATTATAGGGGAGCACAGAAGTATAAATGCTCCGAGATGAATGCCCAGCAGTGCACACATCATGAGAAGAGGTGGCTGATCTGCTAAAAAAATAGGAAGAAAATAATATCCTTATATGCTAGAACTGATATATCAGTAATATCAAGGAGAAAAGCAAAACAGAACATGAAAGAAAGCAAAGGACAAGAGGATATTAAAAAGTATAGGGAAGGAGAAATATAGATATTTAATGTCTTTCTTTAAAAAACTAACTAATGAAAAACTATTACCATGTAGCTGTGAAAAGCCAACACCAACTTGAAAGGGAAAAAAAGTAAATTTTTTGTTAGAGAGGAAATTCAGGTGACATTCTAACACATGCCTCTCTCCCACCTCCCTCACTTGTCTCCCCCATGCTCAGCTCTTGCAATTTGCCTCGAGTTGGTTGCTTCTGAAAGACCCCATTTTGGAGAAGGAGTCACAATGCAGGGGCTGTGGCACAGAGTTCTGTCAGTGACTCAATATGGAAAGTAACGGCTCAAACTCTGATGTATAACTCTAAACTATTGCTTAAGACAACATTAATAATATTCAAGCTTGAAAACAACAAGTGTTCCTTAATAACTTGCATAATCCCCCTGCCTTCACTTTTTTTTTATATTAACAAAAGAGTATTTTTTATGTTACAGGTAGCTTAAATGTATCACAGAAAGTATTGCTGATATGTACCAGTGAGATGAAAATAAAGCAGTTTATAGAAAACAATGCTAAATGTTTTCTGGTTTTGAATAAATAAGTTCTCAGGACAGCCTTTAATGATTTTCAAATACACGTATCTTTACAGCTCTGATCAGTCATAAAAGCACACAAAGGTCAAGCAAATACTTTATCTTATTTAAGACACCGTCGTCTGTTTTCTATCACTCGCAAGTTCTAAGGTTTACACTCTTTCAAGGAGATGATACTGCTACACAAGATTTCAAAATAAAGGCTTTACACAAATTCTGTGAACTAGCTAACTACATATTCCAAATGAAACCCTTATCCTGATAAATTCTAAGCTACATTGATTCTCTGAAAATAGAGAAATTACTTACACTGACATCACAACTTCAGTATATACTTAAAAATTATCACCATACAATTTTAAATGTATGGCTGTATGCAGACACATTCACACAGAGGTTTTTTGAAAGTCTAGCCCTTTCTCCACAGGAATACACATAATTTTTCTGTTTTCCAAGAATGACTGCTGCAGGTTTTCAAAAAACATGGAAAGACTACAGATTATTAGTTCAGCTAAACCTTCGAAGTTGACTGGAGATCAACCTACCATTTTACAGCCCTTACTGTGTACCTTTGCAGGTATTCTAGAAATCCGAACGGTGGCAGTTGGAATAGTGGCAATCAAAGGAGTGGAAAGTGAATATTTTCTGGCAATGAACAAGTCAGGACGACTCTATGGAAAGGTATGGATGCAAACTGCTCTTAAGTGTACATCCCTACAATCCTAAAGGTACCTGTTTGAGATGTAGCATCTGTATGGTTTTTTATAAAACAGATGCCTAACTAAGTAAAATGTATTCTGTACTTACCCCATGCACCCTCTATCAGACTTTTATGTTCATTTAATAAATGTAATGTCTTATACATTTCTTCAAAATGTGGAATACTACGGGGGAATAGACAAAGCTAAAATATTCAATATTCAGATTTCAGAAGTCAAATTTATTTATTAAAATATTCATAATATGCAGGGTCTGTAATGCATATCCTTCTCCCATCTTCCCTAATCTAAGTATTTAAAAAGACACTTGTACTTATCCAGCCTTATTTTATTATTTACTCTCAACAGAAAGTATGCAACGAGGACTGCAACTTCATAGAACTGATTGAAGAAAACCATTACAATACATATGCTTCTGCAAAATGGACACACAAAGGAAAGGAGATGTTTGTTACACTAAACCACAAAGGGGTTCCCATGAAAGGTAAAAAAACAAAGAAAGAACACAGAGCATCCCACTTTCTTCCTCTGGCAATATCCTAATCACAAATGATCTATAAAGAACTAGTTCCAGCAGGAAGATTAATTTTAAGAAGACTGTTTGACAAGATATCAAGAGAGGCTGGAATACTACTGAGAAACTGAACAAGCTGGACTTGCGCATTTATGTTTATTTTTAAGAGACTACATGAAAAAGATTTGAAAATATACACAAAACCAGATTTACTAACTAAAAGTTGTAAAAAATTCTAAAGAGTTGTACAATCATTATCTTAGTCATTGTAACTGGGTAGTTTCTTAAATTAATTTACCCTGAAGAATAAGTCATTACTTGATTATCTGATAATATTTTATTTAAAAAACTATCTGCTTCTTAAATATGGCTGCTATAATAATAATAAGCAGATGATAATGTTGTGTAAAATATGTCAGACTTTAAGGCTGCTGGAATGAGTTGTCAGATTATCAAGTCAGTAGAAAATGTGGAGGCTGAGCAGTATTTTAAATACTTCCCCCAAGAAACTGATATCCTATACATAAACTATATGATCAAAAAAATATAATCTTGTAAATGTTTATTGTTGTATTCAGATAAGAGAGTTAGTTTGGAAAAATTAAGTTTACTCTAACACAAAATGTTCCTATCTATTAATGAAACAAATACCTGATGCTGCTCTAAAAAATGTTTCAAATAGTGTATGTAAAATAAAAATAGGAATAAATAATGTACTTCATCTCACTTTTCACAAATTAACATTTTATATAACAATGAAGCAAAAAATCAGACATATTAAGGTTTTTTATGTAACATATCCTATCTTTTGTATAATTCCTGTTAGGGCATACAGCTTTCAATATTGTTTTTCCATTCTTATACATGCTTTTTTCTGTTGTTACAGCATTAAACTTTAAGTTGTATTTGAACTTTATTGTTTTAAGTTATTTAAATGTTATTTATAAAAAAAGATACTTATTAAGTTGCATCTGTTTCATATGCTTTTAATTCTAAAGGAATAACAAAATGGTCTGGCTGAGATGCATGAATTTTTTTCTGTGACCAGACACAAAGCCTAGTACACAACCCTCCTGCCAACATACATTGGATGGCAGACAAAAATGACAGCCTGCAGCAAATCACACAATGGACATCTCAAAAGAAACAATGCAAAAATTTTAAAAATCTATGCCACATACTCTTGATAATTGAATTGCTGGCATGCTCAGAGTTATGCCAGGTAAAAGGAGGTTATGGTTCCAGCAGGCACTGGAAATAATCCTCAGACAGCAGAACCTCCACTCACAGATACAGAAATCCGTGCAAGCCTGTGGGACTAGTTTGAAACTACAGCTAAAATCAGTGTGACCTGATGAAGAAAAGACATCTTGTTTTTCTAGCTATTGTGAAGTGTTCAACTAAGCCTGACCTGACCTATGCATATCATTTCATTCTGTTCAGTTTCCCTACACATTTTCTTGGTATTGTGATAACTGCACTTAGATAAAGATCACCAAAAACTAGCCAAAGCAGCTGATATGTGACTGGGATGGAGTCAAGTTAATTAAAAATGGTCTCAAATGCTCTACATTGAATAAAAAGTCTCTAGAGTCAACCATTTCTTCCTACATGAAACTTTCATTTTAAGAGCACTCAGAGAAAATGGCAACGATTTTCTTTGACAAATATTTCTTTAAAAAAAAAACCAACTTGTTTAACAAAAGGTGCCATTTGAAAATCAATTATGATATTAGCAAGTCAAAAATCAAAGAATATATAAACAGATCCATGCAGAACAGTTTGTCAGTACAGCTCTATCAGTAAACCTTCACTGTACTTTTGCTAGTTTATTCATTTTTCACTGAACACAACAGACTGTACTATAAAAGAAGCTTTTTTGCTGGTACCTCTCTGCACTACTTTCTGTGAATATATAAACAGTGAAACGAAGTTCACACTCGTGATCAACATTATCAGCACAAGTTTCTATATCTAAACTAGGTTAGTTGAAGCTTTGAAATAAAAACGAAAATGACAAAACCTCATCAAGATTGTTTGTGCTTAAAAGCTCTACTAAAGTTTTAATTAAAATGTATGTATGCACGTTAATATATAAACTTATGTGTAAAAAAAATCTTAAAATCAGATGCAGACAGGCTCTTTTAAACAATCTTTCGATTACGTAATTAAAGAATATAGAAATACAGTCAAACAAATCCTGAACCCAAATTGTAATTAGCCCTTACTGCTAAATGCTTTATATAATGAATCATCTTTATATAATGAATATAATGAATGTTACCACCATTTTCAGGTAAGCCGAGGCTGCTTTATGTTTTACAGCTGTCATAACTGAAATGTGTTCTGTGAGGGAATTGTTCCCAGAACGACACCTGACTGCAAGTGCTGCAGTTCGTCAGTACCACACTCATATGTCCTTACAACTGAGCAATTTTCAATGTATCTTTATCTTAGAAAATCTCTTCTGAAATGCTCAAAAAAAATCAGTTTAGTGCTAAAACCAGAGAATAATAATCAGCAAATTTATAGTGATTATCTACAGCAGCAAACTATTAAAAGACAAAGATAAGAAGAAGAATCTATTCGATTTTAACAGGAATTCAAAAAGACGTCAGAAATCTTCACAAAAGCCTCTTAAATCAATTACACCACAATCCAGTGCAATCCTAACACCAACAGACAATATACCATGTAGGAGGAAAACATGTTTATACATAGAGAAACAGAGACACCTGTCTGGAAATGGCTCATTTCTAACCCTTATAATACTAAAAGTTCAAGACAGCGCAAGCAATGGGGGTTATAAAAGCCAGCCTCTATCATAATTCTTTTGCTTTTCCTTCAGAGGCATTGGCTTTCATGTAGCTTTTCTCACTGTTTCCCACTGACACTACACAGTGTGTCCAGACTGGGGTTCAGAAGGGAACCATGAGCTCCTGTGGTCAAAGCAGCCGCTTGCAGCAGCCAGTCCCATTTCACAGACACTGCTCCGTTACACAGCATCTGTAATTAAAAAGGTTTTACTTATTTACTTCTGTATTACTGCTGATAAACACTCTGGGAGACACAAACGAGCAGATCTCATCTGAGCAATCACAGAGAAGACTGCAGAATCTCCATTCTGGGAGGTTTTTAGATCTGACTGGACAAAGCCCTGTACAATCAGTGTGGGACCTACTTTGAGCAGGAGATTGGACAAGAGACCTGCAGTATTCTTCCAACCTAAATGAGTCCAGGATTCTACAAGAAAGTTTTTTTTTCTTGAAACAATCCCTTCAAACAACTACAGAAAACTCATTTTCCGTGTTAGGGGGATACTTACACATTTGTCTCATAACTTGTGAGTCCTTAAATGTATGCAAAATGGTGTAAATACATTCCGTAAGAGAATAAAAATGACAATTGGACAATATCCATGACCTTTAAAATACATTATATGGTACAATACGGTCTCACTTTTAGTTCTGTTGCAAGTACTTTAAAACATGCCTCTGCATAGCATCTGTAATAATCACATTATTAAATGATTGATCAATTAATTATTAAAATACACTTGTCTGTGTTTTAAATTACTTTTTGAAGAAAGTATGTATATTCTCTTTGAATAAGCTGAAGCAAAATGTAAGTTGACATTAAATCAATAAAGTAATGAAAACATCAGTATTTCATTGCACTCAACAATCAGTACCTGAGTAGTCTAAATACTTCATAAGCCTATGAAATCTATCTCCTCACTACGAATTTTTCAAATACCATAATGATTTCATAACATTTAACATGCAGAAAGAGGAAGTGACAGGTTAGATGATTTTCCCCAAATTAGGAAAACAGTCATCATCAGAGATGAGATCTATACTTACAAATAGTATTTTTTTAACTAACATTTAATGACAAAAAAAAGGAAGTACGATTGCTTACATCACTAGATGAGTTTTAAAAGGTAACAGTTATTTAAATCACCTGTTTACCTAACACAGCAGAGAAGGTGAATTTACTAGCAGAAAAAGAAGCTAAATTCTCTATGCTGATAATGTTGAAGATTAGGACTGTATTTAAAGCAGAAACAAGATGGGAAAAATATTTGAAGAGTTGCACAAGGTTTTTAACATGACATTTATACTAACTTTAAAAATATTCCCACAGCAAAATTTCTAAAAGAGCTTTTTAACACCATACATTGAAATTCATAAAACTGCAGAATTTAATTATAAATATTTGGGGGGTGGGGGGCTTAATATACATATATATATAGTATATATATATTATTAAAACTACCAAGTGTTAAGTCTTGAGCTCTGTATATAACTTCCCAATACCTGTCTGAGAAAAGCTAGCTTGTAAATCTCAACCATTCCAGACACTGAAATTCCATAACTGCTTACATTCCAGGCCTAAAAAGGGAGATTATCTTCAATTCTGTCTGGAAGACCAATCCTAGCTTACCAAGATTGGTTGTTTCATTAGGAAAACTCTTATTTAGAGGCCTGGCACTTGAAAAGATTGACCCAATACAGAAGGAAAAACAAAATTATTCACTTCAGATGAAATTACTTTCTCAGGAAAATAATTATTTTACTTCAGTGCTAAGCAGAAAAGCAGAGGAATTAGAATGAACATAAATTTGTCACACGAGGGTTAGTGTCACATAAGCTAGCCCGGCTCAGTTCTCTTTGCACACCTCCCTTCAGGAATTTATATACATTGCTAAGTGTCCCCACAAGCCTTCTCATCTCCAGCTGTCCATCTTTCCTCATGGGAAAGAGGCACCAGTCCCTGACCACCCCTGTGGCACTTCACTGGACTCTCTCCAGTGTGTCCATGTCTCTCCCATGCCAAGGAGCCCAGAACTGAACACAGTACTCCAGGTGTGGTGTCACCAGTGCTGAGTAGAACAGAAGAATCACTTCCCTTTTCTTCCAGCTAATCCAGTAATATCTTTATTACCCCTAGCCATGTTTTTTATAATGTTATATCATATAATTTCAATCAGAATTCAGGACCAATTCCCTTTACAATTACAACTGGCTGTCCAAACATAAACACAATTCACTATTACCTTGGACAGCACCAGTTTTGATGGACAAGAATCCAGTCCTCAGCTAGTGACTACTGAGTTTTCAGGGTTCATGTACTGGCCTTTGAAACCTCACTCTGCTACAGATTTCTTATATAAGTTATATAACTTATATAACTTTCAGCAAGCCACTTTCAATGTCCTATTTGATAAGTAAGACAAACAAGTCTGAGTCTGATACACACTGCTAAATATAATACACAAATTACCTGACCAGTCACACCAGGGCAGCAGAGGAGCTGTAGCTGTTTGTACCCACACTCACAGTGACCTCTGTGGCTACCCAGGACACCCCTGTGCCACAGGCAGAGCAGCAACCGAACAAACAGGGTGAGCCTGTTTATGTCTGCTGGAGCTGCTCTGATGTTACTGCACAGGACAGGAAAATGGGATGAGATTGGTAGAGGAAAGGGAGCATTTGAAAGCCATGGACACTCAATTGTTGTGTAAGATATATTAATAGGACAGCTAACTTGCCTCTGCACCCTGTTCCTATTGATTTCACCAAAACCCAGGTACAAAAATGGATCTGGACAAGTAACTAACTTCTCAGTGGTCATGGAAAAGAACAAGTGATTATTAAACAAAACTGCGAGCACCGTGAAAGCCTAAAGCAATAAGGTGGGAGGGCTAAAATAGTAAGGCTTCTCCCTTTTATGTTACTGTCACAGGAAAAAACAAGTCATTATATCTTGGCAAAAAACATGAAGACAACAGCTGCAGTGACTACAAAATTATTGTCTTTAAAACAGGCTCCCTGAAGTCAAAAGTGTTAATCAAATGCTGAGGTGATTTATTGAACCTGCTTCACAAATAATCGCTTTCTACTTGCTTTCATATCCTTGTTTTTATATACTAGTAAAGCACGAAGACCTAAAAGGAAATATGATTATACTGGAATGAAACCACTGGATTTTATAAAAATCAGGCAAATGTTTCCACTGGGTTTAGATTTTTGGGTTTAAAAAAATACCCAAATGTTCCTGTGTTCAAAAACACAGATACATTTCTGTTTCTAAACACTGTACTGTGAACTGAGCAACACACAAAAAATGGATTCTGTAAACAAGAATTTCCTTTCAAGACTGTAACTTGATGAGAGTAACAGAGACTTTCAGTTTTAAAGAAACCACATTAATTGTACTTATAAAGAAACACCAAAGTAAAAAAGGAAAATTATTCAGGAAAGCTAACAGGCAATACATAATGA
Source organism: Dicrurus megarhynchus (assembly GCA_013399195.1). Taxonomy (NCBI): domain Eukaryota; kingdom Metazoa; phylum Chordata; class Aves; order Passeriformes; family Dicruridae; genus Dicrurus; species Dicrurus megarhynchus. Next base: position 934,134 of record VXAD01011334.1, on the reverse strand, counting down.
CAATAAGATAGTTCACTTTATTAAGTCACAGCTATGCATAATCTATACAAAGCTTCTATAAAGCTATATCCATTTTAGAGGTTAAATCCTTCAGCTAGGTCTCAAGAGGAACTCTCCTCTTTGCTTAGATAGCCTCACACAGTTCTTCTACATCCACATTACAGGAGAAAGCTTTGTGGAAATCATGGCACGTGACAGAACACTTCCCATCCTCTGATGTGTCTGCAGTACCTCAGCAGGATCTCCTGAGTACAGCATGTTCCAAACCTTCTCTCCTCAATACTATCAGACACAAGAGACAACCCCCCATCTTTTCCTAAGCATTTAACCCAATTGTACAAAACACAATCATTGATCAGAGTGGTATCATTGAAAACAGTAGGGGCTGGGCACTGGGAACGCAAACTTGCAAGTTTTCGCTCAGGTATTTTCCTCTGAATTATTTCATAACAAAAATAAGATTTTCCTACCTTGATGAACGGAGAATGATCTAAATTCAGAAAAAAGCACATGAGCCCATGAAAACAAAACAAATGAGGGGGGAAAAGACAAGGACAGGAGAAGTTATGGTTATGGTTATGGTTGGTGGAGACTGACAAAAAGGATTAAGAGAACATTGGTTGAATAAACTTGTGGCTGTAGATGCTTGAAGGAAAACAGTAATTTCAGGGAGGAGGAAGACAGAAGAATTTGGCTACTCTGAAGGAACAAAATGCTGGATAACATTCAGAAAGGGAGCAAGTTAGAAGCAACATCAGCACAAGAAGCTTGAAAAAAAGAAGTTAAAATAGTGGCCATGAGAAAGAACAGACAGCTAGCATGAAAGAATAAAAACCAATGTTGGATCCATCGGGACAGTGAAGACAAGGGGGTAAAAGTTAGATGCTACAATGCAAGACATAATGAAAATGGAATCCAGATATCAGAGACAGGAGTAGAAAAAAGAGTAGCCATCATTAGTATATTAAAAAACCTGACAAATCAAACCAAGATGGAGTACTAGTAGCTTCTTTAAATACTCTGTAATATTGTTTACAGCTTAATCAAATGGACTTATCAATATATTGGCAGGACATATGTTTAGAGTTGATCAAAATTCACAATTAATTTTGAATTGCTTTAACATTCCAATTTTGTGCAAAACAAACTGAAAATATTGGTAATATTTTATGTTGACAATTACGATTTTGCACTGTACCATAAGATTTATTCCAAAATCTATGGTCACGTGCCTTATGTGTTTAAAATATTTACAAGACTGACTGGCTGCTGCAGAACTGGCAGATGCACGAGCTTGTATGTCAGCAGTAGCACCTTTACTAGTATGATTTACTGTGGCAGCCTTAAAGCTTTTGAGATTCCATTTCTTCCACACACATTTTCTTGGTTTTAGATGAAAAATTTTAAAAAATGTAATTTAGAAAAATATTTATGTGAATTTTGAAAATCACCCTATGAATATCCGCAAATGAAATTAAAAGTGCTTTATTTCTTGTTTCCAATGTGCAAATTTTTAAGCCACTGTCAACTTTAGGAAAGGGATCCAAGCCCGTTAACTGAAATAATTATATTAATATACTTAAAGCCAACCAGAACAGTTTTTGCTATTTCCCTTCTGCTTCTGCTTGGGTTTGCACATGGGTGAATATCCTTACTTTGTGGTTGTTCCAATTCTGGTAATTTAATATATTTGCATATGTTTTGTTGAGGTTGTGAATTATTCTCGCATCAATACTTAATTTACTTTATTCTGTGGTTTTCAGTCATCATTCCACTAGAATTTTGCACAGCTCCCACACTGTAAGCTTCATGCAGACACAGAATCAGTGCCATAGCCATGGTCTGCTAGAGTCCTGGGATTTTTTCTGGTCTGACTAAATTTCAGCTAAATCCATCCATTATCTATTTATAGTGGTTACACATTACAGAGAATGCTGTGGGCTTATCCAGCTCTTCCAAGTTAAAGGCCCTTTAGGAGTTTGGAGCATGTATAACTTTGATGTATGTAAACCTTCTCTAAATTAAATTTTTCAGGGTGATCTTTTTCTACATACAATTTTCTCCGTCTGTAACTAGAAAGAAAATTCTGCCCAACAAACAGTGACTGACACAGAGAAAGGTTTTGAAAAAATATTTCTTTATTTTACATCTACTTCAAAAACGTATTTCTATTGCATTTGTCAATCAGTTTCAACGTACAAGATAATGAAATCCACATTGTCATGAAATCTAAATAAATGAGCATTGAAGATAGAAATCTGCTCTAAATCTAAGTTTTGGAATGGATATCAAATGACATATGCAATCTAAAAATCATAAACTTTTACTGTCAAAACATGCAGATATTTAATGGTAATATAATACCACTTCCTTTAATGGTAATTTAATACTACTTCCAATTGAAATTTCTAGGACAGGCACAGTCTGAATTGTGTAAGAATATTTATAAAAAGTGGCTCTTTTTTACAGGCAGATACATTCAAGGCCACCTACAAACAGTTGCTTTTGCCATTAATGAAAACTTCCACATTTCCAATTCAAGTCAAAATTATAAAACAATCTAGAACCTTGGCCCTTCACAGAGCCTTGAATTCTGACTCTACCCCAAACTGACTTTGGGAAAAGGGGAAAGCTACCCTGACCTAGCAGTGGACCAACCCACCTCAGGAACAGGGATCACTGCCTGAAGCAGATCACAAAGGCAGGACAGACAGCTCGAAATCAGCTCTGTTTTTTTCAACTGTTATTTAAAATCCTGAATTCACAAGAAAAGATTGTGACTTCTCATTTATCTTCTCTAAAGTATTTAACGCCATAGCTAATTCTCACTGAAGTGATTAAAAAAACCTAGAATTTACACTTTTTATGGTTAAGTCAGTCATCATATTTACACAGTATTTGGAATTTCCATTATCCAATATATCTGAATTCATGTAATCTTAGAAAAATTTACGGACTTAGATTGGTGTCAGAGGTGTTTTTTGACTTCTGAGTCAAACCTTATCCATAAGACAGAATGTTGTGTACTTTTTACATGCAAAGTAAAAAAAACTCACCTCTACATTTCTACCATCTGACTCCTCAGCAATGCATTTGGGAACCTGAAAAATTTATAAATACTTATTTCATAATTAATTCTATTTCTCACAATGAAATAAACAATACTTTCAGCTAAGACAATTCACGCTATGAATTGTGAATATACTTCAGATAAGGAACGAAGGTCTAAAACAGATACAGGTGACTACAAGATACTCTTGGAGATACAAAGAAACCAAAGTACTTTTTCAAGCTGGGTTTTTTTAAAAAACATACAGAGATAGGTGCAATTCCACTTCCATATCCAAGGAAAAAAAAAAAAAAAACTTTGATCTTTCTTGTCTTATCCATAAAAAGAATTTTAAAAATTTAATACTTCTTTGCTTTCCACATCTCACTTGTCTGAGTCAGAGCTTCCTCTGTAGTGATTTGCTCAGGAACAATGTCTTAGAAAAATTAGCCAGGTTTAGCTAGAAATAGAAGCTGGATTGATGATTTTATGGATTAAAAGCTCCAATCAGGCACATAGGTATATATCTCTGGATCTACATCTCAATGTGTCTACACACAAAAGTTAACACACCGTACAGTCCCCCTGCATCACTGGAAGGACTGGAAGGCTTAAACGTCATCCTTTTGGGCTCATCTTTCCTTTATTAACACCACCATCCGTGGAGAACGTGCTTGCATACACTTTTGCCTGCACTTTGTTTAGGCCTAAACAAAATGCTCCTAAAACTCAGGCAGAACTGGGACTTTAGTTTACTAGGCTTTTTTAAATTATAAACTTGACACCTCACACTCACAGACTGAGAGAAGCTGTAAACACTTATCTGGACCAATGCCTGCGGGGTGCTCTGTTCAAGGGCAGGAAGATGTTCCTCTAGATATGCTGGGCCACACTGGCATGAAAACACTTTTCCAGCATGTTTCTGTGCTTCAGTGACACGTGTTTATTCTCTTCTCCAAGTCTGAGAGTGTACTGATGTTCACACAGATATTTACACATAACACTAGAGGAATTATCTTTTTGTAACTTACCCACCAAAGAGTAAAGCTCGTCAAGAGAGACACAACTCAGCCACTCCTTCTGCAGTCAGTACATTGCAAAAACAGCTATTTCTGAAAATTATACAAATGCAAAGATTAAAGTGAGTAATCCGTGAACTTTATTTTGCATAAAGAATTGCAATACAAGTATAAATGCATTTTACATCTAAGAATCTCTAATTCTGGCAACACTGCAATGCAGACTGTGATTTCCTCCTCTCTCTCATGTACTGCATTCAGGGATGATTACATCATCTCAAAGAGCCAGAAAAACAGAAATAGACCAGGGAGGCCCATTACAGCAGACACAGAGTAATTAAAAAGACTATAACTTTTTAGTTAGAGAAGGAGATAACTCAAGAAAAAAGGGTCATTATGTTTCTAAAGAGACAAATAAAATCATGTGCAATTTAAGTTCTCGGAAAGGCCAGTAATGCCTTCCATCTGTTGAGAACAGCCTTGGAAGCACAGGAGGAAACTCTGTTCCTTGATCTAGCAAAGAATTTAAACTAGCAGCTTAAATATTTGAGCAAATTGTTGAAACCAAAGGTAGTTGTTTGAACTTAATCATCAAATTGATCACTTTGCTGAAATAACTTAGGAAGCATTAAAACAGAGTAATCAGTGTGTTTTTAAGCACTCTGGTATTGCTGAAGGACACTGACATGTTCTTTTTTAATAGCAGGGCAGCAAGAAAAATTATTTCTTTACAAAAGTTATTCAGTGAAATGCTATTGGCTGCAATGAAGCTATTAATACACACGTTCTTTCTGTGATGCTGTGATTTCAGGGCAAAATGGTTAAGTAAAACCAATTAGAAAATAGAAACAAATCAATATTTTTTTTTGATATTATCCTAAATGAAAGTGTTTCCATTTTTATGCCAGGTTCCTCCTCTTAGATACATATACCTTTCACAGAAAAAATTAAATTTTATAATGAAATGTTCCACATATTTTCAAACATTTTTTGTTTCTTTGTTCCAGTGGGAGAAAAAGTTCTGGTTCAAAGCTCAAAAGAGCAAATTTTCTGGTTTAAAGGATGTGAGTGAATCAATACTTGCAAATAATGCAGGCAGGTCAAAAGGAATGTCCTACTTCTTCCAAGAAGAATGTCATTCTGACAAATCACTGGTAACCACATTATACTGAATTCTTCAACAAAACATAATGGCATATAGAGTCAAAGATTTCTCTAGCAGTCTTACTAGTATAAGGAAAGAGAGAAAGCTAAAATCAGAAATAATTACTCCCCCTTTCATCCTCATCAGAACCTTTTGCCTGTGTTCAGGACTTTCTCTTATGTTAGTAACGCCACGGCCTGATCAAATCTTTTAAACAAAGCTTGATTCAGCGTCGTCACTCAAGCACGGTTCCAACCACAGAAAATTGCTGTACAGTAGGCAGACCTTTTCCTCTGTGGTGTAGCTTTGAGGAAAAAGAAAGTTAACAGCGGAGAGGCTGCTCTCTTAAAGGTTTGCCATTTCTACAAAGCTCTTTTGCAGTGCCTGAGGGTCTTGGAAATATGCTCAAACTCAATTCTCATTATTTTCATTCACAGGGTTGTGCTCAGGACCTGACTCCTACACATTCATTTCTCCACACACATGGGTACTTAAAATAATAGCCAATTGGACTCACCAAATCTCAAGACCCTAATAATCCTTCAAAAATAAAAGGAGACTTTTGCATTTTCTGCTGACAGATGTTAAGAATTGCTCTCATCCAAATGTCTTTAAAAAACTCCTAAGATGACATATATTAGCAAATATTTAAACTTCAGACAACTAAAACTGACAGTGAAAGCCATCACTAGAGCATACAGAGAGCATGTTCATTGTAGTCTCTTCCAAAACACAAAATACTACTACATACCCTTAGATGTTAAGAAACATGCTAAATATGTGAAAGAAATGTAAAGGCACTTAATCACGAACACAGAACTTCCATTTCCTTCTCACTACCTCCACAGTATTATACTATTACTGCTCATGCACACTGAAGAAAAAGTGGCAAATCTGCCACTATTCTCATGTATTCAGTATTTTGTTTCCAAGTTGGAAGCTAAGTGAGGGTTGCAGATTAGCCGAAGTTTTTACTGAAATCGATCAACTGGTATATGCTGTATAATAAAAAGTTCTAACTTTAGAGTTACAACTGAGCAGAAACCAAGTGTGAGAAATGCTGGTTTGAAAAACAAATTTGTCTTTTTAGTATATTCCGAAATAAAGAATCCTAAATGAAAGTTATACAACAAACATTCCTAAAAATGTTGTCTGTGGTTTGTTTTTTTTTTTTTTAGTTTACAGTTTTTGTGTAAATAACTGTACAGAATAGAAGTATACAAAGAAGTAATTCACATTTCAGAGCCTTATTTTAAATAAAGAGGAAGCTTGGTTTGTTCCCAAACAGGTTCTGGATTAAGCATCCAAAGAAATAATTCAAATAAAATACAATATGGTAAACTTAGCAAAACCTACTCTAATTAAGTTTGGCAAGAAAGAATTTTAGAAACCATTATAAAAATCTTTTGTGCCCGATAAACTTTTTTTTTACATAATTAACTACTGCACATCACAACACATTATCACAGCATAAAGTGATGAAAAAATATGGATGGTGAAATGTTGGTTTTTTTCCTACTACTGCAATGTGTTACACGCTGCCAGCATGAAGAACTGATCAAAACAAAACAAGTAACAAGAATGCTGGTAGGAATTCTCTGCCACTGAATGTAACACCACTGAAGTCAGTGAGGGTTTTAGGGTGTAACTGAGATCAAAGTTTGGCATAAAACCTGCCTGTAATGTCAACTTTCCCCTCAAAGCTATTGCCAACTAATATGTCCCTTTATTTCACTGAGCGGAAAGATTCCCTACACCAAAACTACTATTTTAGTTTAGCTACTTCCACCTAAAAATGCAGTTACTAAAGGCTGAACATTGGGTAAATGCTACCATGGAGCAGCATCCTCAGCCAGGCCAAGAGATCCGATGTCCCCTTTCGAGAGAGATGCAAAACAAGCAGAGAGGAATGCAGCAGCACAATTCTTCCAGCCCTCGCTGTCAATAAATACGCTCTAAGGATACTACTGGGTGCGGGGGAAAATACAGGGTTTAAAAAA
>VXAD01011334.1:872230-926880 GCA_013399195.1 Dicrurus megarhynchus | reverse complement strand
AAAAAAAAAAAAATCCTGTCTTTCCTGGAGTTCTCACGGGAGTCAAACAAAGCGGCAGCCTCACACCCCCGTGGTTTCCAGGTTTGTCCGCCTCACGGAGGGGGCAGCGCTGGGCACGGGACGCTGGGCAGGAAACACCTGGCGCGGGCCCAGCTGGGAACGGCGGGGTTCTCCCCCCTGCCCAGGTAGCTGGAAGCGGTTTCTGGCCACGTTTTTGTGACACAAAACACGGAACAGCCCCTCCGGGCCGTGAGGCGCCCACACAAACGCAAACCCCTCAGGCAGGAGCGGCCCGGCGCTAAGCCGCTCTCAGCCTCCAGCTGCTTCCGTCCCCCGCCTCCCCGCGGCGGCCGAGCCCGGCACTTTCGTTCCGGGGCCTGCGAGGGCCGCGCGGGAGCAGCGCCGGGCGGCGGGTGAGGAGCGGGCGGCGCGGGGGGGCTGGAGCCGGGCGAGGAGCGGCTGAGGAGCTCCCGCCCCACCGCGGCGGTGGCGGCAGGAGAGAGGAGGCAGCGCGGCGAGGCAGCGCCGAGGGGCCGCGCTCTGCGCGGGGCGGGCTCGGGCGGCCCGCGGTAGGAAGCGGCTTTGCGCCCACAGGGGCCTCGGTGCCGCTGCGGCGGCGGGACGGGGCCATTCAGACGCGCCCGAGCGGCAGAACCGCGCTGTTATTGCGGGGGCAGATGCAGCGGGGCAGGCTGTGCCCGCCGAGCGCCCTGCGCCACCTCCGCCCGCAGAAGAGAGCGCTGCACTCCGGACCCGGCCTGCGCTCACCGCGCTCGGCTGACAGCAGCGGGCAGCGGCTGGAGCGAGCTTGTGGCACCCCATGAGCTTTACACAACCCCCCGAGATGTCCCGGCCGCCGTTCTGAGTTGTCCCGGAATTGCAGCTGGAGTGTGGAGGGTACCCTCCACCGGCACTGATTTACCTGGGGGTTGTAGAGGAGGTGCAGACGGAAGTTGTTAGTTAGTCTTAAAAATACGTGTCTGAAATGAGATTTGGGTCTTAGAAGTTGCGTGAACTCTAGTCTGTCATTTTGTGAGTGTACTGTACTGTATCTGTACTTCTGCAGCGTGGGCACAGCCATTATTCTGCGGCCACAGCGTATCCCTTGTCAGTGTCAATAGCAAAAGTGCTTCAGGGTGTCACGTTGAGCGGCAGAGTGTAAGACATTACACTGAAAAGAATCGGTTTGCAGGCTGGGAATGCATGTCCAATTCCAGGGCCTCTCGCCCTCTGCGTCTTGAGGAAACTTGATAATAGCACAGCTTACTCTGAGATGTAAGGTATATTTGCCTTATCTCAGAGAAACTTGAAAGCAAATTGCACTAGAAAATTCGCGTGCACATTAGATTTTGTGTTTATCTGAGTGGACTTCCCTGACCTTTCAAAAGTTAGGCCTTGGCAGAGGGGGAGGGGAAGGTATCATGGCATGCATGAGTATTTAATTTTACCAGAAAATAACAATTTTTTCTGGGACTGATTTTAATTTTCTGTTGGAAAGTTAGCTGAGTTTTTTGAATTATATTACACTTGACTTTATTTAAACACTTAATTTTGGATTACATTTCAGGACTTATTGTTTGTTTGTTTTTGTTAAACATGACTTTGCTACATCATTTCGTAAGTGTGATCCTTGACTTGAAAAAGTAAACCTAAATTAGCTCAAAGTAAATACTAAGAATAACTTCATTCATTGCAAGTGATGCAGCACAAAGTGCAAAAGGCAGTTTATAACTACTGCAGGCTGTGCAGGCTCCTGACTGGGGGCTGCTTTGAGGATGAGAGCACCCCAAGTGATCAGTCAGAAGGGATTGTGACAACACAGCAGCACCAATTCTGCCTGCCCTGGGGTGGGCACACGGTCATATTTCTGATGCATTGCTCACAGTACATGGTGAAAATTCTGTGCCAGCTGCAGAGGGTGAGACAACAGCTGTCCTGAAGAAAGCCTGAAAAAATCCATCAATGTGCTAAATAAACAGAAACTTGGAGAAGTCTAGACTGGGTCAGCACTTACTCCCTGGTATATGGGGCACCAAAGCCCTCTTCTAGCTGTTATTTTTCAGCCTGAAGCTCTTCTTCTGGGAAATTTCTTCTATTTCACAAAGTTCTATCTAAGATGGATTTCCTTCAGGTTATTTGGTTGGCCCACACACACAAGTTTCAGGATGGAGATCTAAATTTGTACAATTAACTTTTCTCTTACGGGTTTCTATCCTGTAGGCATATAATTCTTTGTCAGTAGTCTTGCTGAAGACTGATGGGATTGCCCATCCAGGTGCTTACCAGTGTTTTCATAAATTTATAGGCACGGATCTTAACAACAGAGAAACAATAGACTTCTGCAGGAGTTGAGTGGGATAATGAATGTGCATCTGTGTGCATTGAGGATGCAGATCTCAGGTTCTTTCCAACTGTGTATCTCATGCTCTCCTGAAATCCCTTGAATCAGATGGTTTTATTATTCTTTCTGTTGTAGGAAATACCTTCTTTGATGAGTTTTTTTTTGTTAAATGGGATAATACAGAATGATTTCCAGTAGATTAGTTCATAGTAATTGGACTTGTATTTAACAAGATATTGTCTGTTTCAGCTAACCATGTCTTTAAATTCATCTACACTTCTAACTGAAGAAAATGCTCAAGGACCAAAAAGAAATACTGAGTGTTTGGAAAGCCTAGAACTGCAGACTCCATCATCATTTCAAGATAACCCACTGCAACAATTACAGTTAGCATCCCAGGAAGTGCTGGAAAAGGCAAAAAAGAGCGGGAGATCAAAATGCCCCCGATGCAATAGTTCCAGGATGTTTTATTGTTATACGTGCTTTGTTCCTGTTGAAACTGTCCCTACCAAGGAAATTCCAATTGTGAAGGTTAATATTTCTTACGGATTTTTTATAATATCTTGTGGGTTTACTGTGGACAAAGAATACTCTGGCTGCAGCCATTTCTTTTCTGACTCATTCTTTACAGCAATTTTTCTTGAATATAGCTATAAGTATGAATAAAGTTAGATAAAATTACTGGTCTTACTTGAGGAAGTACATGTACAAACACTGAAAATGTTCCAGTCCTCACATAAACATTTATGTATCTTCTAGCTGAGGATATAGGCTGAAGTCACGCAGCTTCTCATTCAACTGTGTTTTCACTTAGTTGTTGAAATGGTGCTCTTGCACATTCTTCAGTTTCTAATAACTCTGGCCAGAACACGTTACATTGTGAACAGAAAATTTGTCCATAACCAAGGGCGAATTTTATATAAAATGTGAGCTAAAAGACATTCCCATATGTCATGGTTGTATAATTCTGATAACTACTGTTAAAATATAAATAGTATAATGCCTTTCAGCTACAATACTTGGGGAAACTATCAGAGAGGACTGAGACATTTTGCAAAATCAGTAAGGATCTAAGATGCATTTTGAAGACACTGGAGTTTGAAAGCATAAAAAATAGTTTAGAAGTACTTTGGAAATTTGACCTAGTAAATTTAGGTGTATTTTCATTGAAATAGCCATTTTCACAATTGGGTGAAATATCTAATATCTAAAAATCTAATAGAGATAAGTATTCATATTTAGAACCATTCTATTGCTCAAATTAAGACCACACCTAACTTACCTTATTGATTCTATTTCTGGAGATTTTACCACACTAATGCTGGCAGCATTCCAAAGTGCATTCATTGCTTACTTAGGTATTTACATAAATTGAATATAAAAGGTGCTTCTTCCAACTTCTCTCTAGTTTAGTTCTAAACTTTAGTTCTAAACCTATCAAAAATTATCGGGTATGTTTTAATTACACACCCAAAGGAATTTCTCCATATTTTTGAGTAAGTTTTTTGTACAAATGTCCATATATATGATGATAAATACTGCTTTTTTCTTTTTTTACTCTAGTTGCCTTTGAAGATTGACATTATTAAACACCCAAATGAAACCGATGGCAAAAGCACAGCTGTGCATGCCAAGCTCCTGGCACCTGATGATGTTACCATTTACAAATACCCTTGCATCCCAGAATATGAAGAAAAGAGACATGAAGTAAGAGATTCTCCAGAGATAGCCAGGCTTTATGCTGGGGAGGTGCAGCTTCCTCCTGCAGTGGTACTGCACTGCTGGGAGGAAACCACTGTTCCTTTAGTGTAGTCCATCCTGTGCTCTCCCAAAGCTTAGGTCTGCAAACACAGTGCTCTGGGCTGTAACCTTTTCTCCAAAGCTGGGAAAGACTGCAGCACACTTTAACCACCTTGAATTTCCTATGTTCATTGCCTCACACAATGGAGAGTTGGATTCACTGTGTACCTGAAGAAGGATTTTGCCTGTTATGAAAGCATTCAACTTGCAGCAAGTTAAACAGCAGTCGAGTGTTGTGGTCATATTTAGCAGCTGCAGTATTTAAACCTCCTTAAAATTTTTAACATTCACAGTGACAGAGGAAAACAGCTAAAATATAACTCTTGTCTATCATAGCATAGAGCACAAAAAAAGTAAGCTATGAACGTGGATGTATATGTTCATTTAACTGGTAAGCTATTCTTTTTGGCCTTCCTGCCCCATATACTGCAATGACAAGTGACATTTGAACTTCCTCAGGGCTGGCACCGTTGTCTTGGCTGAAAAATCTTTTTATACAGGAGTGTTAAGAGTTGTTAGTAGAGGCATGGAAGTAACATTAATTAAAAATCTCTATTAAGTATCTCAATTCATTATTTTAACATGTTTTTAACATGGATTTAACATATTAGACAATAGAATATTTTTAAGAGATACTATTTCATCTTGTCTTGACTTAAATGTTTACAGACAGGGATAGAAAATTTCTGTTAATATAATAGTTCCTGTTGTTTTATTAGATTTTGTTGACATTCAAATTCTTTGTTTTCTTCATTCAGATAGCACTTATATTTCCTGGCCCCAATTCAGTTTCAGTAAAAGATATTGCTTTCCATCTCCAAAAGTACACTAAGAAAGGTGTCTATGCTAGTGATGGTGACTGTTTCAGAGAGCCACTTCTTAAACAAGCAAAAATAGAACCTGAAGAAGAAAAAAATCCACATGAATGCATCTCAAGCAGCAGGAATGAAGGCAATAGACTGAAGAAAATAATATTTATTGACAGTACCTGGAATCAAACTAACAAGATAATAACTGATGAACGACTTCAAGGTAAAAAAATACAAGTTGATATTGAGATGTTATTGCTACAGAAGTGATTAAGGGACACATGTGTGTAACAGACCTGAGCATGAAGTAACCCTGTATGTACCCCTATATCTGAGTGTACATGAAGGATTCAGCAGCCTGTTCCAGTGCTGTAGAATACTTCCTGAGCCAAAGACTCCATTACTTTTCATGTCATACAATTTGTTTTGCAGAAAGATAATACTGGTATTAAGAGAGCATTTCCATTTATTTGTCTCACTTCTCTATTGGAGCCAATTTCCTCAATCTCAGAGAATGGGAGCTGTCATGTTAGACTGTAGAACAGTAGCTGGAATGGCCTCTGAAGGAAGCCAGGAAGATTTCCACTGCAGGTGGCTGGCTGCTTTTTCAGAGACCCACAGGACCATTTGTGTACATGTTGGTGGCAGACAGGCCCCAAGAAGGTAAATGAGGGATTTAGGAGCTTCAGCACAGGTTTGTCATGGCTTGGGTTCTGTTTCTCGTGCAGTTGTGACATGGACATTTCCATGACCTCACTGCTCCAGACAAAAAGGGAATGGCTGCTTGCCCTGCACACCCTTCCAACTCTGAAAGCAGAAACTGGGAATTCCACAAAAATTTTTTGTCTTAGGTTCTTTACACAAGGAGTTTACATTTAAGCGTTCTAATTAAACCCACAAAAGACAAAACAATTTAGCAGTAGCATTCCATTTCCTTTGAGATGAGTAGGAGTTTGAAAATACTTTCATTAGTGAAAGAAGTGCACTTAGCTGGGAGGCAGGTTGTCAATTTATATGCAATATATGTATATAGACTACTACTGCTTTGCACTGGATCCTACAAGGAATTTCAGACTTTCTTACATGGAAGATGAATGTTGCCTTGCTGTCTAGTCAGTTTATTAAAGAATCCCACGTGTTAGTATGATACATTGGCTAATTAAAATCCTGTTATAAGTATTTAGTTTAACACAAAACATACTCTATCTGAAGTATTACTGTGAAGATTAGAGTACTTGCATGTTGCAAGTTAATATAAAGCATTTGAAACTTATTTTAAGAGGATGAATTCAAGGAAAGTAACAGGCAGCCAGGGGAACTGAAGATTTCTATGGAAGCCTATGCATATATTAGGTAAAAAGTCCTAATTGGTGTTACTTTGGAGCTCCTAAATGGTTTCCAGTTTCCCTACGACAATGCTGATTTGGTGGACTGCTCTCCCCTTTCTAGAAAATCTCAGTTCCAGCTGTTTTCCAATCCTCTGGGTCCCTGAGCACCTTTCAGGATTGCTGTAAGGTTTAATAGTGTCATGCAAGTCAGTTTCTGGTATGGGGAGAACTTTACCCATCCATACATTGGGTGTAGCAGCGTGCACAGCCCATGCATGCATTGCTTTCCTTAGAACTTAACATAAAGAACATAAATTGCATTAATACCCCTTTTAGAGATTGCAGTTTTCACTTCCAAGATGAATGGGGCAGAGTTTCCTTAGGCATAAACTGATGAAATTTTTATGTTGTACATACATGAAAAATAGAGAACTGTTTTCATTTTTCAGTTCAATTGCAAATGAAGTCATCATCCAACAAAATATTCGTCATATGCTAAACTTCTAAAAGGAGTGTTCATAATTCCAAATAAAAAGTAATTGCCATACTTACTAAGATTAAGTTACAAGAAATACTGCATGAAAACATTAATGAAGCCAAGAAAATGTAAAGAAAAGGCTTGTGTTTTGTAAGCCTATATTTATATAGACAGTAAATCTAGCAAATTGTACTGCAAGAGAAAGCAAATGAGTACATGAATCTTAAAATAAGCTAAGAGAACTTGGATGAAAAAATACTTCTCTATCTTGGAAAAGTGCGTAATATATCTTTAGAAAACAAAACTAAATTGGTTAAAGACAGGAAATATATGAGAGTTGGTAATGTCTAGGATTGATTACATCATTAAAAGTGATCCCTAGATCAGAAAGCAAACAGTTGAATCTAATGTTAATGCTGACTTTCTCACATGAGTGATGGAGCTTATTGGCTGTATCACTATGGTTGTTAAAGAAACAGATTACTTTGGTGTATTTTCCTGTAAGTTTGAACTGCTTTGTATTAGCCAAATGTTTTATTAGCTTATACATTAGTACTGTAAGGTTTCATATGAAAGGTGCACATTTGTAAGCAAACATTGCCTTTGGCTGTATACAGATACAGTACAGATGAAACATGCTCAGTAAACTCTAACCCTTAACTCCCTCTGGTTTTATGTTTTTTTACGAAAAACTCCTAAAATCTTTTGTTTGAAAGTAACTGATCCTGCATTTGTGGTAAGCTCAGTAGTGTCCATGGTCTTGCCTTCAGTGAACTTTTGTTTGTATTCAAACCACAACTATGTGTGAGTTTATGTTGGAGGAATCATCCCTGAGATTTACTTCACTGCTTTTAGGGTGGAAGCACTGCTGGATTCGATGGGAGCTTTCACTTTGGTTAGGGCTGAGAATTCAAGTGTTGAAAACTCTTGAGGGCAGCAAGCTTCATACAGTTTCCTACTACTATTTTAAGTTTCATATGTGTAGGATTATTAGGGGTAATAATTAGACTATGCTATTTTGAGGTTTTGTTTCTGAAAGGCCAATAATAACATTTAAATTCAGGGACAGACTCTCCTGTTGTTCGGGGTTTTTTTTAAATGCTGCAATTGAGATTTCTTCTACGATGCAGGCTATCCTAACATTCCTAACAGCATTCCTAACAGCAAAGCAAACAACTAAATCCCTCTTGCAATTACACTGAAAAGAATTAAACACAGTTTGTAGGTTTAAAGTATGGAATTACAAGTGCTGGGCTATAGCCTAGAAGTTTGTACTTCTGAATTTGGACCTCACTGAAACTTCTCTGTCCATAACCTCCATAAGCAATTCTTAGACCATATTGGTTTTTGTACTATTACCTGTACTAAACCATCCGATGAGACAGAGTATCAGATTGTGACAGAAAAAGATAACTTTACAATCTGGTTCTGATATTGTTGACAGGTGTGTAGCCTGTTCTTCATGATCCAACTGTCCATCCTGTTTACAAAGTGATAACACATTCAGGTGGTTTCAGTTTTGAATAGTTTGTGCATCTTAGGAAACATAAAAACCAAGATACATGTTTAAAATTCATCTGAATAGTAGAATAGTTACAGAGACTATAAGTAGATTAAAGATTTTCTTGTGCCATACAGACACCAAATTCCCTCTTTCATCTTAAGTGGGAATGCTTTTAGTATCTAATAAAGTTAATTACGAGATGCTGTCATACTTACTCCTGAGTAATTTCAGTTACTCAACAAACATAAATGAAAAGTTCCTGGCTCTTGCAAATAGTCCTCACTTCAGCAACACTAACAGTCTGAGGGATTCTGTTTTACACTTGAAAAGTATTAACTTTGCAAAAGATGAAATAATAATTTTATGAACATTGATGAGTCTTGGTCGGTGTGGGTTTCACTCTTGCCATGGGAAGCCACCCTGGGATTTACTGAGGGCTGTGTGGCTGTTTGAATGAAAGGACAACCTGTAATTAATTGCAAATATGAAGATTGTAACCTAGGACTTGCAGCACTTCATCAAATTCCAAAGTGGTCCACAGAGGAGGATAAAATTATTGCCTTGGCTTTACAGATGAAAAATGGAGGTACAGGAAGAGAAATTATTTGCATGCAGGCACTGAGCAGGCTAGCAGCAAAGTCAGAAAACAAAACTAAAGTCTTGTTGGACATTCTGGCCACCAAACCACATTTTCTAATCTATGTCATCTTTTTTCCTTGACAGGATTACTGCAAATTGAGTTGAAGACAAGGAAAACTTGCTTTTGGCGTCATCAGAAGGGAAAGCCAGATACATACCTTTCCACAATAGAAGCAATTTATTATTTCCTTGTGGACTACCATCAGGAGATTTTGAAAGAGAGCTACAAAGGACAATATGATAATCTGCTTTTTTTCTTTTCATTTATGCATACATTGATTAAAGATGCCAAGTGTTCTGCAGGAAAAGAGTAAGGTGTCTGTCTACTGGTGCATCACACTACTTTTTTTTTGTAATAATAAACTGCACAAACATAACTGGGGGATTTTTTTGGAAATAGATTGTACTCTAAATAATGGCAACAGTGTTGTCAAAAGTGAGCTGCAGACCTCATCCTGCACGCTTGAGGTTGTAGAACTGCTTGGATGAGCAGTCTGATTAGTTACTTCTTTGAAAACAGTTACATTTTGCTAAATATTGCTGTACTTCAGCCTACAGGCCCGATGTGCTCACTGTGATGAGCATGTTTCCTGAGATGGGAGTGGAGGACTTGACCCCTCTTGCCATAAGAAGTGATCCCATTTAACTGTAAGAAGGACTTAGCATGCAGCTTTGTATTGTTACTAATACTTAGGTCAGATGTTCTCTTTGTGGTTTACACAGCAACACTGATTTCACCTTCGTGGCATCAGAGGCTCACTGAAGTGAGCAGATGGTGTTCAGTTGTGGGGGCGAGTGGCAGCAATACAAAATGATAGAGCACATTAATTGAATATTAATTACATATTTGCAAGATTAATTCTGGAAAATTCTTCTAGTAATAAAATAGTGGTCTCTTTAAACACTGTTACACAGTGTATGATTTCTGTAGTACCATTCATTTACTGTTATATTGGGGTTATTCTCAACTTATTGGGTAATCTTAGACTTCTTCAAATTTAGTGAAGTGTTTATTACTATTATATAATATCATTATTTGGGGGAGCACTAACCTAACAAATGTCAGTATGGCATATTGTAGGCACTAAAAGAAAAGATGGTGGTTCTGACCACAACATTTCTGACAAGGCTTCCCTAAATTAGGCAGTGTGAATCTGCTCTGTGTTTTCTTTTGCAGTAATGGGGCAGATTGGAATAGCATAAGCAGGACTCTGTCTGTGCTGATGAGAGTTTTGTCAGAGGTGCAGTGCTGCTGTCAGAGTCATTTTGCCACGCTACACCAGCACAGCCAGTGCTGGCAGAGGTAACAGACCTGAGCTACAACTTTACAAGCAGAGTTACATGAATACATTTTATACCATACGTTGATAAAAATTATATTCTTAAGGTAGAAAAAACATTTCATTAGAGGTACAATATAAGATGGATAAATATTTCTGAATATTCTCAGAAGTGTGTTACTTAAGACAAAATATATCTTGTCAAAGTGACAGACTGAAAAATTGCAATAGGTTATTTTTTAAACAAAACATCCAATTTTTTGTTATCACTTGTTGCAGACTTTCTAGGAGGGCACTAACACACCCTGGTGACCATAGAAATAGTGTCTTGGAAAATACTTCAAGAAAATCTTTTTACACTTTCACAGTAATCCATACAGGTTCAGACAGCTGGTTTGTACTGCATTTTTAATGCTTTAGGATACTGAAATCTTAATATTGCTTCAAACCAGAGATACAAATACACTCTCTTACATCAGACTTCAGATTTGGATGCTTATGTGCACAAATGCATATGAAAATGCATTTCAGTGGACAAGAAAAACATATTTCCCCATTTGCAGAATTAAATGCTGGTTATGTTACATGAGTGAAGATGAAATGTGCATGAACTATAACAGCACCACAGCAAACACAGGCTTGAAGTCAGAATGAGAAAGATAATTATTATATCTACCTATATACTGAGTTCATGTGCCAGGCAGTGAGAAAAATTAGCAGTCATGTCTCAGTGCTATTGAAAATACTGCCTACTCATTTGGTTCTTGTTGCTATTGAGAGGTTATTTTGGCTTTTTAAACTGTTTAATGTTATTTCCCTTGGTATGAATTTTGATAGTCTTTTGACATTTCCATCTGTTCTTGTATTTCTTAAACAAAGATTGTTGTAATGTTTTTTTTAAATCACACAAGTATAATAGCTTGAGAAGGAAACTTTCACCCACTTTAAACAAACAAAAATAAAATGAACCCACTGACCTAATGTTTTACAAGAACCAGAGAGAAAAATCTGGGGGGAGAAGGGGAGTTACTTCCAAGACACATTTCCCTGAAAACATGTTTTTTATTTAAGAAGCAGAGGTCAGATAAAAGCTTGTATAAGCTGTTCTTTGTTACTTTTGGAAAATAGTTTCATAAGGTGAAAAATTGTTTCCAAATTTAAGTTTTGTGTACCTCATTTTATTTGAACAACGGGAATTAAGATTCTATTCCAAAAGAAAATTAGTTTTAACTCTCAGATTAAATTAATGTACAGAAAGGATTTTAAATCTGGCACATTGTGTACAGGAATTTGGTTCAGATTCTTTTTCTTCCACTGCAACCTCAGTGTAATGCAAGAGTCATTTGCTATACCAAGGGACAGAGGCACACCTAATATTTGTAATTCATTATGGTATTCCTCTGATAACCTTTTCTGGGGGCAGGAAGGAGGTTATTGTCACTTCTGCTGCAAATCTGTCCTGTCTGAGCAGCAGATGTAGTTGCCTCTCCTCTCATATATATAAACATATTTACATCCTCTATTTAATTTTGATGTTGGTATAAGAAGCCAAACCAAGTCATCCATCTGACACTGAAAGCACCTCAGTACCACTGATACATTTTCCCAGCTTTGAGACTAAAGAAAAATTTTGTTCCACTAAATGAAAGCGATCAAGTGGTTAATCCTTTCAAGTGCAATTAGCAGCACTGACCTTCCTGTTCTTTAAAATGAGGGTCATGGGGAGGTAAAGGCCAGTTCTGGGCCTTTTCTTTCATATCAGAATACCCCTTCACTATCTCTTCTCTTTCCAAAAACATCAGAGACCAAGAGGGAAAAACAGGCTTCTGCTTCCATTAGCAGTAACTTAAACAGCCATAAGTTAAAGGGGGAGGAAAAGGAAGAGCATCTCTATCTCCTCTCACAACAGAAGACATCTGGCCTCCTGTGGGGAGGCCCCAGATAACAAAGAACCTGTCAGTGCAAACTCTGCGATGTGTGCAGAGAACCATTTTACCTGCAGTCTGGCTCATTCATTTCCTGCCACTGAAGCCATCTGCTTTTGCTTATTGTGGGTATTTTTGTTCTTTGTTTGGCCAGGAGCATGAAGTGGCTTCACTTTAGCATGCCTGTAAGTTTGGTCAGAGGGAGTATTTAATCCTTTTCTCAAAATGAATAAGAGAGGGAGCTGCTGCAAAAAACAATTCCTTTCCTGGAAGGTAGCAGAAATGTCATCCAAGCCGAGGTTGAATAAAGGGTCATGTCAGTGCATGGGGTAAAGATACACTGGGACTGAAAAGAGATGCCAACTTGGAATCTACAGCACAACCTCCCGAAGCACTCGTAATCTTACCTGATTTAAATCCTTTGCTACTGCTACTTGCAGTTTTGAGTCCATCTGGTTTTCCACATAGTTTTCTTCAGGCCCAACTGCAGAGTAATGCAAGGATCTGTTCTTACCTTTCCCTCGCACTGGGTTTCAGTAGTTTGCCTGAATGCTTTCAAAGTCAGTCTACATAAACGGTGGCTGTAGCATACTTGTATAAAATGTAACATGATATGAAAATCCATGCAACCTATCCCTACCTTTGAAAGTGCCAAAAGAGGAAGGGAGGGAAACTTCCTATTAATTCCCAGCATTTGCTATAATGCAGTTAATGCACTCCCAGGTACCATTAACTTGTGTCTCAGAGTATTCTGGGACACAAAAGTTAGTGGTGATTGCAGCACAATTACAACAGGAAAGCTTTCCCACTAAGATCAAAATATGTGGCAGTTGAACCCCTGATCTGTTGATACCAGAATGTGAGGTCACCTACTAAGGTACTGAAGGACTCAACATAGTTCCTAAACTGTTATTCTTTGTCTTGAGGGACACCATTTTAATATAATTCCAATGCTGTCATTAAGAATATTAACTGTGACTGGTGAAAATTAGTAATACCAACATTTAAAGGAAGTGTTTATATGAAAAATCCACCACATCCTTCCTGTTCACTTGTTGGGAGACATAACACATAGCTGCCATTTAATGGATTCTGAAGAGAAATGAGATGCTGTCGAATTTTGGAAGTAGTGTATCACATTAAAGTAAAACCACTCAGTGGTGTGATTTCTTCACCCCTATCTGCCAGAAATAAATTCAAGTAATTCTGAAGTTCCAGAGCAAGAGGTGAGAACTAGTTCTCTAATGCAAAACAGACAGCAGACTGTATTTTCACCTCATGGAAAGTGGAAATTTTTGTCTAACTTTAGCAATACTGGTGCAGTTGCCACATGATTTTACTGCTGACTTCTCAGACCACTGGTGTTGCAATAGGATGTTTAGAAACATACCACAGAAGAGAATGTGCTACACCAACATACCCACACTGAGTCCTGCTCCACCTCTGATCCTGTGCACTGTGCTTCCTTTACCTGTACAGTTAATTTCTGCCTCTGAATAAAAGTGTTTATATATGAAGCTGGGCCCATAAACCAGTTGAACTGGCATGAAATCTAAAAGTTTTAGTACAATTTCTGAAATTATTTGCTTTGGAGATGGATACTAATGAACTGAAGAGAATCAAATTCTTTTAAATTTAAAAGAGCATCCTTTTTGTCTTTTCTACAGAAGAACAATACTTGTAGTTCCAGCAAAAGAAGTTTGCTTAAGATGAAACTCAGCCTTCATTTCAAATGTTGCTCCTAATGCTAAATAAAAATTCTGTATTTCAAGAAAATCATAATGTTTTATTTCTTTCAAAAATTATTTTTGAGGTTTCATTTTCATGACTAAATTGTTTGCCAAATGCAGCATGAATTTCAGGTGACCTGAAACTGCATTTTTTAGTGATTAGTCTGTGCAGCTGAAACATGCAGTATAGTTTTTCTGTTCACAGGTTTCCTTTGGACAGAACCAATGCTACAGTATTTTTCTTTTTTTTTTTTTTTTCATATTTACAGCAGACAAGGAAGCAACTTGATACAGCTTCAATTGTCAGAAACGTCATGTAATGCACCTCAGCCTACTTGAAGCAGTTGGATCACGTTACTTCTTCTTTTAACCTCACACGTATCTGAGTGTGGTTACAATATTGGCTTTGATCTGCATACCTGTGTTGGTTAAGAATACAAAAGTGCTTGTATTCTATTCTATCATGACTGTGTTGGCAAAAAAATAGAACACAGAAACCTTTACATCACCAAAAGCTTCCCCTTTTCCTTGAATATAGCTTACTTTGTCAGGGAAACTGGTTTAAAATCAATACCTGAAGCAGCTGCCAGGGAGTTTGCCAAGAAAATTACAGTGCCAGAGTCTTGAATGCAGAATGCTCTCTAAGGTAGGCATGGCTGAGCTGATTTTGCTCATTTTAAAAGGAGAATTCATTGAAAAAAGAATGGAGTGAGAAACAAAAAAAAAGCTTGAATTTTTTGAAGTCCGTGAAAACTAACCCAGTAGATTAAAACAATCAAGGTAACATGCAATGCTTCAGCTGCTCCAACATATGGATGGTCTGATGGCAATGGCAGGATTTGTTTTTCTGGGCCTCTGCAAAGTTCTGCCCACTCTATATAGGCAGTGGTCATTTTCAGCTAAATAAATGCCTATGCATTCATCTTTGAGGCATTGGTTTAGAAAAGACATTTCTCGTTTCTATTTCTATATGTTGGAACTTGTCTTGTGAGAAGCTAATATACCATAACTAACACTGTACTAAACCCTGTCACTGTCTTTTAGCACCTTGTTTTGTTTTCCAGAATTCCAGTATTGTCATGCTACTGATAAGAGAATTGGGATCTTCCTCTGCTGCTGAGTTTACTGTGTCATTTGCACCAATGACCAGAGCCAAGTCTGTATCTCAGACAAAAAGGAAATATATTACAAAATGTGTTATTAGGAAAAGCCACTGCTTCAAGTTATCAAGACACCACCAAAGCACATTAATCAAGCATACAATAAATGATGACAGTTTGTTGTTTCATCTGAATGAAAAAATTAAATCCATCTGTTCGCGTTCAAACCTAGAATCCAATCTTGGCAGTTCCATGTGATAATGAAAACTATTTTAAAAATTTCATGCATTCTCTATGCAAGATATCATAAAAATAAATACTCCTTAGACTTAAGAGGCAGTGTTATGCAAGGCCCTGCTGAGGTCACTAAATAGAGCACACGTGTGGAATCTGAGGATGATGTGCATTATGTTATACCACATAAAGTATTTCAACACTGCTCGCTTACAGGCCAAACCTCCAATCTCTGTTCTGTTCAGATCCTCAGTTCCATGGCTCTGCATGCAAGAAGCACTCCATTTACACCCTACCCATTGCAGCACCAGGAATTAACATTTTAGTAATTCAAGAGATTCCACCACTTAAGATAGTAGAACACAGCTCCAGAAATTGCTAATAATTCCTAAAACCTCTGGCTGTGGTGGTCATGAATGGTGTATTTCTAGAGTAACTTTATTGATAAAAAGACAGGGTTTGGTTTCGAGCTTTAGCACCAGCAGTATCAAGTAGATTTCCTTTATCCTCATGCTTATTGAATCCTTCAAGGAACTCTTACCAGGTTTGTGAAATACGACATCTGCATAAGCAGCACTAATCCCTCTGCCCAGTGTACTTACCCATGTGCCTACCAATTTATTTTTTTTAAGTTGTTCACAGTTTGCCCAATAAAGTCAGGCTTGATGGTCTGCACATCTGTTCAGTCTCTTGGAGCCTGTATTAAAATCAGCACCACGTTAGAGCTTCCATTTCTCTTGACCTTTCTAACCACGGGGCTGGCTATGCCTCCAAGGAGCCTGGCAACCAGAGAAGGATTTTTGGCTGTACCATTTGCTATCTTCTGCAGCAGCCCTCCAAGTGACTGAGGTGCATGAGCCAAAGGAATTTAGTGTACTGTTACATGGAGAACAACATCCAGGTCTAGGGCAACCACAGGTCTGCTTTGAGCATAGAAGGGAATAAAAGCAGTCCAGTATAGAAATGTCTGATTTCCCTGCTGTTTCCAAGTTCCTAAAATGCATGCACATGTAATGTCAACAAACTTACAGCATCAGATACATCAATGCAAGCAGATTATCCTCACTGATAGCAAAGAAGCTACACCTGTTTCAGATGTTTATGAAACATAAATACATAGTCTTGTCTTTCCAATCTGAGTTTATAGGATAAATAGTGAGTCAATAGTGAGTCAAACATTTAACGCTGTCAGCTGAAAACATTTGACATGGAGTCTTCTAGAAGCAGTAAATTCAAGATCCCATGGTACTAAACTTAGCTTGTAAATCTTCCTTTATGAGCTATCACCTGCATAGTTGCTTAGAACAAAATCATCTAGTTTGACTCCCATACATTAAAGCTGGGTCCAGAAATGCAAAGCAGAAAGCAGTGAAGAATTCTGTGATGGAAATACGGTCAGTGCAAGGTGATATAAAGATCTGAAAAGGTGCTGTTGAAATTACCAGATCCCCACCTGTCAGTGACCAACACAGTCCCTAGTTTAAGAGTTGGCAGCTTCAGAAGGAAGTGAAAGGCAGAGGCAGGACAGAGCCATCTTTGCCTTTCTTCCTAATGCTACAGCTCATATGCATTTCCAGAGAATTTGTCACAGCTGTCATAGCCTTCCGTACTTATTCAGTCTGGAATATATAAGGAAAGGTTTGCCATCCTTACAAACTTAGGACTTACACCAAAAAAAATCCAAAAGACACCATTAAGTGAGGGAAAATTAAAACCACAAATCATTAACCCTAAACAGTGATTTTTTTTTTTAATGTCTATATTTTTAACAATGCAGCATTCTACTTGGAATCCACTATTTCATTACAAGTAAAGCCTCTGACCCTTTTAAAAATAATTTCTTTAATCCTCAGGGGAAGAGTATATCAACATCTTGACTAATAACAAATTCTAGGACTTTGAGTGTTTTCTGTTGGATTTTTTTAATGTGACTATACCAAATGAACTGCACTTAACATTACCTTCTACAGCAGCCTGCTTTGCTGGGGGAGGCAGTTTGGCAATTCTCCTCCTTTTTTTCCATATCCCTCTCCTCTCAGAGGCCCCTCATCGTGATGACCCATTCATTTGGCTATGGGCTGCATGCAGCTGCCTCTGAAAGAAGCCAACTGTATTCTTGGGTCAGCTGGAGAAGTCAGCTTGATTACAGCTGTAGGGATGTACAGCACTTCCAATGCCTGGGACTTAGGGCACAGAAGACCCAGGCTTCCCCTCAGGTTTCAGCAGAGGTGCAGAATGTATCAGCTACCTGCATAGTAAGTGCTCAATTGCTTCAGGCAATCCAGTGCACAAGAACTATTATATTTAAGAATTTTCTGCTACGTATTTGGAACCATTGTCTTCTGTTCACATGCCTTCATAGGCATTTGCAATTTTTTATAATGAAAGAGGAATGATTAGCTGGCACATTTCATCTTAGTGGCTTATACTGTGCTGTAGATGGGATGTGTGAAAACTGAATGGTTCCTGATTTCCATTAATATTTTCCATGTATATTTATCCTACAGAAATTAAACTGTCCTGAAATATCATGACACAGACTTTTTTGTTATTGTTGCAATTGAAAATGAATGTTGGCCAAAGCTTGCCATTCTTAGAGAAATCTCAGATTGAATAGCTGATTACCCTGCATAAATCTTGGCAGTGCTGGGTTACCCATTTTTAGGAAAAGCAAGTTTGGGTTTGGTTGTTTTTGTTTGTTTTTTTTGTTTTTTTTTTTTTATGAGAATTAACACAATAAGGGAGGCCCAGTGAAGTAACTTCAGTGACTTCATCTCACATTTCTTTGCTATAAACCAATACTATTCAAAGGGTAAAAAACCAAAACCATTTAGGTTTTGGCCAATTCTTTGTGTTTCCACTATCCCCAGGCCTTAATTATTTTTTAAGATGAGGAAAACTCCCAGAAGGGTTCACAGATACCAAGTGATTCATTGTTCATCAAGGTCTAATCGTAAAGAACAGGACTGACTTACACTGGAGGTGGAATATTCATCAATTGCAAAACCTCAAAATTTCAAGGTATGACAAATTGTGTAAACCTGATGAAATTAGTCTTAGGGCCTTGATTAACCCTTTGTCTCATGCTCTATCATTACAGAAGAATGAGCACTACCAAATGTATGCTCTGAAGCTGACTAATGATTGTAAAGGTCTGTATTTATGGGCAAAACCTAGAAAGGAATGACTGCTAACATCAGATGAGATACAGGTGGCATATAAGGACAGAAGAGGTATTTGACAGTTTTAGTATTTGGATTACAAGTGTGAATTGGATAGATTCTAAGGAAGCAGAAACAAGATTTTGACATGATTAATGTAAAGTGAACAGTGAAATATTCAGTGTAACTCAAGACATGAAGTAGCTTGGAAAGCCTACTGTTGAGTAATTTGAACAGCAAATATTTGAATTCTCCCCCAGGATAATGCCAGAATCAGACTCCTTTATCACTTCAATAGCTTGGTCTAATCCAGCTTCAGTGCAAGATCCAACAGTTTCCATAGGTTTCCTTCCTGCTGCAGATGCTGTGCCATATCCACCCAAAAGTGACATTTGGCAAAGATCAGGCCTAAATGTGAATATATTAAATGAGCATATTGGTCAAAACAACAGTTCCAAGTCCATTAAAAGAATCCCGAAATAAATAGCTCATTTGTTCATTTGCTCTAAGTTCCCATGTAGTTTGTTTGGGAAGTCAGACTGCATTATTCTTCAGCTCATTAAAGTTTACTTTAACAAGCTGTAAAGCTGATACAGAAATGGTTCAACAGTTCAATATTGCATTGCCTTTCCTTTTTCTTTTTTTTTGAAAGCGTCAGGATCCCACTTGGCATAAAAATTACCTTTCAGACAGATTTTCAGATACACTTTGGAGAAAACTTTGTTTTTCAGACATTTTTAAACAATTTCTCTTCTCCTCCTTAAACTACCTTAACATTTTTCGCTAGCAAAACAAAGATGTTCTTTGTTTAAATAACATTTCCCATCTTGCATGTTATGAAACAGCACATTTCCCATTTCCTCAAAGCCAGTTGCTGGGTGAGATCTTTCAGTGAAGGCCATTCAGTGTTTTATAAAATATTAACTTACATGGCTGGTTTCACGAGTAAATCACATTGCTGTTATTGGTTTTTGTAGTTGTTTTTAAAGTTCACTTGCCAGATTTAGTGTACTAGGAACTGTTTACATACAGCAGGGCTAGAACTCGGGCAGAACTCTGCAAGTTCTCTTATGGCATAAGATCACCACTTCAATCAGAAGGAATCAACTGTCTCAAGGCCACTGGTTTGTACTCCATGCCTACGTGTGAGTGCCAGTCATGGCCCAGTGTGTGGCCAGCCAGAACTGAACTGATGGCACATTCACACTGTTCAATGAAGTGCCACATGGAAGTGCTTGAGCTAGGGGTAAAGGAGCTACTAAAAAGCAGGGTAAAATTGAGGAAGAGCTCTCTGAGCACATATATACTGCTTTCAATCCTTCAGTTGGCTGGGTATCTCTATAGTGTTACAAATCATGCAACCCAGACATGTTTTGATTTCTTTTGCTGTCATTGGCATTTTAGGAGTTTGTTTGCCAAATTTTAATTCTAGAAAACCCACCAGACATCTATATCCAGCTGTCATAACTTTTCATTTTTTATACTACCAATATGAGCAAAATTCTGTCAGGGAGCCAGTCCAGTCATCCAATCTTCTGCAAAATCTTATTTGTAAAAGTTTCCAAAGAAAATGCCTTTGTCTTTTTTCACACAGAACCAAGTAGTAGAATTTCCTTACCACACACACAATGCATGACAGGATAGCTCCATCCAGAGGAACCAATCAAGACACCCACAATTGTCAAGACTGGTGTCAAGAAAACCTTCTACACATGAGGCTCAGCCAGAGTAACTGTTTGGTATTTGAGTAACAGGCATAGCTGCTCCACCTACAGCTGTCAGTCCCTGCAATCTAGCATGCACCACATAAAGGAAATAAAAATTAAATTAATATTTCAAGAAATGATATCATTCCTAAAATATTTACTAAGTGAAATAAAAGCAAATAAAAGTTCATTTAATCACCCAGTTAGCAGAAGATTGTTACCTATGACCACTATTGGGTTTGGTCATGTAAGCAAACATGCCAGTAGAATTTTTGCTCAAAGATTATACAGGCATAATAGGAGCTGAAATCATTTGTTACTTTGCAGGACAAGACCCTTACTCTCTTATTTCTTTCCAAAACCAGTCCACAGTTACAGCAATGGCTAGGATTACATACACATTTGACTAGATAAACATCCACAGCTTATTTTACAGCACTGCTGCTGGCTAGAAAGTTTTGGATCTCTGCAGTGTGGTTTGTGGGATCCTATGAGGTCTTGCAGAATTGTTAAGGAATTTCTATAGGGCTAGATAAACATTCTGCAGAGTGTTTTGTTGATTCCTCATAGTTTATGCCAATTTTTTCCATTAACATGCAAGACTGCCTTGTGGAGAGTATTCAGCAAGTGCAGGATGTGCGTGCAAAAGACTTACACTTGCAGTAAAGGCTCAAGGATTGCTCTCTTGAGACCTTTACCATAATTGAGGAGAATCCTGTAACACCAAGACTGCATACTAATCCAGAGGTGCAGCTTGGACCCAATGCAAAACCTGATCATCCTAGCCATGGATGCTGTCAGCAAGCCAGCCAGTGGTGCCCAAGTAAGGAAGGTGCCGAGTCCAGCACACCTGGAAGCGAGCATGGCTGCTCTAATGCTGTATTGCCTTTAGCACTAAAATATTTTTAATATTTTAAATTAAGACAGGGTACAGTACAGAATAAAAATACCAAAGATACTGGTCTTCTTGGTGATTAGTTTAGCTGAAGGAAAGATCCACTAATTTCAGATAGAAGACAAAAAGTTAGGAATTTTTTTGGAAGGAATTCTCAGAAATGGATGTGCTCCAGCTCCTTTTCCTGTCATAGTCTGTGACTCCTTCTATATCAGCCTTGTTAATTATGAGAAAACAGAATCAGTTTGATATGATTGCTTTGTAACATCAAATAGGACAGCAATTACACAGAACATGAGTTGCAATAGCTGTATAACTTCACAGTAGGAAATAATTGCTACTTAGGGACCTAAAAGATCTCTTACTACAATTCCTCGAGCCAACAGTTGTTCACATGAGTCTCTTAGGAGTAAAGCTCTATGGAATCTAAGTCAGATTCTCAGTTAAACAAACATTGTTTAGCAAATCCAGAAAAAAAAAAAATCCTTGAGATAACATCAGCATCTCTCCTAATCAACACAAAAGCCAAAGTCACTAATCTCCTTTTCCTTGTGTTCCAGTCCTACCAAATTTGTTAAGCTAAATTGTGTAAGACTGCTTCCCTCCCCTTGTAAAGGGCCTAAGGTAATTATGCCCCAGCTCCTCCTAGGATCCAACTGGATTTTGAGGAAAACAGAAGGGCCTCTTGTGAACTGCATTCTAAATTTCGTATGACAGACTACAGTAAGGAGCACCTAGCTATTGTACAAAAGTCACTAAAGAAGCACTGAAAGCTACACCCCAATCCAGTGCCCAGATATGCCACA
Source organism: Dicrurus megarhynchus (assembly GCA_013399195.1). Taxonomy (NCBI): domain Eukaryota; kingdom Metazoa; phylum Chordata; class Aves; order Passeriformes; family Dicruridae; genus Dicrurus; species Dicrurus megarhynchus. The sequence continues at coordinate 905,144 of VXAD01011334.1, read as the reverse complement.
ATTTTGAGAACATTGGCAGAAGGGCGAACATCAAGGTGTGGATATTCAATCCCACACTTGGCAATTCATGTAAGAGTTGCTGCTGCCAAACCAACCAGACTGTGAAATGCAGCTACAGGCTGAGGAAGGTCAGAGACTTCAATTCATTTTGCAATGGTAAGACCTGCAAAATTAAATTATTTAGATCCAAAATGAAATATTACATTGTGTTTCATATTCAAAGCATAAACAGACCATTGAGCAAGAAAGGATTGTTTACTTATGTTGTTTTCCTTTTCATACAATGAATTAGAAATATAATAGTTATAGGAAATTTTAACCTAATTTAAGTCTTTTCCAAAAATATATTTCTAGAACATTTTGGGAAGACAACTTGTAAGAAACAGAGCCAGAACAGCTCCTTTGAAGCCACTGTTTCTCATGTATGGGAGAGAGTTGTGTGGATGTACCCACCAGAGTTTCCAAACACATTTTGCCTATGGAGAATCAAGGCAGGCAGAACGGCTCTGGATGCATTAGAAGAGTGCCACAATCTGAGTGACAAAGTGGCAGACTAGTGCCTTCCCCTCTTCTCTCTTACCAAGTTTCAGGCCCAATTTTTGAGAATTTCTATTGGCATCCACAGTATTGGATACAAAATACTCCTCAACAAATCAGTATTAAAACTAAGCTAAAATTTTCAATAATTTTTTTCCCATAAATTTATTGTAATTTAGATCAACTGAGGCAGTTGGTAAATTCATAACAAGAAAATTGTTTTGTGTAAGAAAACAAATGGGAAGTTCCAAAAACATCTAGCTAGATCAGTGCTTTTTGAAACACGAATTTTTAATTTCAGAACAATATTTGATTTGAACAAAACCAACTTTTTATCAGCAATTAAGATCTTTCACCCCTTAGACAGAAGTGAAAGAAACCTTTAAGAATTCATGTTTTCATATTATATATTTTCCCATCCTCTCAAAGAATAGTAAATTAATCAATAACAAGGATGCTGTGGGTTAAGCACATTTACCTTGCAAGAAGTGCACGTGCCCATTGTGCCACCCAGAGCCATGCCCAGAACTTCTGCTGAAGATTTCAGTGCTTCTACTGCTGCTTCCTCCTAAAGCTTTGACACTTCAATCCTACCAGGGGTATTCCCAAATCAAGAAGTGTTCTGAGTAGACAGCCCTGCCATCCCTCCTGCACAGCACACATCTCCCAGCTGAGCTGAAATACATTAGGCAAAAAAACCCCAAACAAACCAAAAATCAATGAAAAAAATCAATCAAACTATTTTATAATTGCCAGGAGGACTGAGAACAAATAGGTTATCTTTAAAGATGAAAGATTTCTTCTTTGTTTGTTATTGCGAGTGAATATCCGTTTCTGATTATTAGACTCCTGCACATTCCTCTCAACATTTTCTGGTTTCTGTACTTTTTCTGACACCAATTCAGCAAGCAACTATGAAACTAATTAGCATCCCAGCAATTCAGCTCCAGGATCCATTGACATATATTTGAGTACATGTTTTCAATTATCATCAACACTGATACATTGTTTTCTAATATTAGTTTAAAATGCCTCAATTACTGCCTTAGCCTTATTGTTTTCAGGCTTATTTCTTAATACTCTGCCTTTATAGAAAAATACTTAGCACATTAGTTCAAGTTGAAAGATGAAAAAAATACCTTTGCTAGATTAGTCCTGCCCTGTACTGTGCACATTTAAAAATATTTTGGCCATTATATTCTTCGTGGGCAAATTTTTTATATTTTATCAAGGTAAATATGAAGTTCTGATTCTCTCACATTTTGATTTTCAATCTTTTGATATAAAAAATGCTCTGAAATTTCTACATGACCTCATTTGGTAAACACGCAGTCATCCATTTGATATTTGAAGAGCACATGGTGACTTAATTTTAAATAATAAACTGTCTTTTAACCTACATCACTGAATGAGTTGACAGTATGATCCAAAACAATATAGTCAGAAAAATCCATGATGCTCATATCATAACAAGACAGATATAACCAGTCAAGAACATTCTTAGAACATTTGCAAAGGCCAAAGACCATGTGTTGGCTGGTATCTGCAAGAAATATTTATGGGCTTTTCAGGAGTCTAAGCCCAAAGGCTTCAAGCTGACAGAAGGGAAACTGTCACATAAGGACACGAACAATCCTGAGATGGAGCAAGTTTATGGATATTTTATCCTGAGGAAAATTGGGGTTAAACAGAAGAGCTGTGTGACTGTATCGCTGTGGCTTTTACCATGGCCTGTGGAAAGGATGCAACGGAAGAAGCAACACAAATTTCCCAGAACACCTCTCAAGTACTCATTTGTAAGACAACTGCAAAAAGTTAGCTTCAGTGATTTTACACCTTATGTAACCTTCTGACAAGTTCCAGGACATCCATTAGAATTTTTTTCCCCAGGGATGGTACCATTTGAAAAACTTTAAAGAATTAATGAAATCCAACACCTCATTTCTTCCAGAGTAAGTGCTGAACAATTTTCTAGGATGTTGGAAGCCTTAAGGGCAGGTAAAAAACAGTTCAGGTCTAATTACTATCAGATTGTTGTCTTCCCAAAATACTTCCTTTCTCTGTCTTTAGTAAAGATGAATGCCAGTTATGTTGTACCTCTAATAAGAAATACCTGTTTTAATGAGTTTTGAACAACACATGCATCCGGATGTGGACTAAAAAATAGCAAAGAAATGCATCTGAAGGTGGATTTAAAAATAGCAAATAAAGGTAAATATGGTCTCTCCTGATGAACTCTAAACTAGCTAGAGACTGGTACCTCAGCAAATGAATTAAGTTCTTCAATGAATATCGCTGCTTTTGTAACCAACTGAACATTACAGGACTGGAAATGTAGAGCTCTTTTCTCTTGAATGAAACATAGCACAGTCAAAGGAACATGCTCAAATAAGGACAGTAGAAAACAAAAAGGCTGTAAAATTGTTTCCCTGGCCCTAGGGATAACAGATTCCATGATCTAATGAAGAAGATGACAAATATTTGCCCATATAAGTGAATGGCTTTCCTAGAGGGCTGTTTTCAAGAGAGCCTGATTCTGCACATACCCCTTGTTCCTCACGGCTTGTAGCACTAATATTTTATGCAGGACCCAGCTCTTCATTTGCTCATATTACTCATTTTGCTAGCCAAGACCACCCTCCTAGCTTTGGGTTACTTAGCAATTGAACAAATTCTACCTTTGTTTTCCTTTGAGAGCTACAGAACTTCATACTAGATTATGTTATCTAATTTATTTGCTTTTCCCAGTCTTGTGTTTTGAAAACTACCCCCTAATCTTTTTAATGTGTCAATAGCCTTTCATCTTCCAATAAACACAACCCATCCTGCTCTATCTGTTCCATAGGTTTCCCAGCTCTTTCTTTTCTGTGATTGCAGACTTTGTCTCTACATGCAGTTTTGGGGAGTATTTTAGAGAAATGCTATAATGAAGTATCTTATCTTTTATCACTGAAAACATTAAATTGTGATTCAGAGTCTCTTTTTTCACCACATTACAACTCAGAAACCAGCTAGGTAGCTTATAAAATCTGCTACATCTGTTCCAATAACAGACAGATAACTGTGGAGTGCTAATCAGCATGACAAACCCATCCCCAGATGTAAGATTTAACCTAGTCCCTTCATCAACTGATGAAACACTCTCCTTTTTTGGGAGACATACTCCTTTTTGGACTAATCAGGCAGAAAAGAGCTGGTCCTATGCAGAAGGAAAAGCAAAGGATACAGAAAGACATACCTGAGGTTGCATCAAAATTTCTCATCACTTCTTCTCACCATTCCATTAATTCTGTTAAACCTTTTCTTCTTTTGTCATTTTATCATTCACAAAATTGTGTATACCTACTGTAGAGACAATGGGTATAAACATGAAGTTGGTGCTTATGTTGGCATTCCTGTATGACGATTATACAATCCTTTGGTTGCCAGTAAAATCTTTGTGCATGAATATGCATCATGAATTTAAAGTAAATATGAAGAAAACATCATTTAGTGCCAGGAGTAAAAGTTTTGAGGCAGGAACTCAAATTGTAATCTCATTTGTAATTCACTTTGCAGAAGTTATTAACCTTGTTTTGATTTCCTATATGTCCCTTTTAATGAAATTGAACTCAAATCTGTCATAGTGAAGCACATGAGAGAAGAAGGCAGCAGACAATACACTTGGGAATAATAAATACAATTTCTGGTATGAGAGGCAAATGAAGGCCAGGTGTGACTCCCTCGGTAGTGTGATAATCACTGTTCCAAGCAAGAATAAATCTGATTATTATTTGATTAAAAAAAGGACTGGGAGAAACAAGCATCAGTCCTAAAATACCTGCCAAACCTATAAAGAAAAAAAACTATGCAATCAGAAGAGTGAAAAAGCACTTTTCTTTATTAATCATAAAATAAAAACAGGCGTAGAATCCAAACCCTTCTTCCACAGTTGTCACAGACACCCACGATAGCAGAAGGCATTTCCTGCTCATGCTTTTGCATGCATAACTTGTATACATTGTTTTTGCCAGAAAACTAATTTTGGATTAATAGACTCTTGGCCAACGTGAGAACAAAGTGTGTACCCCAGCATTCAGCAGATGCACATGGGACTGCCAAACTAAATTTATGAAATAAAAAATATTCCACTTGGGCAAATATGGAGAAATGGTTCACCAAAAAAACTCCAAAATCAAATATGTCATAAATTCCCCAGAGGCTTTTCACAACCTTTACTGCATTAGTAGAAATACAGACCACAGTGTAGCATCTGAACATTGTTAAAAGATGCAGACCACACAAAGAGTTCAACAATACTTCCTTGGGAGGAAATATTATTGCTTCCAGTACTAGTCTCTTTGACCATATGTGTTAGTGGTTTAAGGAAATGTTTTTCCCTCTTTAGGAAAAGACTAGATCATTTCATTAATCCAAGATAATATGATATTCTACTCGGAGACATATTTTGTCATCACTCGCACAAGGTTTTGTTAGATATACCCAAGTAAGCTCCGAGCAAATCAACGTACAGAATGAAATTCTCTGATCAAGGCAAAGCCCAAAATAGCAAGATATTCTAATCTTGCTCTTAGAAATGACAGGAGTTTAATTTTCAGTTGTACTGTCATTTTAGAAAGTTTTTAACAAAAACTATAAAACTCACATACAAAATTGCCCACTGTTAATCAAGGAGAATCTTCAAACAAGGTTGATACTTTGGACAAAACATGGTAAGTCCATGACCCTGGAAGAAGACAGTAAGGGAGGACTTTCAGCTGCTGTACAAAATTTGGTTAAGGAATGAGTGAAAGAGACTTCCTTCTCTGCTTTCCTCCTTTAAAATCAACTTCCCATACTGCCAGAATTTGCTTTCCTTGAGCTAATAGATATTTCTACTTTTACTCATTCAACTTGAACAGGAGTCTTGAAGGTAGTGAACCCTTGAAAAGCTGTGCTATACGTATCCTTTTCTGTTATCATTTGCATTATTATTTCATTGCATCATTATTTTTAATGTAAAGCACATAACAATCTTGTTTATGAGAAAAATACTCTTGAACATAATCAAAACCTTGCTATATGATTCATTTTTCCATTCCATACATGTATTTCAACACAGATAATGACATCTGGAGTTATGCAGTACACGCAGGCCCTGATCCAAAAGCTTTTGAGAACAGCCTATGCTCATTTCAATTGGCCCTGGATTGGGTCCCTAACCTATGCTATACTGGCTCTTTATTTCATACATAATTAATATCAGAGGAAATTTACTGGTAACAAAAGGCATATGGTGATTCACCAAGGACCCTGAAAAGTGAATTTTTAGCCTTTCATTTAATTGGAAAGCAACAGGGCAAACCTGATTTACCACTGTCTGTGACTTTTCAGTGTTAGTCCATACTACCTTTCAGGAGCTCACTTCATTTTTACGTAATTGTTCCTAGCACGGCTCATCATTAAAATGTCAACTGGTAACAAGAAATATAGATAAAATCTCTTGTGCCTCTTATATAGATTCCAATTGTAGTCATAATTCTCCTAGATTATAAGGATATGACTCTCCCTGATCTTGTGCTAATCTTTATTTTTAATACAAAAGGGTGCTGTCCCTGGGAAAGGTTATTGAAATAATGCTTTAAAGCTTCCTGGTGCAGAAAAAACCCCAATCATTATGATAGATTCTTATTGTATCTTACCTTTCTTTATATTATGGGCTGACTGTTTCAGCAAAGTTCTGTCATGATGACTTGTTTGTCCTTCTGAAATTAGTGGGATTACTCACATGAGTAAGTAGAATGGGATTTGGCCTTTACCTTACACTGATTGCTATAACCCTTGATCTGCAAAATAGCCCTGACCACTAAATGCAGTCAGTTGTACAAAACAACTTTGTGCTCCTACTACACCAATTCTGTCCTGATGTATTTCAGATGTAATACACTTACCACTGAAGGGCGAAGAACAACAATCAAACAAAAAATTCAAAAAAATCCACAAAGCAAACACACAAAAAAGCACAGAAAACAAACATTAAAAAAGATAACCTACCTAAATCATAGACTGTGTTCCTTAAAAGCTTGATATGGATATGCTTCTCTTTACAAACACATCCTTAGCTGAAAAGTAATTCCAGTCTGCCAATATGTAAATGTTTTGCATGACTGTACTTTGGTTTAATGCTACCTGCAGGCAAATATGAATTCCTGTCAATCTTCAATTCACCATGACTACAGAAATTAATTTTTCTTCTTAACTACGTCCAAAATACACTTGACTGAAAAAGAATCACTTTATCTCAAGAAACATCTTGCATACAGAAAATTGCAGTCAGCACACGAGCAGTATCAGTTTTTACAGATCTTAAGGCTGTCTCCTAATTTAACTGTATATTTAGTTCCTTTTCTCCTCCAAAGTAAGGGGCTGAAGGATATAGGAAGGCATGAGGGCTGCTGCTATTACAATGGAGACTACAAGGGTAGGGCTTAATGATGTCATATCAGGGTTGAAATACGTTTGATATTCTCAGGCTAAACCCCTGCTTGTTCAAAAGAAAACCACTGTATCTGTATAAGAAGCAATGCTCAGCTCTCCTGACCTTGGGGCAAAGATGTAGTGAGGGTCATCAGACCATCTGGCCTTTGAAGTACTTGCACTACTTGAAGCCCTTTTGGGTATCACACACAGCTCACCTATTCCAGCTTATCAGCCCCTTTCAATACTCAATACTCATTTGAGTCCATAAACTCTAGCACTTGAAGTTCTATTGCTAAGGCAGAGCTCAGTAGCCCAGGAGATGGGCTGTTTCTCCAAACACATCCTTTAGAAACATGAGTTTAAAGGATAGCAGTAATTTCAGAGTATCAACATTTTTATAAGTCTTTTTGCCCCATATTTTACTGCTTCAAACAAGCAAGAAATTCCCTTCCCAACATTATCATGTAGGCATTGAATGATAACATTTCCTCAGAATGATTAAACTCCCTAACAAAATCACTGCTTTCAAAACACATATTTTATATGTTTTTTATCAAAAATGTTTTAGTGTTGAAACTCACCTTTATGACCCAAAATCCTCTAATGACGTGATCAACAGTCCCACAACCTAAATTGTCCTTTTGTTCAAAGTGAAAATATTCTTTCTCAGGAGAAACAGCTTTAATAATTTCAAGATGTTGTTGGAAAAAAGGCTACTGGCTTGAGTAGCCATTCTACTTGGCAAGTCCTTGTAACCAGTGTTCACCACACCCTGATGAGAAAGCAAAATAAATAGTTGTCAAAGCCTTCATTTGTTGGAAACTTTTCACATGTTCTCCACAGATCTGATGCCTGCTTTATACATGCTAGTAAATCAAATTTGCATATTACTACAAACATGAGTTACTAAAGCTTTCCTTTACAAGTTAAGGTTTCTGTGTAAAACTAATAGCTTACTCTGATGCATGACCAAAGAAAGTCAGCAATTTTGTCAGGAAGCCAGAGATTAAATGAGCTGGGAGGCCAGTCAGGGAACTGGTTACAAAACCATATGGTGCTTATTTTTGAGAATAAAAAATCAAGTACTTCTTCAAATGCGAAAACACCTCATGATTGTCTGATAAGAATCACATTGCACAATGTGTTTCACAGATTAACTGCACTCCAGTCAATCCCAAGGAAGAAGATAGTGATACCTTCAAAACTTAAATTCCTTCCAAGTACATCTGGATTAATACCATGTCTCTAGCATCCCTTCATATTATTATGAAAGCATAACATCAAAAAAACCCAAATAAATCCTAATGCCATGCTCTGAAAACAATTTACATTGAATTCTGACCTTGAACACTGTACTGTAAGTTTTTCTTTCTTTCTTTCTTTGCACCACTCCAGGATAGCCATCTGGACATTAAGCTTGCCAGTTTATGTCATATGAAGTCACACATGTTGGCTTCCATAAACATCCTGGAGTAAATCACAACATATTAGTGAAGTATGGCAGCCCCAGAAGTCATCAATACAAGGTGAAATCGAAATACTGTGGCTGGACACTTCAACTGGCTCTCCAGAAGAGGCCTTTGTGTCTATCCACTACCTGGGGGACAGTGGCAGCAAGCATTCTGCTTCATAGCCCAGTGCCCAGGCTGGTTCCTGATGAGACTTATTCCTTCTTGGGTAAATTCCCAGATACTGAAATGATAGCATCTTAAACTGCTTCAGCTAATGGGTCTTTACAAACATATAATTGCACCTTTATATCACCTTACCGTTATATACTGCACGACTTCTCTTTTCCACATCACACTGGAACTTATTGTTCATCTAAAAATTATATTAACTTTAATGGTAATCCCAAAAAATATACCATTCATATTAAAAATTGTTGTATACTGCTACTTTAAAATTGTGAAATTAGGCAAATCTCTGAATTTGTTTTTCTTTTCCTATATCTGGAATTGAACTCTCAAAATTCTTGTTAATGAAGGAATTAGTTTAAAAGCATTTATGGATATCATTGCTAAAAAGGTTGTTACCATGCTTATAAAAGTCACAGTGCATAAAACATTCAAAGACAGAATTATCTCTGAATAATATTCCAATTTGTGGTTTCATTACTCATAAAAGACTTTGCTTTATTACCCCACAACACTTTCATAAGAACTCCATGACAGACTTGCACTGACTTCAAGGAAAGATAATCTTTATTACTATAATGTTGATTAGTTTTTCATTTGTTAAAGCAACACTGATGTTACTTGTATTTTCCCTGCACATCAGTTATTTCTAAATGCTGGTGTATAATCTCCACCTGACAATTGTCAAATTCTGCAAGATGAGGCATTTCTACTTTACTCCCAGCCTCAGCTCTGTATAATTACTGATCATTCTTTCATTGACTTCATCATACTTAATGCTTATAATATGCAGGGAAACCTGAGGAAAGTTGAGGGTAGGAAGGAAGGAGGAAGATGATGTTTGTCTTAAGTTGGACCTGGGAACTAAGGAAGCAGCATATTTTAAATTGTGTTCTCTTTTTCTGAATATTCAAATCATTAATTTGAAGTTTGTGCTAATTAGAAATGAATTGACTAAAAATTCTGGTAGTCCCATGACAGAAAGAAACCTTCTAGATTGTTTTTGAATGACAATGTTTTTCTTCAGTGCAAAGCAAAGCAGAACTTTGACCAGAATGTTTTATAAAGTGTTAAGCAGTGTTCTAGATTCTAAGCCATATTTTCTTACTCCACCTGGTATCAAATCCCCTGACAGCAATTCCCATTGCTTTGGCAGCTACTGCAGCAGTCAGCCCAGCAACGCCACCACCAATTATCAGCCTCTAGAGAGATCAAACAGAGAGTAAAGTGCATTCTATGTTCACTTATTCCATCACATGCTGTGTCTGCAATATGCCTTATCTTCAAAAGCACTTGAACTTTAAAGAGCATCAGAGGCTAAAACTTGTTAAGTACTTCAGAGAAATAAAAAAAAAAAATCTTATCTCAACAATACAACATTGTTAAACAGCTGGTTTGGTCTATAAGAGCAGGTGGTCATCTGTACAAAAGGTACCAGATGTAGAAAATAGGAGAAAAAAATTAGAAAAAATAAGTTAAAACATGACTAGAGGCACTTCTGTTGTTCCACAGGACACAGAGCTTAACTCAAACTTTGATAGCAAAGGATGCTAACATTATTTGTCCAGTTATGCAAATGTTTTCCTTTACTGGAGCTCTTCTCAGCTATGAATTCTGACAGGTATGCTGCAACGGGTATCAGAGGGCAGGGCTCAGTCTCAGAATGAAGAAATAGACTGCTATAAGAACCTTTAAAAAACAGTGAACATCCTTCTGAAGCAAGATGTGACAATGCATTTTTTACACTGAAAATAATTGATCAAGCATTTGCCAAAAATAAATGAAAAATGCCAGGAGGAACTAAGATGTATATAATAAATCCACTGCAAATTTCAATTGCCCTTGGCTGCACTGTATTAAGGCAGGTGAGAGCAAACAGAAGTCTTTGATGTTGGTGCCCTGCCCAAGCAGAAGCAGGTCTAGTACAATATCTTTCTTGGAACCATCCTGAGAAGAATCTAGTCCTGAGCCCTTGGGGAAGTCTTACAAGAGTGTGATCAAGTAAATTCTGTATTCAGAATGCTCAGATGCAGTTAAATCAACTTTTACAGGATGGCTTAAACATCTAAAGACAGTAAAATACAGCAAACCCAAATAAAATCCCAAGGAATCAAATGCTATTAGCTATCTCTTAGAAGGGTCATGCTGGAGAGCTGAACTGCCTTGTTACATTAGTAGTCCATCTTTACAGTACAAAATTTTATTCTTTAAATGCAGCTGTACTTTCACAGGAGAAACTGGTTCTGCTGTCACTGTCTGACCAGTAAAATCCCTGCCAATGTGATTAGATGCCAGCACTACCAATTTTTACCTATAAAAAGTAAACAAATATCATTGTAGATAAGTTGTGACACCATCAGATAAAATAACATTCATGGGTGACACTCCCTAGGGTTCAGATGTCAGGACACAACTTACAGAAGCAGAGCCAAATGCATTAACCAAATCAATTAGATAATTAACAGAAGCCTCTAAACAATAGCATCATAGAAATCTTAAAGTAATAAATTTTCAAACAATACATTCTAAAGCAATTAAAATTTATACCAGTGGCTTGAAACTTAAATGTGTGTTGGAGGACAAATGCTGGAAAAAATGTTTATCAAAAGTAGTGACTCATAGCACAAGGTGCTTCTTGCAACTGCAGTATTTGAATTTTTCATTTTTTAACCCTGTGGATCAGCTGACAAGCCTATACTTGACTCTCAACCCACTTGCACGTAACATGGACAGTGCAGAGGGCTGCTCATAGCTATTCCAGGAATTTACAGCACAGATCTGCTTGGTAAAGTAGAGCATTGATGAGCATATACTTTACATGAACTGGAAAATAGATCCAACACTTCAGCTCCCTTCAAAAGGCAATATGTTTGAAACATAGAGACTGCCTGCATTGTTAATGTGTACAAGAATGCTCAAGTAGCATGCATCTCTCCCACTAAGTTACTGCTCAAAAATATTTTCAATTTCTTGTTCCTCATTCCAAGAAGTGGTGGTAGCCCCAAAAACATTCACTAAAATGATGCTTTGTGTGAACATTGTGTAGCTACATGGACCCCACTAGAATATACCTTTGTTACAGGCTTTTTTATCAACATCTAGTACTTGCAGGATGTGTTCTTCGCATTTTTTGTTGGGATTTTTTACTCATTGGGCAATTAAGAAAAGAATTACTGATTCCTTCAAAAGAGTTATGTAGGTATGTAATAATTTGAACAAGAGCTGCAGTTGTTTTGTGCTTGTTCTGTCAACGAAAGATTTTCAAACCAGATGACTATGGGTTTCTCAGTCCTTCATAGTATTTGGCCTAAAGGCCAAGCAACTTCAAGATTTCACTTAAAATGGAACAATTTGAAAATCCGGTTATAATCTCTATACTATTCTTACTTTAAACCTTTTTCTCCTTCTTTCAAAGCTTAAAAATCAAACTAAACTGGGCATGGGAGTAAAATCCTCTTTATCCTAAAGGAGTAACAGATACAAAACCAATCTAATATCACTGTTGTAAATGCTGAAGCAAGGTGCATCCACAGAAACTCTCCTGATTCCCTGGTTATATACAGCAGAGAAGGTAGTCCACTGTCAGTACTGCAGGAGAAGATAGGCAGTCATTCCGGGAATTCCGATACAACTCTAGAAAATTAACATTTTGTAGCTAAAGATAAATAATAACTTCTCCTTACTGAACTCAATAACAAAATCTTTACTGGCTTTACTGAAGTGAAATTTCACGCAGCGGAAAGAAATGAAAGACTGGTAAAAACAGGAATCGTTAATACCAAGGTTGAGCCAGAGCAAGACAGCCATTGTACACACATGCTTTCTGTACTAGAGAAAAAACTGTTTTTCTTCTGTGGGTACCATCTGATTCAGTGTCATAGCCATATAACTGAGGTAATAATTTATTTTGTTACACAGGCAAATAAAAGGATAAATGTTAAAACCAAATATTTTAAGAGAAGCTGGTATTAAAAAAAATCAACACTGTTCAAGGCCCTGTGTTAGAACATTGGAGGGAAATCAGAGAGTTTGACACTAGGTTAATTAGATTTAAATAGTTTTAGGGAGAGAGAGAGAATGTGCAACAGGAAAATACTATTAATCTTTGCTGCCAGATTGCTTAAATTTACCAGAGCTGTCATCGAGACCTTTTAGAGACTAGTTGCAGGATTTTGTTTATGGTTCTGTAAAGAGAAACAATATTGACTGCTGACATTTATCATGGCTTGTAATTTTTCCTCCCCTTAACTTCACTGTGGTTGACTACATGAAAAGTGATTTGTTTTGCTTCATCTTCTTCGCAAGAAAAAAGAAGAATACACATTGTAATAAGGTGAGAAGACACAACTGAAAGCCCCAGTCTAGATCATGAGGCTCTTTCAATTGCAAACACCACACAATCTCCCTCCAGGATGGAAAAATAATGGTAGATTGTTTCCTATGATTTACTGAAATTGAGGAGTGCCAAACCAGGGAGGATTCATAATAAAGAGACCTCCTTCCACCCACTTGCAAGCAGGTGGGTCACAGAAATCTGCTTTGCAACCTTGTGCTGATCTGGCCAGGGTCAGAGTTAGTGCTTAGACAAAGGGGTCCCTGCCACCACTTGCCTAGAGCTGGTTCCATCTGAACCCGAGTGAGGTTTCTCATTGGGATGATGTGAGAAATCTTGACATCAGAAAACTGAAAACATTAGACCAGACATAAGTTATTCTTAAAGTTCATCAAAATTTAAGGAAAGATTTTCATGGAAGTTTAGCTGTTGTACAATTTAACACTAAAAGTTAAGGTCACTGTTTATGCATTCTCAAGCCACTTAAGGTATCCAAGTCCTGGACAGTTTTTGCATAAATAAAAATCCCGGGAAATGGTTGTTGTTCTTTTACATGTACAACATTTACCGCTTAGGAGAGTGGCCCAGGGAGGGCTCCAAACATCCTCCTTGCTAAGAAAGGGCACTTAAATTTTTCCTTTACACAGAGAGCAGAAGAGAAAAGCATAAAATTACTTTGCTACAGCCTGTGTGGAACACAGAGGACTACATTCACTCTTACCTCCACAGTGGAATGCTATATCATAAACAGTGATATGAAAATCTCTTTTAAGATGATTTATGGATACAACAGTGGCAAGGCAGCAAGTGGCAGGGAAAATGCCTTGTTCAATGAAGCAGTTATGTGTTTGATACCTTTACCAAATTGATTCTGCTTCAGATGAACTGGTTCAAATTTAAAACTGTTTCAATATGCAGCCTATGTACATAAATAATTGGTTCAGTATTCAAACTAGTTGTTTGTGTTTGGCAGTTTTTTTAATGAATTCCTTATAGAAATCTAAGAGGCTTTGAAATCAGTTCCAAATCTGAATTGTTTCAAAATGTGTCTTATATTGAATGACAACTGGTCTTGACTGTTGTTTGGCCACTAATGCAATGTGATACTACGTGGGGAGCCAGAATTCAGAACCAGCAAGGAGAATTTTGCACCTTTCATTGTCAGAGGCTGCGGTTTTGGGGAAGTAACAAATTCTTTCACCCAATTCATATTGTCCCTGGGGCAAGGCCTCAAAATAAACACAGTAGCTTCAAAGACAGTATTATGGGTAACACTCCAGGCTGCAGACAGTCCTGTTTGCATGTTGTGATCAGTTCACACTTCCCATTGCAAACAATCTTAGATTACAGTCCTACTTGTGTGAGAGATTGTCATGGAAAAACAATAAAAAGTGGTATGTTAAAGCTATGCCAAATATAAGACACATTTATCATGCTGTCAATGGAATTTTTTACCATATGCCTCAATGGATTTAATAAAATTTGTTTTGTTTTATACCTATAATAGCTATAGGTCTTAGGCCATGTATAATGTATTTCACAAAAAGAAGGATGGTTGTTCAAGCAGCAGGAAAAAACCCAAAACACGTGACACACGTGCCCTAAAAAAAAAGCTCAACTTTTTGGGAAAGCAGTCAAAACCACTTCTCTGTATCTGCTTGTGTAAAGATGAAGCTAGAAAATGGAGGAGTATCCCTAAAGTTCAAATTGCTATAGTTTCTAAACTGATGATCATATTTAGTTGACACAAATTAGTCTTCAGAATAAATATGGTTACATTACTCACAAATTACAAACTTGTCTTTAATTAGATATAATATTCAAACATTAATTGCTACCCTGGCTTTTCTGCATTGTTCAGCAGACTACTTCGCTTTTTTTGTCAAGCTTATGTTTCACTTTCAATTTTAGTTGATGTTTTACCAAGGCCTAGACGCCAGGAGGAGAGTGCAACCCACTTCTCACCATGACATTTCTTTGGTAAATCCCACACTATAGGTGTTCACTATTAAATTCTTACAGTGAACACATCAAAAACAGAAGATATAACTAAATACAAAGACTTTTTTCCTTTCCAGATCATATAAATTTAGTTTTTGTTTAATTTCAAAAGGCACAAATTTCAACATCCAATGGACGTCAGCAGACAGAGTTTCTCTGAAGTTTGAAAACTCCATCCATATATCTAATCCAGTAAAGTTTTATGCACATCTATTATTCTTAAAGAGGTATAATCACTGGTTGACCTTAGTGGGATGGTTAGCGTGAGAGAAGGTGGCAGGATTGGGCCCCAAGTTTTCATAAATAATATAACATCTCCAGATGAACATTCCACTGTTAGTTTTTATAGTGCCTTCCACAGCCAGCCCACATGGTCTCTCACACATTCATAGATGCCAGAACAATAACAAATTAAAGTTTGGTTTATAAAAGGGCCTTGGCTCAGATGCTGCTTATACAAGTTCGCATGCTGTTTACCCTGAAAAAGGTGTGGAACTGACCACAATGAGGTGACAACCTCAATTCCACTCACACATGAGGTGAGAAAACCAATAACAAAACTGCAAGATTAGGAAAGGACACTTTGTTTCTCCTGGCTTGCATGTGAATAAAGTGTGTTTTGTTAAAAGAAAAAATGAAGCCACTTTGTGAAGCAGACTAAGGAACATCTCTCTTGCTCCTTAGTACATATATGCATGCAAACATTTTTTATATATATGTATATAAGGAATATATAGAAACTTTACATATATTTCTATATATTCCTTATAGAAATATTGTACACACATACCCATACCACACATGATGATCCTCAGAAGGATGAAGTCCTAGATTATTAATGCCCTACCTTACCACCCCTTGCAGCCAGTGAAGATTTTCATTCACTTCAGGGAAACTGTATTTCCAAGCATTACACTCTGCCTCTGCTGAGCACTGGTTCAAGGACATTATTAAACCAAACCCTGCCTGTGCTTTCAAAACAGGGGTTGGGTGATTGAAGGGTTACATTCTGCTTCCCTGAACTATTTAGATTTACCTTCATGGCTTGATACTCCAGAATACCCTTCAAATCCAATGTTGTCTGTTAAAATAGTAGGCATAGAGAATAAGGAAAATACCTTGGAAGCTGACTCAGTTTCATCTAAGTACTATTTCTGTCCAATTCAACATGAGTGTTCTCACAAACATCAAGTGGATCCATTTAGCCCCAAATTAGAACACTTTAAAAAAAAGGGAAACAAATGTTTCACCACACCCACATAATTTCAAAGGTTTTCTGTAATTTTTTTTCAAATATTATATGCAACCAAATGCCTGATTGCAAACATCTCTGTAAAACTTGGTTGTCCCCCTAATTAACTGGGGATACCCCAAGCTACATTAATTACTAACAGAGATGCAAAAACTGAAGTATGTTTGCTTAAACATACACAGTCAGTTCAATGCCAGAAAACATTCTACAAGAGATTACACAGACCAAGCAGATACATGTGGCAGGGACATTTCTATTAGAAACACTCTAAACAAAGCCATTTAGTACAGAGTACATTTTGCTTAAAAGATATACACATGGCATTAGAGCAAAGCTGGGAACAACTATAAGAACTTTAATTGACTGAAAAAATAACTGCCAGTATTTATAATTCTACAAAGGAAAGTGTCATAACGAGTTCACTGGAAAAAAAATCTCAGTTCTATCCTGCACATGTGCACACGATATTTTCAGGCCATTAAAGCAGCAAAAACTGGAGGAAAAAAAAAATTAAGTAAAAAGGAAAACCTTTATTTGTGAAGTACCACAGAAAATTTGAAGGTTTTTGTTACAATTCTGAGAAGATACATAACCAACTTTGTTAAAGAAAGAAAAAATGCTTCAGATACACTCCCCAGACTAATAGCTCTTCCCTGTCTTTGGGGAGAAAGGCAGTAATTCTTCACTATCAGCAATTCCTATACACAATGCACTTGCAGTATCTCAGCTGCTTGGTTAATGAGTAGCAGGTAAAGTAAAGCAAAACCTCCCTGTAATCCCTCCCCATTTGCTGTAGGAAGGAAAGAAATAAACACAGAATACCTCTGATGCAAGGTCTAAGTAACCCAAAGGAGAAGCAAAAATAGATTCTGGAAATGCTTAACCTATATCCTGTCCTACCCCATAGGGCTAATGGAATTACACAAGTCTAAGAAACAAAAGATTTAACCCATAGTGATTTTTGTATTCTACATTCTTCCAAGGTCAAATAGAAAGACACTGTTCTCATTTTATTTATTAATCCAAAAGATCACACTAATATTTTGCAAGCTGATTGCACAAGTTAGGAAGGATTGGTTTTCAGCACTAGCCTTCAATCTGTAGTCAATTCTATACGTCATCTATATCAACTTCCATTCTTTGATGTTATGACAGCACTACAGACCAGCATCTGGTCTTTGAATATATAGATTCCAGTTTTATATTGGAAATGGTATTTTCATTTATATACCAAATTTGAAAAGGCTTAATCCTCAGATCTCTTGCACAACCTATCACTGCTTCAGTGTCATGCAAGTCATAAACACTATTGCCCAAAAGTGAAATACTGTTCTAGAAGTTTGTGCAGAATAGCCCACATTGATAAAAAACACTCTAAATCTACTATTTCTGTTAATACAATTCTTTCCATAGTCATTTTTGGGGGAAAGAAAAGGGCATTTTTTTATTGTCTCTATATATGCAAAAGCAGTAAAAGTTCTGGCAGGCCTAGAATCAACAGGATCCAAATCTCCATAAGACTTTTTTGAAAACTGGCAGACTTTAGCTTGAGAGCAAGCCTGTGAAACACATATTTTCAGACTCATACTTCTCCCCTCTAGTAAACTTGTCATTGTAACACCTTTATTCTCAGCCTAAACCTGTGTACATTTCTAATGTCACTAACGTAGCAGTGCCCAAAAGAAAAAAGCAAAAAAATTATTCTTCAGCACCATGAACAACTTAAAACCCAAATATCTCATTCTAAGCCCAAAGACAGGCTGTAATCAAGCCAGAATGGGATCTAAAAGCTGAACGTTACTGCTTTCTCTTATACACTCTTTGTTTCCTTTACCAAGCTGGAGATTATTTCAAATCTTTGCTAATGAAACACAGCATTGTCTAAATGTGGAGCTTCATGAGCTCCCGTGAGTATCTTTCACTTGCAAACTTACCTATTTTAGGCCTGACCCTCCTTTGAACACATTTACCAGATGGTCCAAGTTACATTGGGTATTATGAGATACAATTCAATAGACTACGGACAGTACATTGAATAAATGAGCTGCTGAAAAATAACACTTAAATTTTGAACACTTGCCTAAGATAATTAACGTTAGTGTAGGGTAAATTTAAGTCCTCCATTTGCAGAGCAGAAAGAATAATTACAGGAAGCTTTACTATAGCATTTGAAGAATTCAAATACAGGCTTCTTCATTCTGTGGTTTTAACTAGAATGGGAAATAGGTTAATTGATTACATTTTTTAGCTGCCATAAGCAAAACCACAAGAATACTTCTGAAATTCATGGTCTTGGAACGTTCTAGTAATGTAAATAGTTTTGAATAATCATGCTTCATGTCTTAAAACAAATTTAAAAGTAATTAAGAATATGAGCCAGTAAACACTTTAGTGTACATGTACAAGGTTAGTTACAATCCTGCTCCTTCCTGCAGGTCAGTAAACTCATTAGTTACAGATATGTTCTCAACACAGAAGTTGTTCTTCCACTAAGAAAGGACAGATAACTGTAAATTACTGAAAATCATTTGTACAGTTTTTTTGTTTTAAAATCTTCTTTAGCTGTCTCACATGTAGTAGGCACCCCACATAATTCAGCATATTGCTGAACTTGGACATTTGGTTTTAGTAGATTTTCCTTTCTACATCTACACTCATCCTCCTAGTAATAACAGCGCTAGTTTTATTGTTTCATTCCACACAGATCATTGAATGTGCATTCAATCTAATCATTTATAGTGCTTCCTTTCTGACAAAGTATCTGCTGGATACTTAAACATTTAAAGTCCCCTTGCAACGAGTATTTGGTGCATCCAAGTCTAACCTTCTCCAGAAAATTAAGATTTTCCACAGCTCTTCCCAGTCTCGATATAGTTGGCAGCAATTTAAACTACATCCTTATGTCTTCTTATATTCTAAAGGAAATCCAAGAGCTTAGTTCAGGACAAAAAATATTTATAAAAGACACACATAGCCCACTCCAGGCCCGAGTTTGCTGGATAAAGCAATACATTTTGGAATAAGCCATAAGACCTTTTAAAAAATAGCAGCTATTCAGTGTTAGCCACTTGTTGTGTTATTTGTCCATAGCTGTTCACAGGATACACTAACACTTTTGCAGGAATTCAGGAAAAGATAGGCCTTCATTGAGAAGTGAATAGCAAAAAACCAGCAAAGCACAAAAAGATTTGTGAGGGAAGGTGGGCCCAAGGCATTTTTAAAGCGTTTTTCCTTTCTAGCCAAACAGTGGCATCCAACAATTTACCAAGATAATTTTCAGGGGGTTGCCATTGCTCTCAGGGAAAAGGCAAATATATTTGAGGCATATAATGAGGCACAGAACATTTGTAACTGGTTTCCATGCAGGTGGAGTGTACAGCAAGAAAAGGCACCATCTTTTCAAGCACAACAATCTACGAAGTCTATTCTAAACATGGAATCATTACCAGTACGAAATGCTTTTCCACTCTGCATTAGAGAAGGGTTAACATCTCTTGTTCATTGGGTTTTGGGTTTTTTTTTAATTTGTTTGCAGGGGTGTCACTATTTGCATAGCAAGGGATTTAAGGGCCTCATTTAGGAGCAGAAATTAATGTGATAGACTTTATGAAAAATGTTTAGACTTACAGGTGCTCACACAATTAGCTTCCTAGTGACTACCTCATAATCAGACAGCAGTGTATACCTGTCAGTGGCAGCAAGCCTTGCTGCAGGCTATTGTTTGTGTATTTACTCTGCCTTTCAGAAGTCTATTATGGATTACAGTGAAGAATGCTGCTAATCTAGTTTAACTATGCCTATAAAAGTCTGAATAAAAAAGTGGCACACACATATGTGTACACAAAATATACACACTTAACACCACAGTTTTGTAGAGGTCGAGCTCATTTGATTCTAAGAACAGGAACTGCACTTGAGCAATATTCTTCACATGATACATTACACTTTTGCCTCAAAGGCTTCCTGCCATAGGAAATCTTTTAGTTTTTCCATTTAATTCTTCAACATTCTCCAGCCACTTCAAATGAAATAAAGTGTTCAAATACGCCTTTATGGCAACACAATTTCCATATTTTATTGATTTCTCTTTGTTTTCTCTTTTTTTTTTTCTTTTAAATCTTCAAAGAATGTCCCTAAGGAAGCAATAGCATATTAATTATTGTTTGGTTTATTCTTACAACAGTAATTTAGATTATTTTATTATGTTCCAGACAATGATTGCCTAACCAGATAATGTAAGCAAAGTAAAGTAAACTGGAAACTGAGTTTAATTACAAAAACAATTTCTTGGATTGCATTTGTGGTTGAGAAATACCAATTAATTCAGTTCACAGTGCAGGGATGATTATCAGAATATCACAATGATAAACAAGTAATGCCAAAAAAAGCTTTCATCAAGGAATAAATAATGCAATTGAAGAAAGGTTGTAAATAGGTGCTGTAATATCTCCGCAGAGACTCCTAATCTTGGTCTTATTTGCCACAAGACTGTGTCTCAGATAAAAATACTACAGTGGCCAAGTGGGTGTTTTAACTTATACCAGACACAAGGAAGTAGTACAAGATTTGGAAAAGACAGAAATACACACTCTTGTCCTGTTCTTATTGGCATTGCAGTGATAAAACAGTGTCAGAGTCATTATTTCAGCCCAACATACCTGAGGATGATCTGGAACCACGTACACAAGTCTTAAAGGCTGCGTGCATCACTCTTGGAGTACAAAGTAGGCACTTCAGAACTCAGACCCTGTGTTCACAGAAGTAGATGCAGATAAATCAGTTTCATATCATTTGGAAAAATGCATTCCAGTAGCCATAAATTGTTCAGCTTCATAAAGCAAACTTGGTAGATTACAGGTAGATTTGAAAAGAGATTGGGGGAGGAGGGTGTTTACTTTAAAATTTTCCAGTACATTACATTTATTAACATTCTTGAAAGATACTGAAAGACTCAACATGAAACAAAAAGGAAAGATGGGACTGCCAAAGACAGGCTGAGAAGGAACATCCTCTAAAATTTTTGTTCTATTTTCAACTGCATGAATGACCACACATTTCAATTCATTCCACTGACAGCTTAATTACATAAACAAGTCTACTGGACCTGGTGAGATGCATCCCAAGGTCCTGAAAGAATCAGCTGGTGTAGTTACAAAGAATTTCTCCATCATATTTGAAAAGTCAAGGCAGTCAGGCAAAGTCCCACTAACTGGAAAAGTGGGAATATCTCACCCATTTTTAAAGAGAATAATAAGGAGGACCATGGGAGCTACCAGCCAGCCAGCCTCACCTCAGTGCCCAGTCACATCAAGGAACCATCCTCCTGCAAGTTATGTCACTGCTCACATCAGAGTCTGGCAGGACAAAGGAAAACCATTTTAAAGTGAATGGGGATAGATTTAGATTGGCTCTAAGGAAGAAATTCTTTTGTGAGACACCAAAACAGGTTGCCCAGAGAAGTTGTGGATGCCCCATCCCTGGAAGTGCTCAAGGTCAGGTTGAATAACCTGACCTAGCAAAAGATGCCCCTGCCCATGGCAAGGGGTTGGACTGGAAGATCTTTAAAGATTAATTTCAATTCAAATCATTTTATGATTCACTAGCTAAAAAACAAAGCTCTGTAGATCAAACATTTGTCAAAGCATATGTATATACTCATGTTTATCAGGGGGATTCATGACCTCATTTTGTCCTCATTAGGAGTTCAAATACATTAAGCATCCAATCCAACTGGGATCTGAATAAACAAACAAATTCTTATAAATTCTTACAAATAGCACGCTTCGTGCATTCATCTTGTATCATCACAAAACACTGACTCTACTGTGAGATCAAGCTCTTACAATTCTGCCTGATGTCTGCATTTCTCTGGAGTTTTGTAGGATTTATTTACTCTGAAATGTCATCTTTCTGTTCCTTCAGGTAGCTTCCTTAACCACCACCAGTATATTAACTGATTGTGGAAAAAAATTGAGCACAAATTTCCTACAGTCTCAATAAGTTTCCCTTTTATGTCAGTTTCATAATTTATTTCATGTGTTCCGTTGCATGCCAAAACGTCTGAATGAGCTTCAGGGCTGACAGCCTACAAAAGTCATAAGGGTAGTCTCTGTCAAAAATACAATTAGTAGTTTTCTTTTACTTTGGACTGAGCTCCCTAATTCTAAAAGCCTTCAACTCATTCTCTGAATACACAGTTCTGCTGTATTTTCAAATCAGCTTACATAACCTCTTTTTTTTCCAGAAAAAAATGATGTGTTACCAGTCAAGTTCCCTTGTAACTGGTCTAGTGAATCAAGCAGCAGCTTTTATTTAAACCCTACCCACATTTTTCTTCTTAAGACATGCACAAATAGCCTGTGTTCTTTCAGCACACTTGTGAATGTGCTTTGTGATATAGCCAAACACTACCATATTTTTCTTCAAATAACTTCATTTTCCTTCAAATAAAGTTAAAAAGAAAAGGCTTTTGCAGGCTCATTACAAAACCTATAAGACTGACTTCTTCCTTCAGTGTAAAGCATTCAAATTTTAGACAATACATAAGACAATCTAGGCAAAAATAACTTCAGCCTGTATCATGAACAGCTTACCCCAAGACTTGGTTTGGTCCTTACACTTGAATCATTTATACACCACTATTGTCAATGTTATAGACTAGCAAAGAAAGTCAACTATTCTGCATTGCTGGTACTATTTGCTTTTAACATCAGTGCTATCCTTGCCCTTTCACACATAACTCCAGATGTTCTATTGCTGGATAGAAGTGTCAAGTTGTCTTACTAATGGTAGTAAGTACCATGAGTACTGCTGCTGAGGTTCTTAGACCTGTTTGTAAGTCTGCATCATAAGTAAGGAGGCAAATTATCTCCCCATTTTATTAATATTAAATCATTTACTTATATTATACTAATAATTACTTTCCCACAATACACATGTTTCTCATGTTCTAGGTGCCTGGCCTGAGCCATGGATGAGTAGGATTCATTTTAACCAATTCTCGACATCTTTTAGGTGCAGACCCTGAACTATGTTCAAGTACTTTCAGAAAGGAAAAATACTTTCATAAGGTGTGTCAGCTGCCACATCTCAGGCTTTTTTTAGGAAGAGAATTATCTTCCAGAGGGACACAGGGTCAACATTTTTCTGCACAAAAAGCAACTGCACACTGAAAAGTTATAGGAGAACACACAGTATTCTATGAGCATTGTTCATTTGGAAGAACAGCAAATGTGCCAATACAAGACTGTTACAATACAAATGTTGTGACAGTAAATATGTCATACCAAACTTTTGGAAATGTTAACATTTAATGCACCCTTGCTTCTCCCCTCCAAAAAGGATGCATAATCTCTGAGCACATCAATAGTATTGTGAAAGCAACTTGCTTAGAGAATAGTATCTCTTCATAAGGACTATCCAAAACACATGAATAGAAGGATTCCAAGGGGAAATTCTTAAGCCATCTACTTCTACAAAAGATTACTCAGCCACTTAAAATTGAAATCTACTGAAATCATTCTGCTTCATAGAAAAAAAATTGAACTCATGAACTATGAGGTAAAAAACAGATATGTTTTGGGCTTGGGGTTTTTTGGTTGTTAAGGGTTTTTAAAAAATAATTCTTATATTGAGCAAGATTTGTTCTCAAATTTTCCCAAGACAAATGAATAATACCTTCTTACAACATCACCACATCCTGTATATTAGTGTAAAATCTAACTTTTGAGTTGTCATTGATGTATTTAATGAAAATTAGGTATAGAAAATTAATTTCTGTTTATTCCACAAATAATTTAGCCTTTGACAATGGTCTAAGTCTACAGATTCCATGTACAATGACTATAGATTTCATAGCTCGTAATAAAGTTACTGTCACCTTTCTGTTGGTATTGAAATGAAACTATGCTAAAACAAAAAAATAACTTCCTATCTTTTTCATTACAAATTTGATAGAAAGTTTTAACAGAAAGCAAAATGACAAAATAGGGGATGGGTTAATTATCTTCCAATGCATTATTTTATTCAGAGTGCAAAGGACACAGATTACAAAGTTATTTTTAAAGTAAGTTACCTAGTTGTAAACACCTTTTGGCTAAAGCAGTTATCTTGACACCCAGAAGCAGTTTGAGATGCAGCAAGATTACAGGATTATGGACTATAAAACATCAAGAAGCTCTACTTCCTCTCCATGTTGCTATAAGTAACAATGTTTTTTTCTCCACTCTCAATTTATTTGCACTACTTCCATCTTTTAATGTAAATATTTTACTTTCTGGAAGTAGTGATCAACATGACAGTTCATCTTTATTTCATGTTAGCAGGGAGCCCAGATCTTATCCAGGGTTACACCGATACATCACACACCTACGTATGTACAGCACTCCAATTTAAATGTACTTTCACTGACCTGGTCAGCTAACTTGCTTATAAATCATCATTACTACAGGTGTTTCTTGCCCCAAGATATGTAAGAATCAATCACCTCATATGAAACAGCTTTTCCAACAAAAATCACACAAGATTGAAACCAAATGTTAACCAATAACATCAGTAAGTAAATAAAACTGTTTTCATGAAGTCTTAGGACTTGAAAGCACTCAAGACAATCTAAACCACTTTCTGGCTCAAGATAGTATTAAGTCTGTGTATGAAATTGCTGGAAATGTCAAGAACTATGGACACTACAATATCTTAGGAAATGTATTCCATTTCCCTCTCTTAATTTACCAAGTATCTAGTTTAATTTATCTGCATTTATACATCATATTCACAAGAGACGTGCATCTATTCCGGGTTTGCAACAGCCTTTTACATATCAAAGAACTGATATAAACAGTTCAGTGAAGAAAGCCCAGTTCCACTTGACTTTCTTGTAAGTCATATTTCCTAAGCACTTAGTCATTCTTTTCCTTCACCTTGGTGAATAATTCTCTTCATCCGGTCCACACCTTCCCTTAAATGTGACAACCAAGCCTGGTCATACTAAACTATGACACCATAAGGTCACTCCCCTCCCTATAACTCTGCAGCACTGTCAAGTCACATTAAATCTTAGGGTAGCATCAAGGTCTTTTTCTACAGAACTGTTTCTTACCCAGTTGTTGCTATCATGGTATTTGGGCATCCTAAATTCTATGTGTGGGAGCTTGCCATCATCCCTGTTACTTGTATTCTTTCTCCCTTCTCAGAGCACCTCCCAACTTGCAAAGGTAATTTTCAATTTAAATCTTGTCCTAGAATAAAATCTGTGCCCTCCAGCTTCATCTCAAATGCAAATTCAGTGAGTGAGTCTTTATTCCATCATCCAGATCACTAATGAAAATATTAAGTAGCACCTGACCTGACTCCTGCCAATCCTCACTCAGTACTTAACTTTCCAGTTAAAGAAGCATTGACACCTATCTCCAAATACTCCTACAAAACAGACCAGCACCCACCTGACACGAGATGCATCAAGACTAAGTTTTACCAGCCTGCTTACATGAACTTCAGAGTTGAGATACATGTCAAACTGCTTCTCCTCTAGTCACAGAAATTAAACAGACAGAAATTAAACCAGCTTGGTATAATTTCCCCATGAAAAAAATTTTCTTACTGTTAATCACCTTGATTTTGGGTTTTTTTTTACAAATATTTCTTTTTATGGGAACTGAGCTAAAGTTCGTTTATCTATAACATTGTACCTGCTTTCTCTCCCTTCCCAAAGACAGGCACTGCTTTTTTTCTCTTCAATTCTTTCGTGTTGTAACTAGCCTTCCAAAAAATTCCAATGGATAGTCCTGAATATTTCATTAACTGGCAGTAATAAAACCTCACTGTAGATACTTTAGGTGTGTTAGTTTGCTGACAAATGGATTGCTTGCATGTCTCTTGTATATGGCAACATAGAGTAAGAAAACAGTCTCAATGAGCCAGATTAGATGGCAGAAAAAGTGCTCAGCATATAAAGCAGATAGTGATCAATCCTTGCTATTGCAATCTATTGCAAATAGTTCCCAATCAGTTAATGTCAATGTGCCATTAAGATAAGACAGTTATATTAAAAAAAGAAAAAAGAAAAAAAAAGAAGCCACTGGTAAAGCAATAGAGTATTCAAGTCATTGGTTTTTATCTTCACCTAACCTGACAGCTGTTTTGATCACTTTCAAAAGTTTTCTGTTGTAAAAATAAAGAGCTCACTGACATTTGAGGTTTAGCTTTACTCATCCATCCTCTTCCTGCAGCCCAAGACGTTGACGTGACATTAATCCTGAGCAGCTGCTTTATACAACAAAAGGAATTTGTTATGGAGAGTTATTTTAGAAGTGCAAGTAGCCAATTAATAACCAAATGTATAATTTCAGAAAAACTTTACCAAACGCTTGAATTCTTTCCTTATATAGTCACATTAATTTTGATGAAAATTTTAATCTGCAGAAAGGGCCAAATGATCTATCTCACTTCATTTCTTACATGTGAAGATACTTTACAAAATAAACAGCTGAAACATAGAAAAAATTGGGGTTTTTCCGGTCAGACTCAACATTTCAGATTTCTGTCACTACTAGAACAACTCACTATCTCTATTAAGTAAATTATCAATAACTAGTGGTGTTCTGCATGGTCCTCAATAACCCTGAGGACAAATGTCACTTACTGACATACATTCCTTCCAGATGTTATGTTTCCCACAGCACTCTTGATAAGAAAAACGTAAGTAGATCTTACTCAGATGGATATTACCAGTCTATGTCTTTAAATATGAGCAAAGAGGAAAAACTCCTTAACTATATCTTCTTTACAGTCAACTGTGTTTAACACTAGCAGATAAGATGGTTTTCACCCCCTACATCTCATACATGCCAGAAATGTTTCCAGTGATGTCTGTATTGTATCCACTCATCACAGAACAGGAGAAACCAGGGCAATAAAGCTATATTGTCATCAAAAACCTTTGAGAAAAATTGTTCATAACTGAATTAAGTGTCAAAGTAAGAAGATCCTAACACAAGCAGCAGTTTCTTCTCTTGCACAGACCTTCAGAACAATGTGAAGCTACAATCACCACCTAGCAATACAACTTCCAAAATGCTCAGTGTATTCAGTGACCCCATTCAAGTAGTCATTCATGGGGGCTCTCTCTCACTGCATTTGATATTGCAGAGTCTTGTCTACAACAATTATCTCTAAGCCTCCAAAATGAGCCCTAGCCCAAGCTAGCTGTGTGATGTGAAAGTAAGAAACCTAGGTTGTCTCTAAAAAAGCATGAGATATCAAGACAGCTCTTTACTTTAGTGGAATTACACAATTACTTACTGGATGTCTTCTATAGTAGATGTAGTTTAGATAAGGGCAGTCATTTTGTCATGGCTTATCTACACACCCCTTACAACCACACAGACAATCCCTGGGATTTACCATTAAAGCACAACATATGGTTCTCTTTTCCTTCAAAGTATGAGGCAGAAGTGTATAACACATGAAAACAGTATGTCTCAACAAACTGAGCAAATGAAGGAGATCATTAAGTGTAGGAACTGCAGTCAGATACATTTATGTTTTCAAAACAGAAAAAGAAACAATCATTATTTTAACTTCCAAAACATTTGTACTCAAATATTTAGATTGCCTACCTCATTCTTCTGAATTCCAGTAACTTCTAGGTATCTAAAGAGTGATTTGCTCATTTATAAACTTAAAAACCAGAAACAAACCTGTGTAGAGAAGTCACAAATGACAAAGTAGAAACACAGACGTGTAAAAGCAAAAGTTTTGTGGAAGAAAACATAAGAACTTGCACATTTTCAAACAGGAATGCCTGCCAGGAATCTGCAAGAGCCTCTGGAGGTATTTGAACTGGGCTGTCAGTCACTGGCCAAGGCTGCTTTCATTCCTTCCTAGCCACTGATGCCAACTTCTATGAGTGCACCTGCAGGCCAAGAGAGGAAACTTACTTCTACTGAACAGCTGAAAACCAGATATCAGAGTATTAATAAGCTACTGCACAGACAGTTTCAGACAGATATAATTACTGTCAATGGAAAACATTATCTTAGATTACAGGAAATTTGAAATAAGCACCAGAAGTGTTCAAAGTTCACATCAACGCTTGCCTTCGTGACTCTGTTTGTACTCTCATCCCATGAGGGAGAAGCAACCTATGCAAAATAATTTATTGCTATGATTATTTTTTATCTAAGCCAGTTTCTCTTCTTTTCCTTACACATCCTGTTTAAATCTCCCTTGCATTGTTCTTCATCCCACCAAAATAGATTAGAAAATGCAACCTAATTTTTTACTAATTCTAACCCTTTCCAGACCCAGATGGCCATAGCACAACATAAAATAAAACTGTTACAGAACAATCCATTTCTTGAATATTTTGTGGAGGCCTGTTTTGCTATTTCTCTTGCTTCAACAATATGATGCTGGAATTTGAGGTTCTGACAAATTTATAGGTCAAAGCTAGTAGGAGCAAGATGAAATAATGTAAGCAAACAACTCAGGCCATTTTTCATCATGAAGCCACCTTATATAATTTTAAGAATGCCCATCATTTAATTAGAAAGTTACATTTTACTGTATAGTCTCATGTAGCTATTGTTCCATAAAAAGGATCTTCCATACCTGACAGTAAAATAAACAGAGCAGTTATAAATATTAACTAAGTGTAAATCATTTCTATGCTTAAGAGTGTCTGATATCCTAATCCCACCACACTGTGTTCATAGTACAAACATCAGTCAGCTGGGAAATTTTACAGGCTATAAAACATAATGACTAATACAACAGTCCTCTGCTTTCTTGAAGCATTAATTCTGAGCTGCTTGCATGCAACTTAGTGAGACCTAATACAGATATCTTGTACTACATTCTGAAGCTCATGTTGCCCCTGAACAGTAGAAGTTCCATCAGGTCCAGCATTTGATAGTTCAGCTCACAGTGGGTAAAATAACTATATCTTTGTGCAACAAGCTTGGATTATTTTTTTATTCCTAAAACACAGCCATGAGTAAAATAAAGCCATGAAAGCAATTTCAGCTAATAGCAAAAGATGCACCATTTTTGACCAAAAAAATCTCCTTAAAGAAAGAGAAAAGCTAAGATTTTAGGATGGCAGTTGAAAGGACTCAATGCAGTATGCAGTAAATGCCTTGAATTAAAAAGATGTCCAGGACAGCAGGCAGAGAATAAGAACTCTGCTCATACTCTCTGTTGCTACATGGGCTGTATCCTACAGTGAAACAATGGGTGGTGAATAAAATATACAATAGTAACAGCTGTCAGCACCCCCATTTGAGAAACACAGCAAAATGTTCAAGTCCTTCAGTCATAGTCCATTATTTATGTTTACTGCAAACATTCGGAACAGTAACCTTACATTTTAGGAAAATAATAACCATTTGGAGGATTTTGTGGGAGCTATAATTTACCATGTTTTTAAAATGTGACCAAAAATATAGGACAAAAAAACCCCATCAAAAGATAGCAAACAAAGAAAACACACATCTTTCTGAGAGGCAGAGACTGGAGTAAGATGCACAAGGAACTTGGAATGGTTGTCCTCTTCCCTTGTTCTTGCCTAAGCATCTGCTCTTGGTCACTGCTAAAGATAGGACCTTGGACTAGACATTGGTTTGACTGAGTTTAAGTTCACCTCACACAAACTAATTTATTTCTTTGTCATAGCTCCTTTCAAGTGCCAAATATAAAGGTTGATCTGAGTTGGTCTAATTTTTTCCATAAAAGGAAAAATAATTCTTCAAAAAGTAATGGGCCTGCTATAAATACAAATTCATTAATAAACCATAATTTGTATTGACATTTTAAATTCCAAATTTGCCCTTACTTTTGATCATGCTGATGGCATTAGCTCCATCTCCTATTGCCAAAGTAATTGCCTTCCTGTTTCCTAATCAGCTGTGAGAATAAGGCATTTTTTAAAGGACTGACTCAACAGCCAGGCGCACTTTTACACAGTCAAGTTCAAAGAATTTTCTCCAAATCAGTCTCAATAGCAAGAGCCTGAAAACTTTTGGTAAGTCAGTTGGTTTCATAACTATTATAAAACAACATGATGTTGATCACTCCTGGAATTTAATGAGTAGGGTATCTTTTTTTGTGAAAAATTCAAATTTTAAGCAACAGAATCCTATTCAGCATTATACATTGTCCTCTTTTGTGTACAGACACATATATAGCACACATAATCTCAACACAAACAAGATTATAAACCACATTTTCTTGCAAAACTGATTTCACTTTTACCTACTAAATGCTAAAAAGAAAACAAGTCCCTTAACTTGGCTACTAGAGAAAAACATTCCGTTTTCCAGCTGACACTGTGAGGATTAAAGAGTAAACAGAGACTTACTAAATTGAACTATCAACTCACTAGGCATTTAGTACAGGAATGTGTTTCTCTGACTCAGTACTTAGAAGAATGTCCCATTGTAACTTTTGAAGTTATCATTACATAACCTCCAGCAATCCTCTTCAGGCTTTGCATCTAATGCTACAGCTAAACTCAGAGAACGTGGCCAGGGACACAAATTCTGTAGCCCCTGCATATATATCACATGATTTAATTTATCGTTAAAATTATTACATTAAAATATAAAGAGCAGATTTGCTGAAAGGAAAAATTAGGAAGATTGGAAGTTTTGGAATGCTGTAAATCACAGGATATGGCAATGAAACATGAAGAAAAATGCTCAGAAATGAGGAAAGCATGCATTGGAGTCAAGAATCAGAACAGGCCAAGAGTAGAACTGCTATCTTGTATCTTCAAATGCAGCTACATCCTCATGAATGAAGCCTGAAGCCCTATCAAATTATTTTAAAAAAACCAAACTTGATTTTTGGTTAAAGAAACCCCAAGTACATAAAAGGAACACCCACTTGTTCTTATGAGAGGAACCAGATTTTCTAATCAAACCAAATTGCTTTGGCATTCTCATAAAATGCTTCTGTTTAGAAAACCCACTGGAGGTAACACTGACATTAATTTGACATATTAATGATTTTAAGCTCAAGATGTGTTCTTCAGAAAAATGAGGAAAAAGGTTGTATTACATCTGCCTACTTAAACTCCAGCTAATTGGCATTGGTCCTGTGTGGCTACTCCCACACAAGCACTGAAGAGCAGCAATGGCATATTTTAATAAGGAATGGATAGAACTGTGTAAAACACTTTTGACTACAAAATCCACTTTAGTAAAATTTATTTTAATAAGCTGTACAGAATACTATTTTTGTTTCTTTTCCAAAAAATTTTAATATCACAGCCATTTTGGGGGAAAAAAAACCAAAACATCTTTCCTGAAACAGAACACATAAAATTGCAGTGGGAATGGAAGTACAAGATAGGACAAATCTACTTACCAGACCATTAACTGATAAGGGATTAATTAAATACCAATGACAGACTTGTCACAAAATGGGCCCTGGTTTGACTTTTGCACTTTTTCCACAGAGTGGTTGAGAATCAAAGCTCTTAATTTTGTCCAAATGGGTATTTCTTCTTTTCTTGAAAGGAAGCAAAAGAAGGTAAGGATGGAACATGGCCACTTGACAATAACTACGAGATGTCACCAGAAAGTCTGTCACGCAGATTCTTTTTGCTTTTAACTTTTTAATCTTTTTTTTTTTTTTTTTTTTAGAATTAGAATTTTTTTACCTGGAATGTCTTTGGTTTTGCTTTCTAAATGTTTTGTGCAAGTTTAAATTTGTGTCTGAGATAACACCATTCAGAAGAAATTTATTAAAACTGGGCTGTTAACCTCATGGCCAGGGTGTTTGTTGTATGAATATCCTGTAATGCTCTCTAAGTAGAAAAGGAATAGGAAAGGAGAAAATTAGCAGTTGAAATAAGGACAGTCACATGAGCTTATTTGATAACTTTTTGAGCCTACTGGACTCATTTTTCTCTCTCAACACTAAGGAAGCACTGATAAGTTGTTCTAGGAAAAAAAAATAACCATACTGACACCACTGGAAATTGAAGTGTTATTTAGAAGCTCTTCTTGGATGGAACACTATTACAGATGGGACATGCACAGGGAGAGATTTTATTAAGTATTTTGTAAATGTCTTATTCCTATGGCGTAACAGTAGTTTACAAGTGTTTTGGCACAACACCTTAGCTGACCTACTCCGTAGGCAATAAGGTAGATTATGGCTGTGGGGCACATCTGAGTGTGCTCATATATCTCATCAAGGGAGATCATCAAATTAAATTGGTATCCTTTTTCCCCATTTTTGCACTTATAGCAACTGTAGTACTGAAATAATTAACAGGTGTTACCAATACCTATTATTTTATTTTTGCTATTTTTTATTCTAGAAATTATTCAGCTTACATTCTTAAACCTTAATATAGATTTAAAGGAAATTAGTCTCAGTATATCCAACTTCTAAAACGGCCACAACACAAAGCTGATGCTATCTTCACAGATGATTTCTTGATGCTTTGTTCCAAAAATGTATATATGTTTCAGAAGGTCGTTCAGGCAACAATTCAAAGAACAAGCTTGCACAAAAGCAGGCAGCAGCAAGGCTGTAACGGTGGCAGCAACAACGGCCAGGAGCCCCGCAGACGAGCAGGGCGAGCGCTGCCCTCCCCCGGTGCGGGTTCCTGCAGGCGCTCCGGGCGCGCCCCAGGCCCGGCGCTGCCGCTCCCGCGGGCCCCTGCGGGCCGAGCCGGGCACCGCG